>CM033279.1:1240969-1840969 GCA_019343175.1 Oedothorax gibbosus
TTAATAACTTTGAATTCGCATCACGTAATATAGTGATATACACGACATATACCATAAAACTCTTCAGTTTGGTATTACAGTATTTTAACTAACTTTTGGGTAATTAATGTAAAAAGAGGTATTGAACGAGAATTCAAAGACAAATCGTGAGCATACATTTTAGAAAAAGCTGTGAAAAAACACCGAATAGAAACAACTTTAAATATAACACAATAAAACGTAAAAGATTATAAATATGAATTCTTACCCAAGGCACATGTGCGTTTCAGAATGAAGAATGCGTCTATAAACCACTAGCTGAAACTGGTTCACAATAGTCCAGAAGAATATTTCACTAAAACGTTCTAAAGTTATTCATGTGTTCTGAATATTCCACAACAAAAAAGTTGCTGTGTTGTTCACAATGTTCACTTGTTCTGAATATTTCACAAAGAAAAGTATTTTTTTCTTCTCACTATTCACATATTCTGAATATTTCACAACAAAACAGTATTTTTTTTCTTCTCACTATTCACATATTCTGAATATTTCACACACAAAATCCATCATCTGAATATTTCACAACAAAGTATTTTTTTCTCCATATTCACATATTCTGAATATTTCACAACAAAAAAGTATTTTTTTCTTCTCACTATTCACATATTCTGAATATTTCACAACAAAAAAAAGTATTTTTTTTCTTCTCACTATTCACATATTCTGAATATTTCTCAACAAAAAGAAACTATTACATTTAGCCATCTTCACGAGGGTCTTCTTAACAATGCTAATGCTCGTTGACGAACGTAAAAATTCATAAAGTGAGACTGATTAAAATTCGAAAAACTACGTAGAAATGATTTTATCGCATTGTCCATTGTATAAAGCTCGCGGAATAAAATAGTTCGCTCATGAATTTTAAACAAATTGAAGAAAAATCCACAAACGAAATGCAAAAACTCCCACCACTATTTTGGTAATTTAATCGTTTCCGGCTGTCTATTTCTATCATTCTTTAGGATATTTAACATAGCCCATTACGCCTCGTGATTTAAAACCTCGGTCAAATGAGGAGGTCGACACCTGAGCGCCCAACGGAACTTCGAGCGACTTCGTGCGCTGACGCCTTCGAGACTTTGTATCCTGGATATTTATCGAGCAGGTCTATCCCAGTATACTAGGACATTTTAGTTTGATTTTGGTGGTATATTGCCGTCTATAGACCACTATTTTATTTACGAAACCAAACTTTAATACGCTTCGTTTGATTTGACAGTTTCTGGCTGTCTTTGGTTGGTTGGTAGACATATATTCAGGTTTGTGTGCTTGTTCAGAGACCCACTTATAAACCTTCGTCAAGTAAGACAGACACACACAACACACACACATAAGTGACAGATGCTGCCATCTATCGCCACCCCCACAATTTAGACATGTCCCTGAAGGGGAGGGAAATAGTCTCCAGGGACCTGTACCCGTGGGAAACTACGCCATGACCACCCACAGGACTTTCGGACCCACAGATTTAACGAGCACGTACTCCGCATATACTCGGTGGGTCTTCCGTGGCATCGGGACCCGATCGCGGGACCTTCCGATTCCGAGAACGAGGCCTTAACCACTAGGCTATTCACGGCAACTGGCTGTCTACTTCGAGCCCCTGTGAAGAGCTTTAACAAAGCCAAGAACGCCTAGTAATTTATACCCAAATTTTTACAGTTAATGGACAATACGAACGGGGAGGAACGTGATTTGTTTGTGGGAACGAAGACTATGCTTGACATAACTGTAATGTCACTGGGGTCCGGTTGGCCTAGTGCCTAGTGGTTTGGATCACAGACCATTACGCTAGCAGTCTGTGCGCTGTAACGGGTGCGGGTTCGATTCCTGCCTTCACCCTGGGTGTACTTTCTTTCTCTGTGTCAGTAGAAATTCTTTCTGTGTCTGTCTTACTTGACGAAGGCTTATAAGTGGGTCTCTGATCAAACACACAAGCCGGAATATATATGTACCTACCCTACCATGTGGTGTCACTGTAGACATGACAGTTTAGAATTAGCTGCCGAGAGTGGTGTGTTTGTGGTGTGTAAAACGACGGTTGACGTAACTGTGACGTTTCTGTTGACATGGCCGTTTCAGTTGTCCATCGGGTAGTGTGTGGATTCTATGTATTGGATATAATTTAATAAATAAAGAGTTCAGAGGAAAAATTCCTTGAAATTCCTTGGAAAATTCCTAGGAATTTTCCGCATTCTGGTTTGCTTGGCGAACATTGATGACAAAAAAACGGTTTCTTCCTTGGTTCTTCTCTCAGTACAACGGGGTTCAGGGTTGCCGCGAGAGAAGAACCAAGTGAGAAGCCGATTTTCTTACACCAGTTTAGGCGATGACTCTCTATGGTTACCAAAGTGGCTTGATAAGGAGAGATATCGGTCGATGAAGGTTTTTTTTTTCAGTGGATTCTCCAAATAATATAAAAACAAAGTTATAAAATAAAGATGGCAAAACAATTGTTTACATGGTAAAGTTTATGGTAGACTAGCGTACCGTGATTTGAATTGATCCTTCGTTACATTGCAAGCAATACTGTTTATGATTCAGCTTAAATCACAAATAGTACGCTATTTTTTTTAGCAAAATTAACCTTAAGGGGACACGGTACCCAAAACATTATTTCTAGAAATAATAATACTAATTTGTAAATTATGTTGGTTATATTTAATGTTCACTCTAAACAAACATTTTCTAGCAATAAAAACAAATATTTACAAGTAGTTTTTCATTTATTTAAAGAAAAGTCAAAATTTTGAACTTAACGCTACTCCTCTTTCAATTTTGAGAATAACTCTATCAAATTTTTATAGTTTGTTTTTAATACTATTTGTTCAAAAACTCTGCAAGGATTTTAAAATGTGAGCTACAGTTAAAAAGTAAGATGCATTTATACTGATAATCACAAACAAATTACAAATTATTGAATTCAACATTTTATTAAAAAACAACTATACATAGTAGACCGTATTCCATACACAATTTTGTGCACCATATAACAACACAGGTTAAAAATTTCAAAATTCTAACTTAATTAGCAAATAAGCCTTAGGGATTTATTAAACACAAGAATTGAAAAACGCGAAACAGAGAAAAAAGATTGAAAGCAGATGAAATCCGTATTCAAACTTATAGGAATGACTCCAGAAAATATTTAATAACTTTTTTTCTACAGAAGATATCATTATGAAACTTCCAGTAAATGTCCAGAAAGATATTGTAAATAATAAGAAGTTAAAACTGAAAAATCTATATTTTGACCAATTTTTGGGTACCGCGTCCCCTTAAAAAAGTTAGAATTTTATCATACTAACTAGATGTATTCACACACAGAGAAATATCATCTCATAAAACATACTTTTGTGTCTTTTATGAGCTTTACCACCTTTGTTATCGCAATCCTCCCTCCCCAAGATCAGGTAGTAAGAAAAACAATTAAGGCTCTTTTAAGACGTTTCTCTGCACCGTAATAAATTCTCCAAGTTTGCTTTTTCATGAGCTGAAGAAATCTTTATGCTCAGGTTACAAAAACAGCCGCACGGGTTAATACACGAAAGATTAATATCTTACGTTATTTTGTGCATAAAATTGTAATGGTGCCCCGTTATTAGAATGATCGATAGCGGGTTCAAAGTGAATGGATAATAGTGCTATAAATAACTGAATTATGTTGATAAATAATGTGTATAATTTGTTTTTGTTGTAAAAGGAAATTGAAATTTTCCCGATAATGTTTTAATATGATTAAATAAATAATATGATATATGAGAGTAAAGCTTTTTTTAAAAAAAAAAGGAACTATGTTAAAATAACGAAGAAAAAGTTTAAGAAAACTTAAATACATTTTTTGCACTTTTGAAGTTTCTCTCAAATAACTATAACCTTTATATATTTAAAAGTCAATAGGTATTTTAAAAATTAGTATTAAAGAGCTTTTTTTATACAAATATTTGAAATGTATCAAAAACTTCAAAGTTCTACTTTGATTTTCTACAAAATACTACGAGAAAGAAAACTTAAAATATACTATCTTATTTATAAGTACTCTATTGTACTGTATTGTATTACTGTAAAAGTTTGGTGGAACATTACTCCGTAAACACGGTGGAATCTGGCAATATGCTGCCACCGCGTTTACGTAGTAGCGTTGTGTAACTTTCCTCCGTAACTTTAAGCTTCCTTCAACTTTGAGGTGTAGTGCTACTCCGTAAACACGTTGGAATCTGGCAATATGCTGCCACCGCGTTTACGTAGTAGCGTTGTGTAACTTTCCTCCGTAACTTTCAACTTCCTTCAACTTTGAGGTGTAGTGCTACTCCGTAAACACGGTGGAATCTGGCAATATGCTGCCACCGCGTTTACGTAGTAGCGTTGTGTAACTTTTCTCCGTAACTTTCAACTTCCTCCAACTTTGAGGTGTAATGCTACTCCGTAAACACGGTGGCAGTCCTTTTGCAAGCTTCCACCTTGTTTGTGAAGCAATGTACCACCAAAGTTTTACTTTAAAAATTAGAAAGGCTGCACATAATTATGTAATTTATATACACACTTAAAGCTGTTTATGAATCAAATTTAATTAATTTGAAGCTCTTTAAATGAGAAATAGTGATTTTACTGTTTTAAAAAAAAACTTTTTATAAATGTAAATCCTTTTTTATTTTGCTTTAAAACTTAAATACGAATAGTCATTGTTTTTGAACATTATAATAAGATTTGTTTATTTTTTAAAAAGAAAATATGTTATTTTAATGCGAATTTCATTTAATATATGTATGTACTTCATCATCATAAAAATATTTCAAACAACTTTTTAGCTTACTTTTTCCACGTTAATATCATAATACCATTTTTAACAACAAAGTTAAAACACACTCACATTACACATAACTAAAACACAAAGCCAGAAAACACCACCATTAAAAAAAACATTTATTAAAATGTATGGACGGATTAAAGAAGTCGGTGGTTCTTCGCTGCATAAAACCGATGAAATTTAAAACTCGGTTTCTCCCAAACCCTCGGAATTACTCGCAAATCCTTTAAAGATTAGAACCAAATCCCTGGGTTTTCGGATGGCTTTCTTTAAAAACACGTTTTGGTAATGCGTTGAGATTGGGTCGCATATCATTAAGCCCCTCGAGTTGGGGTCGTTTCCTCTGGAACCGGGCAGAATGGGAAATGGAAAAATTCGGGTTTGACAAATTTCTTTCATTGACTTCGCCATTGAAATTGAAAAGGAAACTAAGTACAAAATGCATCGGAGGTTTTTTTTTAGATTAAGCTGTCTTAGTTGGATACTTTTGTAACTGATTTATTTGGAAGAAATAGTTTTATAATTGTAATATAGTTAAACTCATAGTTTCGATGCACAGAAGCCACGACCACGGTCAGAGCTATAAAACGCACGGAGCAATCAGATAAAAGCAAAATAAAACGGCTGAAATTTCCTCTTCATCTGATTGCTCCGCGCGTTTTATAGCTCCTCAGATGGTCGTGGCTTCTGTGCAAAGAAACTATGCGTTTAACTATAGTGTTACATTTGTAAACCTAAAGGTCCTGGGGGATCCAATCGGTAAGGGCTTGCATTGCATGCAAAATGACTCAAGTTCGGGCCAGGCTCTGTCAAAATACCTGCAGACCATAAACGGTCTGTGCAGCCTAAACGTCCGATGAATAATATCATGCATATAGAGAGTGCTTGTTAAATATGCTAAAAAGTCCCGACGCTGCGTACGATTTTGCTAGTAGAAGTTAATCAATGGTTTTAAATTATGACACCCATCAGCAAAAATAATTGTGTATCTCTAGCGATATTTATACTCAACTCAAACTATAAATCCAAATGGATCCTTGAAAAGAAAGGTATGCGGTCTCGTTTGGAGTCATATATATATCATAGTTAAAGTAATAGATTGGAAGATCACGTGGCCTACAATGCTAACGAACGGGGCACGCATGGAGGCCAAATAAGAGGGCTAAATGGCCAGTGTTGCTGCCACTTTAAGGAGAAAAATACGACGAAAAAATACAAAAATACCATCTAATTCTAAAATTACAAAAAAAAATACTAGAAAAGGATTTAAAGTATCTAAAAAGATTCCAAAATGCAGCTAGTATTTTTACGATATTTTTTTGTAATTTTAGAATTAGATGGTATTTTTGAGTAGTATTTTTTCTCCTTAAAGTGGCAGCAAGACTGGCCATTTTGCCCTCTTATTTTGGCCTCCATGCGCGTCCCGTCGTTAGCATTGGAGGTCACGTGTTCTGCCAATCTAATACTTTAACTATGATATCCATGTTTGGAGTAACATTAAAAAGTTTCATTACTGTTTAAAAAAAAAGCATATATTACACCGTCACCCTTCAATTTTACAGGGACATCAAATATCTCCACACAAATTCTATTTGCTTTACCACTACTTTATACAAACCCCACAAGTAAGCAAGCGCATTTGAAAAATGCAATTGACATTACATTACCAATGCCATTCTCCGAAACCGTACGTTTGGTGATACTACCGGAGAGTAAGAGTTATGAATAAAACGAGCCTTAGGACTTAGTAGGTGTACTAAATTTAATTAAGTGCGTGGCTCGGATTTAAATAAAAAGCCTCATGCTGACTAAGAATATAGGAGAGCACTTAAAATTTAATTTGTAAAAATAAACTAGTTGCCAAACTTTTGTTAAAACTCGTTAAAAAAAAGATATACAAACAATAACGTAAACAATTTACTCATTAACGTCGACTAGCAAGAACATTTTCCATGCGAAAATAAACTTTTTGCTTGTTTAAAAAAATAAACAAGTTACACAAAAAATAAGTTTAAAAACTTAAAGTAAGAATTTTATTCGGTAAGTAAGATGTTAATGGCATTCTTTAATGGGTTGTTAATGCGTTAAATGTGACGTCAAATTAATTTAAGTTCCAAACGCTATTCTATATAACTCTGTCTAGAAATATCCAATTGACTTAACATTGGCACTACAATCATCATGCACCGTAAATATAGCCAAATTACTGCAACTGTAGCAAGTGAATAAATTCTTACACTTTTGTCAAACCACCATTGTGATCAGTCGATTTCAAATGTTTAAATATCGTGATTAAGTGAAGAACGAAATTGGAGACAAAAAGTGATAAATTAAAAAAAAATAAATTGGTTTCTAAGTATGCAGATGTGTCTTAAATTAAACGCATAATCTTCAGAATATTTTAAAAAGAAATAATTTTAAGTTCAAATATATTTTTTTGTGATTTGAAGTTAAGTACCTGTTAAATTCTTCAAATTGTGATCTTACGATAATAAAGTTTCAATAACGTTTTTTTATTTTAATTAATATTTTTTTGCTTTACATATCCTTTAATTAAACTAAATAAATTTAAATGTAACAAACAATTTAATTCGCGTTGCGCCAAAAAAATTAATCGAGGTGATGTTCTGGCAGCTGTTTTCAGATATGGTTCATTAATTGTGAAGAAAGCAAATTTTTCTTGAAAATATTTCTCAGAATATTTAAAAAAAACTTCTTAAATGTTTCTTTATTTAATTTTTACTTCAAATTTCATTTTATTTTTATGTGTCATGCTGTTTTAATTACAATAAAAAATAACATTAATGTTACATTATTTTAATTTCAAATTAATTTTTTATCTGTCGTTATTTCTTGACTTGTAAATATTATTTCCTTAAAATTAAATAGCACAAGTAAAAAATAATATACACTGCTCAAAACAATTAGGGGAGCACTTTGCATACTTTTGTTTACCCTTTCAGTTCAAACTTTTTATTTTTAATTATAAGAATCTAAAAGTTGTGAAATAAATTCATTATGCATCCAGAATGAAATGGTAAAAAACAGGGGGAAAAATCCAAATTTTTAAGTAAAATTTAAGGGAGGGGGGGGAATATTAGAATCATAAGTTTTAAATAAATTATAACAATAATTTTTTCAAAACTTTATATGAAATAAGAGGTAAAATCAATTTTTAAACGTCTAAGAATGCAAGCGTGAAGAATTTAGGGTCATTTTATTTCCTAAAATTTTTTGGGAGTGTATTTTATTTGACCATGTTTTTCATATTTTCATTTAATTGAAACAAACATTATTTAATTCTTCAAACTACATGATTCTTCCATCTAACGATAAATAAGTGCGAGCTCAACTTAGTGAGAGAAAAAATCGCAAGCTGATGATACCAAATGGAATCATTGGGGGTAAAAGGGTTTAAACCCTGAGTTCCCCTAATTATTTTGAGCAGTGTATATAGCTAATGCATCTAAAATTTAAATATAAAGTAGATGAAGAAATACAAAAACGGAAAACCTCTAGAAATTAAACTTCTAGAAAAAAACCTCTGAATTAAAATTATAAGGAGTTATTTAGAAATAGCAAAAAAATCTCGTTTTTATGAAGCATTGCTGATGAGCGTAGTGAGTTACAGATTTCACTTTTAAAGAATGATACTTTATTAAAAGCTAAATTACCGTAAGCTTCGCTTTTCTGGCTTATGGCGACAATCACTTTTTAACTATTTTATAACCGTTGATTTAACCATCTAGTTTAAATTTACTGCAAATAAGTGCACGTCATTTCTTATAAAATGAATTAGTAAAATCCTTTTAAAAAGACCTTTCTTTTAAAATGCAGTACAAAACCTGAATAAATATGTCATAACATCTATATTAACTTGGTTTTTTTTCATGGTTAAATTTAATAACGAAAATAAATTTTTACTTTAAAAAAACGTCAATGAAAGTTTTATAAAAGGTAATAAATTGTGTTCATTTTTAATGTATTAAAAGTGCATAAAAGAAATAATATAATTTTAAATGTGTGCAATTGTAAAGTAAATATAGATAATATATCTATTTTTAAATATATTAAGTATTTGATATCATATGATCTCCAATAACTGTTACTGTATTATATATCCTAATTTTCTTTTTTAAGGTGAAATATTTAATAAAAATATTTATACATTTTTTCCAAAAAATAATTAGAAGTTAGTTTTCACTTACTAGAGACGGCATTTTATTATGCGTTTTTAGTGAAGAAATTTTGATTTGAACTATTTTAATCTATAAAAAAAAAATTCATAAATATTCATAAAAAAATGTGTATTTAATAAACCTTGAACAAAAAAAAATATCGAAAAACAATTTTTAATAAACTATCCCAAAAGATTTCTTTTCCAAAATACATACAGTAAAATAAAAAAAAAACTATTTAGTTTCAAAATATGCCATTAAATTTGCATTCACCGGTATTCAGTAAACAATTGTCCAAAAACCTATTAATTTTACGACATTTTTGTCTGCGTACTTACTCCATTCAAAAATGTCCATAGAATTTGAAAAGCGGCATTATTGCAAAGATATACCAGAGCTTCTACGAAAGTTCATTATTAATTCTCCGTCCTTCATCTAAAGAGATTGATGAATTTGGAGGATGAATTAATGATAGGATGAATTCAGCATTAACTATTCATCATGGCAGACAGTCAGTTGCGTAACGCCGCTGTTAAACACGAATGCCAGTGATTTCAATGGGTTTAAAATAAATTTGAGATTTCGTATGATGTATCTTTAAATTAAATATAGATAGATATGAGTATTAAAATTATTAATGAAATATTTTCAAGCGCGTTATTTATTTTATTCGCATATTAAAAACTATTATTGATTTAATAAATTATATATTTTAAATATGAAGTTTAGAAATCAAAAATATTTCCTTTTTTTTAAATTAAAATGTTGATTTGTCCATCTTTATAATTTAAAAATGAAGTTTTTGAAGTTAAGTCAAAAATATCTCCTTTCTTCATTAAAATGTTAATTTGTCTATTTAATAAGCTTTATAATAGCTTTTTATAGTTGGTTAATATAGTTTGCTTAACACAAGAGCTTATATTAAGTTCATTATTAATTCTCTGTCCTTCATCTAAAGAGATTGATGATTTAGACGATGAATTAACGATGGAATGGAATTCAGCATTAACATACATCATGACAGTCAGTTGCGAAACGCCGCTGGTAAACACGAATGTCAGTAATTTCATTGGGTTTAAAATATATTTAAGATTTTTTATGTGGTCTTTGTTAGCAATTGGAATTTAAATATTGGATGTTGCAGATATTGATAAAATGTTTTCAATCAATAATTTAATTTATTCACCAAGTAATGAATTTTAATGATTTAATAAAGGTTGCTTTTTTATATGAGTTTTTTTTTAAGGTTAGAAGTCAAAAATAGTTTTTTATTCACATATTACTTTACCTAATTAGTACGCTTTATAATTGTTTTGTAAAGATTGTTGATAAAGTTTGCTTCACCTAAGAGATTTTAGTGTAGTGGTCGACAATCTTTTTCATTAAAGTATCAATATACCTTAGAAAACGGCAAAATTGATCAAACTATGTGTTCTGATACTCTTTTGCATTAAAATATTATCTGGTTTTTTATCTTTCAAATGGTACAAGAAGATTTCTTGTACTGTAAATAGTTTTTAATTTACAGGCAGTCTTTTAAGAGAAATTCTACTGTCATCAATCTTACAATGAAATCCTTGAACTCATTTTCTGAAGAACGATTTTTTTCATAATATGCTTGTACTCCGAGAAAGATATTTCAAAATAATATGCTTCGATTTAAAAAATTTAAAGTGTATTTTAAAGAGTAAGAATCATGGCATGTGGCCATACTTTTTATAACAATTGTAAAGAATATTTAATTTTTTACAGATTTTTTAAAAATTAAATTATTAAAAAAATCATATTTTAAAGCTATAGCCATTTCAAACTATTATAATTAAATAACTACTTTGCTTAAAGCTTAGATTTTATATGATCACATGCCTGAATATTTATTGTTTTCTTTTTTGCAAAAATTTTGTAAAACAAGTAATTAGGATTGTCGTAAAATTGCACACAATCTGGCCACCTTAAATTAATTTATTGCTAATTTATTTATTAATTAATACATATTTATTGCAGTAAAGTATCTCAAAAATTAAAGAAAAAGTTGTCTAAGGTATATGGATACCTTAAAAGGGTCAAAATATTGGGAAATTTTGATGACGTTGCTTGCCGCATCAATTTTTCGGTGGAGGGAAACTGAGTGAGCTTGTATTTGTGATCATAAAATGTTATATTGATTTTTGTTAAATGCTATTTTTAAATATTTTAAACAAAACTGTATTAGAAAAGTTAGTTTAGACGTAGATATTTAAAAAAAACACAAACATCAGATTTCTTAAATTTAAAACTCCACATTTGGAGGAACTAAAAAAATTCAGAATGGAATTCATCATTCGAAAGGCGTTAAAAGGCGATACCAAAATAGGCAAAACATGGTTTGAAGATAAGCTAAGCAAATTTTGCAAATCATGATTAATTTTGTTATACTCTTTACGTCTTGAATTACTATTCACGAAACATATATTACGTACCCAAAATCAAATACTCTAGTTCCCGCCACCCTTATTTGTTACACTTTAGGGATGGAAAACCGAAACCGGTTTTTTGCCCTCGGTTTTGACTGAAAAACCGGCTTTTTCATAAGGCCGGTCTAAACCGGAAACCGGTTTCGGTTTTTTCTCAAAAACCGTCATCAGCGTTTCTTTTAATAATATACATTTAAAAAAAAATGTTAGTTTTGCACTATGTTAACGGCATAGTTAGCAAATGGAAGGAATTAAACTTTTTTTTTTAAAAAAAAGGAAAATGAAATGGAGATAGAATGATGCGAAGCTTAATAAAAATACTCAAAACGATTAGAAAATCCGGAATAAAAAAATGAACATTATAATTTTAAATAATAAGAAAGTAAGAAGTAGGAAGAAAACCTATAACTTTGTTTTCAACAAAACACTTTAAACATTTGAAATTGACTGTGTAATTTTTTTTAATTCGAAAGTAAAGTTTACTAATTAATTGATTTTTTTCAATTAATTAATAAGAAACTGAAAAACGTTTTGAAAAAATGGAAAACCGTTTATTTGCCATTGAAAAACCATTTTTTTCTGAAAAACCGCCATCCCTAACTTGTTCTAATTTGGTTGGCGGCGAGTATATCAACAGAGTAGTTTATTAAGTTATATTTTATATTTAAATCTAAATCGACAAATACAGTATCGCATTATCCGACCAAGGATTTGAACTTAAATACCTCCAAGGATAATTTACATATTCCAGTCATTCAACATCGACTGACGCCGTCTTATCAAAGGATAATCAAGTATTAGTGAAAAGTAATTTATAATTGTAAATCTTACAGGATAAGCATATATTGGAGCTGTATAATTGACTGCGAGCGAGTGCTAGTGTTCAGTGCTGAGTTATGTAATTCCAGCACGGGCATTAACAGGATTATTAACGAAAATGAATGATTAACGTGAATCAGACTTGCATCGCATTATTTGAAGGGTTGGGGTTCAAAGCGAGTAATAAAGAAATATAATTGGGATACCTATACACGGTTAGTTAACTCATTTACTAAACAAGAGGACGTATTATTTTAAACTGTTAAAATTTTTGTTCCTGGTTTCCCCATAACAATGATTCCTAAGTAGCTGCAACGGTGAACAAAATCTTGAGAAATGGTTCTACCGAATACCGAAAATATGGTGAAACACTTCTTCATACAGCCGTTGCAGCTACTAAGAACCATATTTTCTGTGAAATCAAGCGCCAAATGTTTAACAGTGTATATAAATGCAAAATAAACTATTTTGCTGATTTGTATAGAAAGAATATATCAGCTAAATATGCATACTAACGTAATTGAATGCATACACTTTACTGTGGGTTGGTGTGATATGCAACGGTGAAAAAATGCAAAAAAATTTCGTTCATTTTGAACCATATTTTAGGTTTTGGAACCAAAATCTTGAAATGGTTCTACGAATACCGAAAATATGGTGAAACACTTCTTCATACAGCCGTTGCAGCTACTAAGAACCATATTTTCTGTGAAATCAAGCGCCAAATGTTTAACAGTGTATATAAATGCAAATAAGCTATTTTGCTGATTTGTATAAAAAGAATATATCAGCTAAATATGCATACTAACGTAATTGAATGCATACATTTTACCAGGGCCTGTTCTTCCATAAGGCCCATTAGGCCCGGGCCTAGGGCTCCTAAATATTAGTGGCCCCTAAATTTCAGTTTCTAATATGCTTAAATGCTGTAAATCCCCAAAATATCAGTAAACTAAAAAAATTATGATACTCTACTTTGTTTTTTGCTCAATTTTGCCTAAAAAATTGACCTAACGTGATTGTTTTGATAGATGTTTATAATGAAGCCTATAAAATTGCAGCAAAAATTTGATACATAGGTCATATAGCATCATCATTACTGGAAATCATACACAAAATTTTCCATGAAGGGCCCCCAAAATAGGTTGTGCCTATAGTCTGAGATTTCCTAGATCAGGCCCTGCATTTTACTGTGGGTTGGTGTAAAACAGTTTTCTCATATTTCAGAGAGAGATAGAGAGAAAATCCCGGATACAAAAAAAAACTTTTTTAATAAAAATGTTAATAAATTAACTTCTATTGTTAATATTAATTCTGACGCTTTAGACAAAGAACCTGTAACTCTCTAAAGTGCAATTCTAAATCATTTTTAGGCGAACAGATATATGTGGCTGCACGTTTTTTTTTTTTTTCAAATTTAAATCGATATTTCTCACGGTTATCATACGCATCTATCTTATACTTTATGGCCAATATAAAATATAAAAAACTATTCATATTGATAATTTATAATAAACAATTAATAATTTAAAAATCCAATAGATTTAAATTGCGAAGGTTAACGAATATCATTTTTTTATAAGCTATAAAGTAAACTAAAGCGTACACTCTTAAAACAAAAGAGTGAAATTCACTCCTATAGGAGAAGTGCATTTTCGGCACCGGAAAGGAGTGGAAATTAACTCAGACTGAGTTAAAACCGCTCGTTTTAAGAGTGTAGGACGCAGATTGTCTTCTTTTATTTCTTTTACCCACTCCGAAAAAGAGTGAAATTCACTCCTATAGGAGAAGTGCATTTTCGGCACCGGAAAGGAGTGGAAATTAACTCAGACTGAGTTAAAACCGCTCGTTTGTTTTAAGAGTGTATGTTGCTAAATGGCAACAATATGTACTTGGGGGTTAACCAATTTTTAACCAAACTCTCTTTATCTTCCACAGGCGGCAGGGAACACGTCATCTCAGGAAAACTCGGCGATTCCGTCGTCCTACCATGCGAGGTTGACTCTCACGGCTGCGGCAAGATCTACGTCATCACGTGGACGAGGCACGTCGGGGACGAGTGGCGACGAGTCTACCTCTACTCGGAGTCCCACTCGAGGCCCATGGGCTCGTTTGCGGGACGGGCCCACTTTGTCCTGCATAACACGAGCTCGTCTGCCGAGTTGCATCTGGGGCAGCTAGGGGTGGAGGACGAGGGGACGTATAAGTGTGACGTGACGTACGTCCATGGGAAGTGTCCGTCGTTGACGTTTACCAAGCTGTATACTCTGAGTAAGTGTAGTTTTGGATTGATATTTATTTTTGCTGCTCAGAAAAAAACTTCGTTTGAAAACTCAGTATTCAAACAAAATACTTGTCTCTTACTTACTGCTTATACTCGCTCAGGCTGGTTACTTAAGCCACACATTTCACTCAGAATACCCGTGTTCAATAGGATCCCAACAGGGTACTTGACTGTATATCTATCGCTAAAATACCTTCCAATAATTATTTAATTATAGTTTGAACCCAAATATAACAAACGTATATATTTTTTTGCAAAATAAATCTTTAAATAATTCATAAAAATCATTTTAAAATGGCTTATTTTTCATCGGTACGTCACGTGATCACAAACACGTCGATTTGGCTGACGTCACTAGTATATATAAACAAACCGGTGTTTTTTTTGCTTGCGATTGAACTGGATTTAATCTAATTTTCTATTAAAATAAGAGAAAAAATTATATAGATAATGGAAGGAGGTTTTACAGAAGCGGATAGTTCAAATTTGTAGTGACAACGTTACGATGTTGTGCTGTTTCAATACAAGGATTGGGCTGATGACATACGAACACAAAGTTGTGTTGTTCCAACGCAGCTGACGTTTGCGAGAAAAGAGAGAAGATTGTTATATTATTCATATTTTAAAGTACCGGGATATATATTTACCGTGATATACTCTATTGTAGATGAGAAGATTCATGATCGAAACAACGTAGATTATTTGCGCATATAGTTTATAAGTAAAAATTTGCATGTTTCTGTGTGACTCAAGGCACCCACGTCCATCAAAATGGCATGCAACACAAACTATTGTACGTTCTGCTCCTTCAACACACGTTTTGTGTTGGTTGGTAGACGTATATATTCAGGTTTGTGTGCTTGGTCAGAGACCCGCTTATAAACCTTCGTCAAGTAAGACAGACACAACAGACAACACACACACATTAGTGGATCCATCTAATTTTTAGAGACAGAGGCCAACTAGAGGATCCCCAGAATTGGCTTGTCACCCCCAGAGGTATTGATTTGGTATGGGAACTTAGAGGACTTTCGGACCCAACAGATTTAACGAGCACGTGTTCCGCATATACTCGGTAGGTCTTCAGTGGTACCGAGACTCGATCGCAGGACCTTCCGATCCCGAGACCGAGACGCTGACCACCAGGCTCACTACGGCCCCACGTTTTGTGTTAACCATGTGTTTTTATTGGGTAGCAACACAATCCTTGTATTGTTAAAACGCCACCTATAATAACTGGATTTGGCGTGTACAAGGCCCTACTTACAACTTTTGGGGCCCAGGGCACAAGCCAGTTTGGGGAGCCCCGCAACATACATTAATCCGTCATAAAAATGATTTTTTTCATTTTAAAATTGTACAAATAAATAACCTTATTATATTAAGTACTCATGTAAGCATTACTTTTTTACATTCAATTTTTTTAATACATTCATAAGATATGACATCAATACCTATTGTATCATGTCAATCATTTTATCTACATACATAATTTTTATTCAGTTGATCCCATGGCTGAGGCAATTAATTTATAAAAATTAACAAGGAATAAAAAATAATGGCTTGCGTATAAAAAAGTAATAGTACTTGGTTCAATTGTATTATGTTTATTATTATTTTTTTTCTTTGTGGCAACTATTTTCCCCCAATATTATTCTTTTAAGAAAATTTGGGGGGCCCTCTTGAAGTGGGGGCACGTGCCCCGTTTGCCCTGCTAGGCTCTGGGCATGTAATAACTTCTGAAAACATAACGCAAGTTTTTTCTAAGTGTAAGACCTGTGCAATACATTTGGAAGCATTACAAGTTGACTCAAACCAGAACTCTTTAGAGAAGAATGTGTAGTAAAATTGACAACACTATGACGCCATTTATTGGAGAAGAAACTGTTTTTGTTTATTTTTACCCTAAATGCATTATGGTTCTGACAAAAAAATATAAAGTTTGATTTTTTTTAAAAAAATATTTTCGCTATGAAAAGAAATCTTATTGACCAGTTCCTTTATTTACGTTATTCAGATTTATTTACAAAATAACTATCTTCTAAATTTTTAAGTTAAAAAAACGGTTCAAATTCATTTTTTTAATCCATGATAATCTAATAAAAATACGTTAAATATTTATTCATAAAAAAATCCAACAAAATAACGACATGAATAAATAATTTTTCATATCGACTTTTCGAAAAACCGCCTTAGAATACATTACCGAAATCCCCATCGATTCACTCAGTCCTGTTCGAGACATCGGCCATTCACAATTCAAAAGATATCAAAAATAATATCGATTTGCTTATGAAAACCATTTATTTACATCCCATCAAATACCAAAAAACCACTCCTCATTTCTGCACTTGACATTTATGTATCGATTCACATCAGTCCAAATAACTGGTAAAAACCCAATCGATGCATTATCGATATAAGATTTCGTAACGTGGACCACTTCCCAGTCATTGATTATTTTTACTCGTGGAGGAATTTCTTGAATGGGAAAAGACAACACAATCTCTACTCTTGGAAACTTATTTAGGGATGGGAATGAAAATAACTCCGTGTTTTTATTTCACTTGATCTTGTGTTTTGGTTAGGAGTGAAAGGTTCTATATTTTTGCTACAAAATAAGGCTAATAACTGTAGAGTCTGGGGAAGTACACCAAGGGCGAAGGCAGGAATCGAACCCGCACCCGTTACAGCGCACAGACTGCTAGCGTAATGGTCTGCTATCCAAACCACTAGGCCATCCGGGCCCCAGTGACACCACAGTTATGTCAAGCATAGTCTTCGTTCCCACAAACACATCACGTTCCTCCCCGTTCGTATTGTCCATTAACTGTAAAAATATGGGTATAAATTAGTAGGCGTTCTTGGCTTTGTGAAAGCTCTTCACAGGGGCTAGAAGTAGACAGCCAGGGGCTGTTGATAGCCTAGTGGTTAAGGCCTCGTTCTCGGAAGGTCCCGCGTTCGAGTCTCGATACCACTGAGAGACCCACCGAGTGTATGCGGAGTACGTGCTCGTTAAATCTGTGGGTCCGAAAGTCCTGTGAGCGGTCATGGCGCAGTTTCCCACGGATACAGGTTGCTGGAGACTATTTCCCTCCCCTTCAGGGACATGTCTAAATTGTGGAGGTGCCGATAGATGGCAGCAAATCATAAAAAAAATATTTTCTAATAACATTTCTCCGGCAGTATTGAATATTTTTACAAACGGTTTTTTTTATATGATAAATGGAGCTGACTTACAGGCCTCTTTAATCTGTTTGAAATCACTCTATACAGCTCGAAATAAAAGTGCCGAAACTTCAAATTTGTTTTACGAGTTCCTACTACATGCCGTATCTCTTAATAAGGTTTTCGAGAAAATCACGAATACGCCGAGGGTAGCTACTTTAGAACTTTTTAGGTTTTTAAGTTATTGGAATTACCTTATACAGTATGCAATCAGCTTTAAACCTATTGATTTATTGAATGGTAATTGAAACGCATATTGTCTTACACACTCCTATTTTATAATATTAAAATATGAACGAAATTTAACGAATTCAATCAAACGAGCGGTTTTAACTCAGTCTGAGTTAATTTCCACTCCTTTCAGTGCCGAAAATGCACTTCTCCTATAGGAGTGAATTTCACTCTTTTTGCGAAGTGGGTAAAATAAATAAATGAAAACAATCTACGTCCTACACTCTTAAAACGAGCGGTTTTAACTCAGTCTGAGTTAATTTCCACTCCTTTCCGGTGCCGAAAATGCACTTCTCCTATAGGAGTGAATTTCACTCTTTTTGCGAAGTGGGTAAAATAAATAAATGAAAACAATCTACGTCTACACTCTTAAAACGAGCGTTTTAACTCAGTCTGAGTTAATTTTCCACTCCTTTCGTGCCGAAAATGCACTTCTCCTATAGGAGTGAATTTCACTCTTTTTGCAGTGGGTAAAATAAATAATATGAAAAAATCTACGTCATACAATCTTAAACGAGGTTTTAACTCAGTCTGAGTTAATTTCCACTCCTTTCCGGTGCCGAAAATGCACTTCTCCTATAGGAGTGAATTTCACTCTTTTGTTTTAAGAGTGTAACGAATTCAATCAAACGAAGTAACAGTTGTTAGAAAAAAACATCGACTCTAAAATCTTAATATTACTCAAAGAAAACGCCATCACATCGTATAGAAGTTGAATGATGACTATAAGTTGAGAGAGAAACGTTGAAAATGCATTTTCTTATTTTTATTTCGATATTGCCTTTAAAACTCTACAAAATGAACTCTCTTAAGCTGATAGAATTTTTGCGCTTGCTTCAGATTTGCATTGGTGATCCAAATATTTTTTTTAAATATAATTTATGGTTGTTTTGGGAATTTGGCGTTTTTTCAATCATTAACTGATGATGTTTGTACGGTTGAAAATTGCTAGTAGTAGTTAATAGAATAATATAAAATTGTAATTTTTTCTCTGGGATTTAATTATAGTCATTTGATTATCCCTCGAAGAGATGCAGACGCATAAACCCGTAGACGTATAAAGCCTTATCAGACGGTACGAACGGCGCTCGTCAAACAACTTTTTGGGACAGCAAAAACGTCACAAGAGAACGGCTACGTCATGCGTGACATCACAAACTTAAAGCAGTATTATCGCGGTATTGGAGGAGGTGGAGGCTCGGCCATGACGTCACGACTGAACTTCGTTTCTGATTGGAGCAGCCGTTCGAACAGCAAAATGTGGCGGATCTTTTCGAGTCGACTCGAAATTGCTCATCGAGCAAAACTGCTCCAAAAACCAGTTTCTGATATAGCGTACAGACGTCGCTGAACGAACGAGCTCTCGCGTGTTAAGGCCTTAAGACGTATATAACGAAGTCATTTATAATCAACTGTTCAAAAGAATGTAATTAAAAAATCACTACGTGTTGCTTCAGCAAATTATAAATATCTTCCTATGTACTATAAGTTTGCATATAGAATAAAAGATAATTTAGAAACTAAAGAAACATTGTTGAATCCAGTTTGCAAAGAAATCAATCTCATTGATATTTTTTTATCAATTCAAAGTGTTTAAGAGTCCAACGACAAGTAATATTTATTACTTTCAACTAGGAGATTTCCTGCGCTTAATATGTATTTCTCAATGAATGGATTTACTCACATTTTCTAGTAAATAAACCCTCCTTAAGACAGCATTCATTCCGAAAAAGATTTTGCCTTTTTCGCGAACGCATACACACCCTCTCACTTTCTTCTTTTTAAAACATATCACGATAAAAAAACAAGTAAGAACCAACTATAAATCAAGCAAGCGAGAACTTTCTCTTACTATATATACTCGCATGAGTAAGATTCACTTTATAATGCGCTTCTACATAAATGGCGACAACGGAACCTCTGAGGCGAACTCGAAGGAGGGACTAGGCGGACTTTAAGGATCTACTTCACCTAAAACATGCCAATTATCTTCCTGGAAACCTACATTTGTAGATAAAAAAAAGAAACGAGGAACAATAAAGAAAAAAGAAGCACTGTCGAATCGACAAGTTTGCAAAGAAATCAATTTTGCTGATATTTTTTTATTAATTTGTTATTTTCTTAGGATCCAACGACAAGTAAAATTTATTGCGTTCAACTAGGAGATTTCCTGCGCTTAATATGTCCTTTTCAGTGAATGGATTTACTCAGATTTTCCAGTAAATAACCTCTCCTTTAAGACAGCATCCATTTCAAAAAAGAATTTCACAAACGCATACACACCCTCTCACTTACTTCTTTTTAAGACATATCATGAAAAAAAAACAAGCAAGAACCAACTATAAATCAAGCAAGCGAGAACTTTCTCTTACTATATATACTCGCATGAGTAAGATTCACTTTATAATGCGCTTCTACATAAATGGCGACAACGGAACCTCTGAGGCGAACTCGGAGGAGGGAAAAAACGGGGCTTAAAAACTTTAGTACGCGGACTTCCTTCCACCGAAAAAAGGGTCTTAGACTTTTAGGCGAAGTTTAAACACAGCACTCGGTTTGAATCCGAATCTTCAGCTAAGTAAAAAAAAGTTAAAAAATAAATATAAAAATGGGGGCTGGTACTTTTCCCAAAATGCCTCGCTTCAGGCACGAGTGAAGTAGTGTTTTAAGTTCCAGAAAGTCGAAAGTTTGGTGTTTGAGTAAAAGCTAAATTTATTTATAAAGGAAAAGGGGTCTGGATGGCCGAGTGGTTTTATATTACAGAAACGGGTGCGGGTTCGATTCCCGACTCCGCCCTGGGTATACCTTTCCTTTCTCTTTTGACAGTAAAAAATTATTTCTGTGTCTGTCTTACTTGACGAAGGCTTCATAAGCGGGTCTCTGATCACGCATACAAGCTGGAATATATATGTTACCTACCCCTATAAAGGAAATGGTCAAAAAGGAGTATCGGTTATTAATATTTAAAAGCTAAATAAAAAGAAGTCCACGTAGAATCCAATTTTTTAAAATCTCATTGGCAAAAGTATCTGTAAGAAGAGACAAGAAAAAAAATCTCAATATTTACAAGAAACTGTTCATGGTTTCAAGAAACAAACAGGGATTTCAAGGTTTATTGGTAGCAATAACACATTTGATAACTTTAATTTTATATAATCTTAAAACTTCTAAAAACAAAACGCAAATAAATACACGTTGAGAAAAAAATATGATTAGCGGTTTCGTTTTGCTGTAAATAATTTTGAACTTTAACTTAAAGAAATTAATTGAAAAACAAAGTCCCCATTTAAACATCAGCTTAGAATAAACACTTAGGGCCCGATGGCCGATGGTTTAGACCATTAAGCTAGCAGTCTGCGCGCTGTAACGGTGCGGTTCGATTCCGCTTCGCCTGGTGTATCCTTTCTCTGGACAGTAAAAATTCTTCTGTGTCTGTCTTACTGACGAAGGCTATAAGCGGTCTTGATCAGCAACAAGCCGGAATATATATGTACCCTACCTACCCCCATAAACACTTGGATGATACTACTTCGAAAGCAAAAGACAAAATGAGAGTGTACTAAAAAAAGTTAAATACAGTCGAACCTTGTTAACGCGAACTCACTTAACACGAAATATCTCTTAAGATGAACTGAAAGCATTTCTCCTGCCTATAAATCTTTGAGATAATGCTAAAAAATCTCTACCGCGAAATCCGACTAAAACCAGAACAAAAAAATTAGGATTTGACTTTTTTTTCTTAGTGATTCAAAGTTACGAGGAACAAAACGAAGCAAAACATTAAAGACAAAGCGGAAAGTGAACATTATAAGAATAAATTCTCTTCTACTTCTGAGAAAATCAAAATATCTCCCATGATTCGTCAATTTTAATCCGATTGCTGTGCCTTAACAAAATTCCTAAATTTTCTATGTTATGTACTAGTCCAAATGAACTTTATTTATTGAATTACTACAGTCCCTGGACAAATTATTAGACGCACTGTATTTTTTTAGTAATGATGAAAACATACCAAAGAATGCCATATCATTAAAAAACGATGTCGATATATGTATTAAGTTTAGAAGATAGTATTTTCTATTCAATAGCTTAAGTTTAGGAACACAAATGTCCTTCTAAAGGTATTTTGTTCATCATTGATTGATACATGAAATTTTGCAGTGCGTCTAATAATTTGTCCAGGGACTGTAATTCTATACAGTGTGTTACATTGTAAAATTAGATTAGATTTTAGATGTTATTTTTTTTAAACTATTCACTGGTTCAATGTAAAAAAATGCCCTACGGTTAACATGAAATTAGGTTAACAAGAAATGTTTCAGTGCTACCTTCGTGTTGGCGTTAACGGTGTTCGACTGTACCAATATTTTAACTAGATTTATTAAGGGGACGCGGTACCCAAAAAACTAAATCCAGTATTTTTATAGCTAGCATCCAAATTAAACTATTTTTTACAAAGAACTAACATTCAATAAACATATACGTAAAAATAATAAATACTGAAACATAAGTTTTTTTACAAAAATTAAAAAAAATTAAAATTTTAACGTTTTTTCAAAATGCTACTCCTCCTACAATTTAAAGAATTTTTAAATGTTTTTTTTTGCAAAATGTTCCCACAACATCTCTTAATAAAAGTTGGTATGGATATTAAGCTAACAGTTAAAAAAACAGTTATGTAGCTTCATGTATAAAAATTGCCCAAAAATAAGATTTTTTTTTGCGAATTTTCAACTTCATTATTTTTTTAAAACATAACTATTCACACTAAACCTTATCCCATACCAACTTTTGTTAATGGTATATGCCTCAATACAGGAAAAAAATTCTGGAGTTCTACATTAATTCACCTAAAAGACTTAGGGTTTTAACGATTCACAAGCCGAAAAAATTCAAAATTCAAAAAATCGACATAAAATTTCAAAAACCATTTTACCAAACCACTATATCATTTTCAATAAACCTCTACCATTATAAAGGATTCCTTCTTTTTTTGTAATATCTTTAGCTCACAGCATTTGAACGTGTTTAATTATTTGCTTGGCAGCCCTAAATTTTGGGTAAAGCGTCCCCTTAATCTAAAAAATATAAAATGATGACTCAATTCATTTTTCTGACGTGTCGTTAAAATATACCTGGACGAAAATGGGCTGGTAAAAGGAAATTCTGCTAAGTGTGTGGAAATTTTTCTCTTTTGAAAGGATTTGTATGAGGCAAAAAAAATATATATTTATATATTTTCTGACATTTGCTCAATAGAAATAGTAAACTTGTGATTTAATATGATTCAGTCTACCTCAAATATTTCACAAGACAAAATTTTAAATATTTATATTCTTGAAATATGTCTTAAGCCTGATTAAAAGATATTTGCAATATTACAACATAGGACATCGACTTCCTTTTCTATTATATTATACACGTCAAATATTAAATTGCAAGCTAAAAAATAGTTTAGCTACTAGGTATTTTAGCTATTAGGTAGCATTAGCTATTAGGTTTAGCATTTAGCTATTAGGTATTTATGCTACTGTAATTACACTTTGCTTCAATGATGCTTTCATTATTATATCACTAGCAAGTAAATACCCGTTCTTCGCAAGGACTAAAAGAATATCGATCCTAGTATATGTGTCATTTATTTGCTATAGGATAATAAGCTTTGCGTTTGTTCCCGTTCATTATAAAGAATAAAATCCCGTTGCTAATATTGCTTTAAAATTCCAACATAAAAATACATCACTATAAAATGCACATCCTCATATTACAAAGATCTTCCTCAATATGAACTTACTGTCATCGCAATTTTCCTGATAAATTCAAAATTAACCATAATTGTATAACAATGTTATTTCACGTCAAAACCTCCATTCTGTTTTTTTTAAAAATCATTTAGCTCATTGAAAGCTCATTAGCTCATTTAGCTCATTGATATTTTTCAAATCATTAATTTAGTTTCTGAAGGTAATGGCAAGAAAATAAAAGCAATTTCAATTTTAAATAATTTGTGTGTTCATTTTAATTTCTTCTGTCGAATGGCAACACGAAAGGCAAAAAATGATCGAATTTGAGCAAAAGTGGTGTATTTTTTTCAGAAAATTAGAATTTTCTCTAAAAATGCAACAAATATGAAAAACTAATTCTCAGGTGCACACGTTGGTATTAAAGGGAATCTATCCTAAAAATTTCGAATTTCTGAGGGTAGTATAAGTAGGTCTTTTACGATCCACAGACATACAGACACACAGACCTTTCTTTTATTATTATAGATTATTATGTGTTTTTTTTGGCAGGATATTCATATAAGTATTATATGTTAAAAGAGATTTATTCGAATGAAAATATTACAAGTATTTAAGTGCATACAAAAATATAAAATCACTAAACTAGACTATAATTACTCACTTGAATATAAAATTACTAAACTAGACTATAATTACTCACTTGAATATAAAATTACTAAACTAGACTATAATTACTCACTTGAATATAAAATTACTAAACTAGACTATAATTACTCACTTGAATATAAAATTACTAAACTAGACTATAATTACTCACTTGAATATAGAGTTACTAACTAGATAATATTTTTCATCATTTTTTAAAAAAATTTTTGCTGATATTGCGATTTTCCTCCCTGGTGAAAAATTACATAAATAGTAAAGTAATAAGGAACATTTTTTGGTGCCTTTTAAAGTTTTGATTTACAAAGGAGAAGATTCAATAATGCTTATGTTAGCCCTCGTACCATAGCTTTCCCTACATTGACTGATTTTATGTTGTTTTTTTTAAATACAATTCAATAGGTTTAATGGGCTGACTATCTTAAGAAAAAATATATAGATTCTCATATGAATTATTCTTATAAATGTCTAAACTTATATTATACCAACCACAAATACCATCTGCTGTGCGGCGTCAATTAAATCCAACCAACCATACCCACGCACAACTCACTTTAACGAAGTCACCGATGCTAGCAATCGATACCCGATACCACATCACACACGGCTCCTGTATCATACAATAAAAACTTCTCCCCGTTTATCCTTAGGCGGGCACCCAATTGGAAAATTAAACCGCAAAAAAACTCATCACAAGGCACAGCTTGTAACATTGGTAAGAGATAATTGTAACTGTCATATTTTCGTTTTTAATGCAAATGGTTCTTTAAAAAAGATAAACAATGAAGACTTATGAATATTAGTAAATTTAGCAATTTTTTATTTGCCCAAAAACTATTACTATCGTTTGCTTATTTTAAAGAAAAAAATTAATCAGTTAAAGGTTCAATGACAAGTTATGTTCAATGTTAGTTATTTTTTATTTGCCAAAAAACTATTACTATCGTTTGCTTATTTTAAAGAAAAAAATTAATCAGTTAAAGGTTCAATGACAAGTTATGTTCAATGTTAGTTATTTTTATTTCCCAAAAACTATTCTATCGTTGCTTATTTTAAGAAAAAATTAATCAGTTAAGGTTCAATGACAAGTTAGTTCAATGTAGTATTTTTATTTGCAAAAACTATTACTATCGTTGCTTATTTTAAAGAAAAAATTAATCAGTAAGGTTCAATGACAAGTTATGTTCAATGTTAGTTATTTTATTGCCAAAACTATTACTATCGTTGCTATTTTAAGAAAAAATATCAGTTAAAGGTCAATGACAAGTTATGTTCAAGTTAGTTATTTTTATTTGCCAAAAAACTAACATCGTTGCTTATTAAGAAAAATTAATCAGTTAAAGGTTCAATGACAAGTTATGTCATGTTAGTTATTTTATTTGCCAAAAAACTATACATCGTTTGCTCCTTTAAAGAAAAATTAATCAGTTAAAGGTTCAATGACAAGTTATGTTCAATGTTAGTTATTTTTTATTTGCCAAAAAAACTATTACTAATTTTATCAGTTTTAAGGTTCAATGACAACCATTGACAATGTAAATTTAAACCAAACAAAGGGTAGGGGTAGGTACACATATATTCCGGCTTGTGATCAGAGACCCGCTTTTATAAGCCTTCGTCAAGTAAGACAGACACAGAAAGAATTTTTACAGTCACAGAGAAAGGAAAGTACACCCAGGGCGAAGGCGGAAATCGAACCCGCACCCGTTACAGCGCTCAGACTGCTAGCGTAATGGTCCAAACCATTCGACCATCCGGGCCCCAAACCAAAAGGAATATATTCTCATGCAATCATTCGTTCCAAATTGGCAGATTAGATGAACGAAATCTGTCTCATGCAGCACTTCCGGGTCACTAATGTGGCAGATTCGATGAAAAATTATAGACACAAGAATCCGAATACTTTATACTGTATGAAAAGATCAGAGGTACAACACCGCTAGGTGAGAGCAGAAATGGAAAGAATAATCACACTAAAAGTTAGTTGGTTGGTTGGGTTGACATATATTTTCAGGCTTGTGTGCTTGGTCACAAAGACCCGCTTATAAACCATCGTCAAGAAGGACGGACACGACATACATATAAGACAGATGCTACCATCTATCGCCACCTCTACAATTTAGACATGTCCCTGAAGGGGAGGGAAATAGTCTCCAGGGACCTGTACCCGTGGGAAACTGCGCAATGACCGACCACAGGACTTTCGGACCCAACAGATTTAACGAGCACGTACTCCGCATATACTCGACAAACACAAACATCCATGCCTTACCGGGATTCGAAACCCGAACCCAGAGGCTCCAAAGGCTAGCTCCCTAACCGTTGCGCCGCCGGGTCGGCCAAGTTAGTTTACTAAACAGTATTCTCTTGCCAGGCAGCGCTAACATCGTTGCACACGCCACAATTTCAGCAAATTGATTTCAAATTTATTTAGTGTTGTTGATTTCTTCAAAAAATCCGCTATCCATAAAAAATACAAATTCTTCAAACTACACATTGACATAAATGTTTGTCTACACCCAAAAATACCGTAGAATAAAATGATATACAAATCAGAATTACAATTCAAATATATCCGGTATGCCACGACTAAAAGATTAAAACAAACAAACGAATAAGAAAAGCAATGTTACCTATTACATACATCACAGTCCCTGGACAAATTATTAGACGCACTGTATTTTTTTAGCAATGATGAAAACATACCAAAGAATGCCATATCATTAAAAAAGATGTCGATATATGTATTAAGTATAGCAGATAGTATTTTATATTCAATGGAACACAAATGTTCTTCTAAAGGTATTTTGTTCATCATTGATTGATACATGACATCTTGCAGTGCGTCTAATAATTTGTCCAGGGACCGTACATTATTTGTGTTTTTTTTTTAATCTTACATCTTTGTCAAACAAAAGCCCTAACCGGTGCGAACCGGTTCAGCTGAAACCCACCTCACCAGAAAAGGCGGAAAGGCGCGATGAGGTGCTTTTAAATAATTCATCTGAAAATGTTTAGCCCCCTTCTCCCATGAAATTCTCCACGGTCTGAATTTCCGTATAAAATAATCTGGATCCACTAAACTGGATTATTGATCCCCAGTATAAACTTCCACCGAGCAGTTTTAGCAATTCAGCGAGTTTTGGGAGAAAAGTTTTAAGCCCTTCTCTTTAGTTTAGGGTATTAATCTGTCTAGAGGAGTATTTGAATGAAGAACTGGTGTGGTAGTAGGGCGTTAGTATTTAAGCTAATTTTTTTTTCGAGATTCAATTACAAAGAGACTAATTTCCAGAGAGGACTAAAACGTATGTTGGTTGGTTGGTTGGTAGACATATATATTCAGGTTTGTGTGCTTGGTCTGAGACCCGCTTATAAACCTTCGTCAAGTAAGATAGACACAACACCCACACACATAAGTGGATCCATCTAATTTTTAGAGACAGAGGCCAACTAGAGGATCCCCAGAATTGGCTTGTCACCCCCAGAGGTATCGATTTGGTATGGGAACTTGGAGGACTTTGTGACCACGGCGGATTTAACGTGCACCAGTCACCATTAGCGTACACGGGGGTCTTCGGAAGGCAGCGGGACTCGAACTCGCAACCTTAGGGATGCCAGTCCAAGACCTTACCGACAAGGCTATCCCGGCCCCCAAAACGTATGTGAGAAGTACGATATAGGTGAATTAAATGTAAAGTTTTTAAATTTCAAGCATTCGCGACCGGACGATGTTATACATGCTTGAATTTTATCTATTATAATCTGTAGTAGAATAGGGTACTTGACTGTATCGCTAAAAAAAACCTTCCAATATTAAATTAATTATAGTTTGAACTTAAAACTAACAAACGTATATAATTTTTTACAAAATAAATCTTTAAATAATTCATAAAAATCATTTTAAAATGGCTTATTTTTTTCATCGGTACGTCACGTGATCACAAACACGTCGATTTCGCTGACATCACTAGTATATATAAACAAACCGGTGTGATGTTTTTTTGCTTGCAATTAAACTGGATTTAATCTAATATACTATTAAAATAAGAATTATATAGATAATGGAAGGAGGTTTTACAGAAGTGGATAGTTCAAATTTGCTTAAAGTAGATTCCGAAATGGTGTTTCAAAGTATGTTTATAGTTACTAGTGACGTCATAGATACCACGTGACATCCACAAAGCATTTTCGGACGTAATTTTTCGTCCTAATTTTAAAATTAATTTTCTCCCTTTTTATTGGGTACTTGAAAAAAAAGAAAAAATGCGGGTCTAATATTTTTGGCATAAGAATATTTTAAGCCAGAAATTTTTTTTTAGTCAAATACCCTATTAGAATATAAATTATTTTGATAAATTATTCATCTGTCTATAGATGAGTATTTAAAAGAAGATCTAGTGTTGTATAGTCTAGAGGGAGTTTGTATTTAAGCTAATTTTTTATAGAACCAATTACAAAGGTACTAATTTCCAGGGGGGCAGCTTCGGTGAATTATATTTAAAATTTCTGAAACGCCGATGTTGTGTAAATGCTTGACTTTCACTTGTTACTATCTGTAGTTAAGAGACATAATTTTTCTATAGGGAGTATTTGAATGAAGAACAGGTGCGTTAAACAAAATTGAATTGGGTAGTTAAGCTTATATTTTCCAAGAAGAAATTAAGAAATTAAAGGCACTAAGTCACACATTCTCCTGGACTAAAGCGTTTGTGAGAGATACACAGTAGGGAAATTGAATTTAAAAATTATAAAACTACAATGTTATGAAACAATAGAGAGGCTTCTACAATTTAAATATTATTACCTGCAGTTTAGAATATTAATATATCTAGAGGAGTACCTGTGTGTAAATGAAGAACTTCCGTGTTAGTCTAGAGGAGGTTAGCCCTTTTGTTTCTAGAACCAATTACAAAGCGTCTCATTTCCATTAGGGCCGAAAGCGTATGCGAAAGATACTTTGTAGGTGAACTACACTCTTAAAACAAAAGAGTGAAATCCACTCCTATAGGGAAACTGCATTTTCAGCACCGGAAAGGAGTGAGAATTAACTCAGACCGAGTTAAAACCACTCGTTTTAAGAGTGTAGGACGTTGATTGTTTTCTTTTATTTCTTTTATCCACTCCGCAAAAAGAGTGAAATCCACTCCTATAGGGGAATTGCATTTTCGGCACGGAAAGGAGTGGAAATTAACTCAGACCG
Source organism: Oedothorax gibbosus (assembly GCA_019343175.1). Taxonomy (NCBI): domain Eukaryota; kingdom Metazoa; phylum Arthropoda; class Arachnida; order Araneae; family Linyphiidae; genus Oedothorax; species Oedothorax gibbosus. The sequence continues at coordinate 1,270,616 of CM033279.1, forward strand.
AGTTAAAACCGCTCGTTTGTTTTAAGAGTGTATGTGTAAAGCTTCTACTATTTTTACTTACACGTGAATATTTTTATAACATTGCGTAAAAAAATTCTCTAGTCATTTTTAATAAGTTATTAACTACATATAACTAAAATCTAATGCAAAATATTTTATATCACTAAAATTCAAAACAGTAATGTTAATCCAATACAAAGTTAAGCTTATATCTGTAATAGATAGCCCCAAATTTAACCAGCAACGAATTCCCACTGACTATTGAATTTTGAAACCAACATGCAATCAATAGAATAGTACGGACTAAATAAACAGACAAACACGAGGATGCACATTGCACAAGAATCAATAATGAAATCATTCCAATTTCCCCGAGGGATATTTCATTTACAAATTTCTAGTTTGAAAATGAAATATATTACCAAATACACATTTAATATTCTAATATAAATATTGAATTTATAGTCAACTCTCCCTTTCTCTCTTCTCTCTCTTATAATCTTGTTATAGGAGACTCTAAAAGTAAACAAGAAGCTCTTAAAGAACTAAAATAGCCTACTTCCATGTTACTTAAATACTTACTGAAATTCTAATCGGGAAACAACTAGGTTCTTAACAGTAAATATCATCAACAACCATTTCGACACTAGATTTATACAAATTAGAAAAAAAATCGCTAAACACAGCATCCAGCTATAACACAAACTTCTAAACTACAAAATCAACTATTTTCCTTAATATTCTTTCGCAAATTAAATTAATATTATTTATCGTCTGCTCGATTTATTTGTAGTTCGAAGAATAATTAAATATTTATTAATTAACAAAAGTAATGAAACTACTCCAAACTGCATTAAAAAATATACGAAATGTAAACTAAAGCTATAATTGTATGCAAAAAAAAATGCCTTGCCGCTTTCTTAGTAAACAATATTTTTTCATAAAGTATAGTTATATTGAAGCTTGTTTATCTGAAAATAGTGACCCTTTCACGGGTTTCATTTTCTCAGTATAACAAACCATATATAACCATCTTCCCATTACAAGAAAATACGAACAAAGAATGTTGTGTGTGACATTAAACGTGTTGCTTCATAAAAAAGACCACCAGTTGTCACCCACTTACCATCAACTCATTTCCAATATAAGACCGGGTGGAAAACTTCCCGATTGGGTTCCCCTATTGGAAAACTGACCCGGGTTTCCCCTAAATTTATTTTATTTCTATTACGGGGACGCGGTACCCAAAAAACTAAATCCAGTATTTTTATAGCTAGCATCCAAAGTAAACTATTTTTACAAAGAACTAACATTCAATAAACATATATGTAAAATAATAAATATTGAAACATAAGTTTTTTTTTTTAAATAAAAATTTTAACGTTTTTTCAAAATGCTACTCCTCCTACAATTTAAAGAATTTTTTAATGGATTTTTTTTCAAAATGTTCCCACAACATCTCTTAATAAAAGTTGGTATGGATATTGAGCTAACAGTTAAACAAGAACAGTTATATAGCTTCATGTATAAAAATTGCCCAAAAATAAGATTTTTTTGTGAATTTTCAACTTCATCATTTTTTTAAAAATAACTATTAACACTCGACAATATCCCATAATAACTTTTGTTAATGGTATACGCCTAAATACAGGAAAAAAATTCTGGAGCTCTACATTAATTTACTTAAAAGCAATAAGGTTTTAACAATTCACAAGCCGAAAAAATTAAAAATTAAAAAAATCAACATAAAATTTCAAAAACCATTTTACCAAACCACTATATCATTTTCAATAAACCTCTTCCATTATAAAGGATTCCTTCTTTTTTGCAATATCCTTAGCTCACAGCATTCGAGCGTGTTTAATTATTTTCTCGGCAGCCCTAAATTTTGGGTACCGCGTCCCCTTAAAAAGTTTAAAAAGCAAAGTTTAAAACGCAAATAACAGTTGTATGCTTTTTAAAATCCTATAATAAATTGTTTTTTTACGATATAACACAATCTCTTATAATAACACAAAAGTTTTTTAACTTTTTTGTTGCCATAAATAGACAGCGTGCGCTCTCTACATAAAAATAGAAAATTCAACTAGATCGCACCACTTTCCACCTAAGTCAACATTATCCGTCTCCCTCACATTACCCCATTAATCCATTTGAATATTAAATTAAAAGGTCTTCAGGGATCTGCGAGAGGATATCACTGCGCTATTCCGTGACCGTAACGCAGACTGGTGAGCGATTCGGGAGTACAATAAGCCACACGTACCCACTTGCGTGTCCCTAAGTATAGGGAAGCGAAAGACTGGTACTTAATGTTGTTATTCAACTGTTAATCATGGAGTAAAGAGTATACTTAGAGCAGTAAATAAACATTAAAAAAAAATACATCAATTCAAATAGTCACAGATTGTGTAATGTAATTAAAAAAAAACTTTTATAGGGAAACGTGATATATAACCACCCTAGCAGCCAGGTTTGTCACAGTTACGTCGCTGCAACGTACATTTTTGTCACTCTAGGTCACAGTCGCAATGTGACAAGTATGTGACATCACAGTGAAATCGCGTAGATTCGACGTCCACAATGTGACTGGTATGCGATTTTCAAAGGGATGTCACTATGCGATCTTGCAGTGACACATATTGTGACTTGTATGTGATATCGCAGTGATATCGCGTAAGTCGCCGTCACAATGTGACTGGTATGCGATATCAAAGGGATGTCACTATGCGATCTTGCAGTGACATCATATTGTGACTTGTATGTGATATCGCAGTGATATCGCGTAAGTCGCCGTCACAATGTGACTGGTATGCGATATCAAAGGGATGTCACTATGCGATCTTGCAGTGACATCATATTGTGACTTGTATGTGATATCGCAGTGATGTCATCTAAATCCCAGTCACAATTGGGATATTACACAGATGTCGCAATTTGCTTCCAAATGCGATGCGCAAAATGCGACATTGCTGCGATATCATCGATATCCATGTTACGTAGAAGATACGTAACAAAAGCGGACATTCAATTTCTACGTGACAAAAAAGTGACTGAATGTGACATCACAGCGATCTTCAGTGACTTGTATGTGATATCGCTTTTCGTCACATACTCGTCACATGGCTGTTAGGGCAAGTACGCTTGTAACAGAAACTGTTACTTAAAACTGCTTCCACCACAAAATTCATACTTCTAAAAGCAACAAGTGTAGTTTGGGCTCTAAAACTGAGTGCCACACGCTAGCTGTGACATATGGACAAAACTTTGATAAAAACTTCCACTTTTTACGTTATAAACGTAGGGTGGAAGTTAAAACGCATTTTATGAGATTTAAAAAAAAAGCTTGCTATTAAACAGACTTTTAAGATATTTCATGTCGAACCATTTTTAGATAAGGCCTTTCTGATTTATCAACTGTGTCCTCAACTTATTAAACACAAGTTTTTCAAAAAGAAGATAGATAACATTTCACAATTTTATTAAATTTATTACTTTTTCATTTTGTGAAGTACAGAATATGTTAGAGTTTTTGGTATTTACAATATTTTAATCAATCTATAAGTTGTGTTTAATATTTTGACGTCTTCACAGGTTTGCCAATGATCAATTTTTAATGCATAGTTAAATGTTTATTTAACTAATTTTTTATTGAACTATAAAAAGGTATTTTTTACCAACATTTGTAATCAATGCACTATTGGTTATTAATGTACTTTTTGACGCAAGAAACTAGATTTAGTATTTTAAACAAGGAAGCACTAGTTCAAGGACCATCTGTTCAATTGATGGGAACGTATCCCTTATTTTATTTTCACTCAAACCAAAAAAAAAATCCCGTTTGCGATGGTAATCTCTTTCTCATGATAGGTTCATAAGAACGAATCATAAATATATCTTAGGAACAGGTACAAAGATTAAAATCCTGAATTATAATGCACTTATATTCAATTTCCACGTCAGGCCGTGATACTTTGATAGTATTAAGTACTGGCTTAAGCATGAGGATTTGACGAATATGTTGTACCACAGTGTATAAGTTCTAATTTCTACGCTGTGCTTCTAATACCTGTGTCATAACGAATTATGTAGTGCGACATTATTGTTAATTAGTTCTGTTTTAAACAATTTGTGATTAGTATTAAAGTGAATTTTAATATTTAAGAAAAAAAATGGATGTAATATTCGTTACCTTTTTGAAAACTTATTTTATTTATGTTTCAGTTTCACTTTTGCAACATTTGATTATGTTTTAATTTTGGGGTCATAATAGTGCTCTGCAAGGCAGCACCATTTTTCCTATAAAAAACCGTTTGTAAAAAAAAATATTCAATTCACCCTCAGTGTGACATAGAAAATTATTTTCCATTAAAATAACACAGCGACACTTTGGTTTGGAACCTTCTCCCACTCCCCCTAAATTCTGACCTTTACAAACTAAAATACTACAACAAATCCTTTTATAACAACGTGCAAAAAAGTTTTCTTTTTTATATCATATTCATTCATAAATCGTTGCGAAAATGACACTTTACATGCTTACGTCACAGACAGTGCCGAAAGTAGTACTTTCGGCACTAGTGCGGTAAAGTAAATAAGAGTTTCTGATTGGTAGAAAAACAAAATGATGTCATGAATATCTCCATGGAAACTAAATGATGTCATGAATATCTCCATGGAAACTAAATGATGTCATGAAACTCACTTATTTCTATTGGTTCATTACTTTTGCATTTTCTAATATCTCCATGGAAACTACAAGTACTACAAAAATTATTAAAGGAAATTAAATAAGACTCACTGGTAGAAATACTTTTTTGCACGTTATTATAAAAAATATTGTAAGCAACACGTGCCAAATAATACTTTATTAAGCTCTTGTCATTATTTCACTCGACCTACGGTCTCGGGAAATAAAAGCCACTCGCTTAATAAAGTATTATTTTCGGCACTAGTTGCTTAAATAACTATAATCTTCTCCAATCACCAATTACAAATACCATTTCGGAATCTCAATTCCATATGCACAACGAAATATTTCTTTCACAAAAATTGTCCGACTTCTCACTGTGATTAAACAGTAATTGGCCCTAATTCTCAGTGCATCCGAATGAATAAGTTTATGTCTCCTCTCGCTTGAGGTTTTAGGCTTCAGGGCTCATACGTTTATATTTCTTCAGCAAAAGAGGTTAAGTCGCATCGTTGGTATTTACATGGAATCGTGAAATTAAATATTTGTTTTATTATGTTTGGAATGCATAATTGATGGAAATGAGTCAAAATGTTCTCTTGAATTAGAATAAATGTAAATTAAAATTTTGTCTGAATGAATTAGAGAATATTAACTGTTTTGTTGCCGAGTATACCATCTGATGACATATACCTATTTTACTTAAACCTACACAGATAAACAAAATTAAATAACTGTAAAGAGACGCTTTCTTGAGTTGGTTTAACAAACTGTTAGCTAGTGATTTCATTTTGTAACAATTAAAATTTAGCCTTAAGGGGGAATGGGCGTGCTTGGACCGGGGGTCTCCAAAGCAAAGTGCATCAGTGTTAATCCTATGGAGAAAAAAATATTTTCTCTGCCACATTTCTCCGGCTGTATTGAATATTTTTACAAGCGGATTTTTGTATGTGATAAATGTAGCTGACTTATAGGTCCCGCCTTTCCCACTTTTTGAAATTGGTTAAAATATTTTTTTTAAATTTTCAATAAATAATTTTACACAAAATATTCGAAGCAATTTCAAAAAGTCGGAAGATAGAGACCTGTAAGTTATCTACATTTATTATTTAAAAAAAAAAACGTTTGTAAAAATATTCAATACAGCCGGAACACTGATGCACTTTGCTTTGGGGACCCCCGGTCCAGCGCGCCCATTCCCCTTTAAACACACATATTACTTATAAAAACAGTGAGTGTATTAGACAGTTATTTTTTTGTTTTTAGAATATTATACGTTTTTGAATTGCGTATGAAAACATTTATTAAGGTTAAACAACAGCTTTTTCTTCTTCTATGGTTTTAGAGGGGAAGAGGATTTCATTGTTTTACAAATTTATGATAAGGATTTGGTGACTCAATCTCCGAGTTAGACATATTGGATTTATATATTTCCATAAAAAAAATTCTTTGACTTTTAATACTTTCTTTCCATATAGTCAAAGTAGCTCAATATAGAATGAAATATGAGCTATAGAAAACGACTGTTTGATTTGGTTAATTGGCATAATACTAAGACATTTTTAACATTATTGTATTGATTTTTTTTAAAAAATGAAAGTAAGCTTCTGCTAATTTAGACGTTATTTCATTAAAAAAAACCAGTTTTGTTTTTGTTGACACAAAAGCCTTTCTCTAAAATTCAATAATTGACCTTGGACTCATTAACACTTTCGCTGTGGATGATATCTTAAGGCATTAAAAAAAAAGATTTGAAGATGCTATTTCCGTGGCATATTACGTGGCAACAAAAAAAAAACGCTGCTAAAAAATTAAATATTTCCTTTTTAACTTTTATTGGGTACTTATAGTCGGATCATTGGTTATTTGGTGTTTTACTATCATATGATAAAACTAGGGGTGTCTAACATTACACTTTAATAACTACTTAAAAATTCTATATCTTGTAAGTTAATTATGTACAATAACAGGTAACTTCAATAACTTATATGGTAACAACCCTTTGCACATGCGAGACTTTTTATAAAAAAAGACTTAATTATGACATCCGACACGTACTGGGAACTCGTGTACCAAATTTGAAGTCCATAACTCTTCTGGTTCAAGCTGTAGAATGATTTTAGACAGACAAACTAATAATCAAAAAACACTTATTTTAGAATCAGCTCCTTTCAAAACGCGCAGAAAACACAAAATCTCTATTTTGGATTTTCGACCCAATCACAATACATTCCTTACCTCCTATTTCATATTGTGCAATAGAAAGAAACAAGTAAGTTTGTTACAGAATCTGTCACTAAACCGCCTCCACACAATATTTGTGCTTAACGAAAAAACCATATTTATACCCTCAGCAAGAAATTCGACAACAGCTTTTAGCTAATAATTTATTTCTAATTCAAACTTTTAATGGCCAAAATTAACTATTTTCATTAATCTTCTTTCGCAAATTAAAAATTACAGATTCTAGTTTGGTAAATTTGTTTAAATTCGAAGAATAATGATAAATATTTTTTTTTAACAAATATCTTTTTGTCGCCACAATTTTCCATGTTCATTAACTTTCTTTTCGAAAAGAATAATAAATAATTAGTAACAATTGATGCTTTAAATAAAAGCGAACTTTTGCATTTTTTTATTCAAAGTTAGAATTCGCTATGCATCTTTCTTCATACATATATAATGACATCAAAAGAACTCTATTGTGATCTTACAACAATCCAAACCGAATACACATAAATATTTTCAAGTGTTTTATATTTATTTTAAATAAAGTTTCTCGTACGTTTAACGAAATGGCAACAGTGAAAATATTGAATGAAAATGGAATTTATATGTTATTTCAATGTTGATTAAATTTTTAGTTATTTAAATTTTAAATATACTTCTAATTAAAATTTTTAATGAAATTTGAAATGTAGCCTAGCCTGATTTTTTCCTTCAAAATGATGTATCCCATTTGTTTGTGTGACTGGCAGTTCGTTTTGTGAAAGTGGGTGACAGACGGATTTATGCTTTGTTTTCCTATGCTTTTTAAATGAGCATTAAATTTTGCAGTTTTTTTTAAATAATTGAAGTACTTCGAATTCGAATTCTTTTCTGAAATTTTCAATGTATTCTAATTTCAATGCGCTGTTTTTTTTTTTGACGTATCACACTAGTTCGTAGAATTTGTATGTAGTTAGGGCTATGAAAGTGGGTGACGGACAGACGGACTGAACGATTATAAAACCTTCCACTTTTTCCTTTAAAAACGTACGTAGAAGCTAAAAAAACGAATCACAACGGTTTTTTTTTATTATCGGCTCCAATACAGTTACATTTATATCAAACCCACGCATCAATTTCCTAACAAGACAGGTGGTAATGACATTAGGGCTAATACGAGGAATTAACGTCTCTTAACTGTTTGGGTATAATCCTACGCCCCCTTATAATTAAGCAAGTATTTTTCAAATACGCGCAAATTATCTGCGTGTTGCTTTAAGGAATCTTCGGAGGTGTTGTAGACAGATTTTAAATCCGGGCTGTTTTGGGAGAAAAGGGATTGTAGAATTTTAATTAAGTCTTTGTGGAAGGGTGTTGTAGTTGGTTCGAAATATAAATTTTGTTTGGGATTTGTTTGTGAAATTTGCGACGAGAGATTAGGTTGTGATTATGGAAATTTAAACTTAATACTGTCTAGTGTTTGGGTTAATTAAGGGATAATACAGGGTAAGTCAAAATTAACATAGCAATTACAAACGGGTATATAGCTATTTAAGGATAAGGGATTTATCGATATTATTAACACAGGATGTAGACGGAACATTAAAATTTTGTATGCATACGTCCTAAGTGTTCTGTATAAATTCTCCCTTGGTTCCTTACTAATATTATTGAATAATGCATATTTGTAGTACATTATTTAACCATCAATTCGTTAAATATACACTTAAATTATAACAAGTCTTTGAACTTAGATTTATATTAGAAAAATTCTTTTAACTTGTATTTAAATTCGAAAATTTCTTTCAATGTGTACTTAAATTTGAATAGTTCTTTCAAAACACACGTAAAATAAGAATTTGCTTCAACATAGACTTAAATTATAACAACTATTTCAAAATAGATTTATAATAGAACAATTATTTCAGATTGAATTAAATTAGAGTAATTCTTTCAACATACACTTAAATAACAGTTATTTTAAAATAGACTTAAATTATAAAAATTCTTTCAACATAGCATAAAATATAATCTTAAAAAATAATGCACACTATTCCGGGACAAGAACAAATTTACTTTGATTCAATATAAAGCACTGCACAAATAATTCATAAGAGTTTTGCCACTTCACATTCAATAATTTAAATTCAACCGATTTTTCCCACTAACACTTAAATTAAAACATAGCTCTTTCAACATAAATTAAAGAGAACAATTCTTTCAATCAAACTTTAAATTATAACACTTATTTCAAAATTGACTGAAATTAGAATAATTCGTTCAAAATTGACTGCAATTAAAATAATTCGTTCAACATGAACTTAAATTATTTCAACATTGATTAAATTATAACAATAATTTCAAAAGAGACTTATTATTTTTTTTCAAAATACACTTATAATTATATATTTTTTCAAAATAGACTTAAATTATAACATATAATTTAAAAATAGTTTTAAATTAGAACAACTCTTTCTATATAGCCTTAGAAATGTAATCTTAAAAATAATACACACTATTCTGACACAAGAACAAAGGCACTTTGATTCAATACACTTTTATTCAATATTCAGCACTGCACAAATAATTCATAAGAGTTTTGCCACTTCACATTCAATAATTTAAATTCAACCGATTTTTCCCACTAACACTTAAATTAAAACATAGCTCTTTCAACATAAATTAAAAAGAAAAATTCTTTCAACCAAACTTTAAATTATAACACTTATTTCAAAATTGACTGAAATTAGAATAATTCGTTCAAAATTGACTGAAATTAAAATAATTCGTTCAACATGAACTTAAATTATTTCAACATTGATTAAATTATAACAATAATTTCAAAAGAGACTTTTTTCTAATACACTTATAATTATATATTTTTTCAAAATAGACTTAAATTATAACATATATTTAAAAATAGTTTTAAATTAGAACAACTCTTTCTATATAGCCTTAGAAATGTAATCTTAAAAATAATACACACTATTCTGAAACATGTACAAAGACACTTTGATTCAATACACTTTTATTCAATATTCAGCACTGCACAAATAATTCATAAGAGTATTGCCACTTCACATTCAATAATTTAAATTCAACCGATTTTTCCAATAACACTTAAGTTAAAACATAGCTCTTTCAACATAAATTAAAAAGAACAATTCTTTCAACCAAACTTTAAATTATAACACTTATTTCAAAATTGACTGAAATTAGAATAATTCGTTCAACATGAACTTAAATTATTTCAACATTGATTACATTATAACAATAATTCCAAAAGAGACTTAATATTTTTTTTTCAAAATACACTTATAATTATATATTTTTTCAAAATAGACTTAAATTATAACATATATTTAAAAATAGTTTTAAATTAGAACAACTCTTTCTATATAGCCTTAGAAATGTAATCTTAAAAATAATACACACTATTCTGAAACATGTACAAAGACACTTTGATTCAATACACTTTTATTCAATATTCAGCACTGCACAAATAATTCATAAGAGTATTGCCACTTCACATTCAATAATTTAAATTCAACCGATTTTTCCAATAACACTTAAGTTAAAACATAGCTCTTTCAACATAAAATAAATAAGAAGAATTCTTTCAACCAAACTTTAAATTATAACACTTATTTCAAAATTGACTGAAATTAGAATAATTCGTTCAACATGAACTTAAATTATTTCAACATTGATTACATTATAACAATAATTCCAAAAGAGACTTAATATTTTTTTTTCAAAATACACTTATAATTATATATTTTTTCAAAATAGACTTAAATTATAACATATATTTAAAAATAGTTTTAAATTAGAACAACTCTTTCTATATAGCCTTAGAAATGTAATCTTAAAAATAATACACACTATTCTGAAACATGTACAAAGACACTTTGATTCAATACACTTTTATTCAATATTCAGCACTGCACAAATAATTCATAAGAGTATTGCCACTTCACATTCAATAATTTAAATTCAACCGATTTTTCCAATAACACTTAAGTTAAAACATAGCTCTTTCAACATAAATTAAAAAGAACAATTCTTTCAACCAAACTTTAAATTATAACACTTATTTCAAAATTGACTGAAATTAGAATAATTCGTTCAACATGAACTTAAATTATTTCAACATTGATTACATTATAACAATAATTTCAAAAGAGACTTAATATTTTTTTTTTCAAAATACACTTATAATTATATATTTTTTCAAAATAGACTTAAATTATAACATATATTTAAAAATAGTTTTAAATTAGAACAACTCTTTCTATATAGCCTTAGAAATGTAATTTAAAAAATAATACACACTATTCTGAAACATGTACAAAGACACTTTGATTCAATACACTTTTATTCAATATTCAGCACTGCACAAATAATTCATAAGAGTATTGCCACTTCACATTCAATAATTTAAATTCAACCGATTTTTCCAATAACACTTAAGTTAAAACATAGCTCTTTCAACATAAAATAAAATAAGAAGAATTCTTTCAACCAAACTTTAAATTATAACACTTATTTCAAAATTGACTGAAATTAGAATAATTCGTTCAACATGAACTTAAATTATTTCAACATTGATTACATTATAACAATAATTTCAAAAGAGACTTAATATTTTTTTTTTCAAAATACACTTATAATTATATATTTTTCAAAATAGACTTAAATTATAACATATATTTAAAAATAGTTTTAAATTAGAACAACTCTTTCTATATAGCCTTAGAAATGTAATCTTAAAAATAATACACACTATTCTGAAACATGTACAAAGACACTTTGATTCAATACACTTTTATTCAATATTCAGCACTGCACAAATAATTCATAAGAGTATTGCCACTTCACATTCAATAATTTAAATTCAACCGATTTTTCCAATAACACTTAAGTTAAAACATAGCTCTTTCAACATAAATTAAAAAGAACAATTCTTTCAACCAAACTTTAAATTATAACACTTATTTCAAAATTGACTGAAATTAGAATAATTCGTTCAACATGAACTTAAATTATTTCAACATTGATTACATTATAACAATAATTCCAAAAGAGACTTAATATTTTTTTTTCAAAATAGACTTTAAATTATATATTTTTTAAAAATAGACTTAAATTATAACATATATTTAAAAATAGTTTTAAATTAGAACAACTCTTACTATATAGCCTTAGAAATGTAATCTTAAAAATAATACACACTATTCTGAAACATGTACAAAGACACTTTGATTCAATACACTTTTATTCAATATTCAGCACTGCACAAATAATTCATAAGAGTATTGCCACTTCACATTCAATAATTTAAATTCAACCGATTTTTCCAATAACACTTAAGTTAAAACATAGCTCTTTCAACATAAATTAAAAAGAACAATTCTTTCAACCAAACTTTAAATTATAACACTTATTTCAAAATTGACTGAAATTAGAATAATTCGTTCAACATGAACTTAATTATTTCAACATTGATTACATTATAACAATAATTTCAAAAGAGACTTAATTTTTTTTTCAAAATACACTTTAAATTATATATTTTTTCAAAATAGACTTAAATTATAACATATATTTCAAAATAGTTTTAAATTAGAACAACTCTTTCTATATAGCCTTAGAAATGTAATCTTAAAAATAATACACACTATTCTGGCACAAGAACAAAGGCACTTTGATTCAATATACAGCACTGTACAAATACTTCACAAGAGTGTTGCCACTTCACATTCAATAACTTTAAGATTTTTTCACCCTCACAGCCGGAATCGCATTGGACCTTTCACTCTCAAACGCGATTCTTTCACCATAGACGATGGGATTTTCTTTACGAACAAAAAAAAAGCATTGTAACTTGTAAAAAGAATAAAAAAGAAAATCCAAAGTAACAGGAAGCTATTCTGCTGCTTTCTTTTTGTTTACGCTCAGGACGCAAAAAGAATTCCTTTGCATCGAATGTTCCTGGGATTCTTAGAACAAAAATTGTTTATATTTCCCTTTCTTGAAATGTTCCATACATGTCTGGATATTCAACAATATCGGAATTCATTTCTAGAGTTTTATTTTGTGAGCTGAAATAGAACTATTTTGAAGAGTACTTTTATATATAAAATTTACTTAGTATGACATGTTTTGGCTCGAAATAGAATGTTAGTGTAAGAGAATAGAAAATAATTTGTCCATTCATAAGTTAGTGTAACAGTAATAAACACAATTTGTTCATTCATAAGTTAGTTTAACAGTAATAAAAATAATTTGCTCAATCATAAGTTAGTGTAACAATAATAAAAAAATTGTTCATTAATAAGTTATTTTAACATTAATAAAAATAATTTTTTTCATTCATAAGTTAGTGTAACAGTGATAAAAAATATTGTTCATTCATAAGTTAGTTTAACATTAATAAAAATAATTTGTTCATGCATAAGTTAGTGTAACAGAGTAATAAAAATAATTTGTTGGTTATTATAATTTCGATTCCTTAAACAAAAAGACATCCAAAAATAATGTTACATAGGTTGTTTGTAGAAATGGCTAATAGGAGCTTAAACTAATCTTGGTATCACGTCTAAATTTGCAAAAGTACACTCTTAAAACAAAAGAGTGAAATCCACTCCTATAGGGGAAGTGCATTTTCGGCACCGGAAAGGAGTGGAAATTAACTTAGACTGAGTTAAAACCGCACGTTTTAAGAGTGTAGGACGTAGATTGGTTTATTTTATTTCTTTTACCCACTCCGCAAAAAGAGTGAAATCAACTCCTATAGGGGAAGTGTATTTTCGGCACGGAAAGAAGTGGAAATTAACTCAGACTGAGTTAAAGCCGCTCGTTTGTTTTAAGAGTGCACAGAGAGATCAGGTTCATTGTAATGCGAGCGTCATATTTGATAGCGAGAAATGCCTAGATGCTGCCATAAAAAATGGCTCTCAGTTCTGCGGAATATGCCGAGTCTAAAAAAAAACTTGAGCCGCCAATAAATCAGGCCCGTTGGAAAAAAATAAACGCCTTTTAACGAATAAAATTATGTATTTTGCATAGAACTAATGTTGAGTGAGCTGTTTGTTTAGGGTTACTTGGCGACTTTTTGACGGATTCTCTTTATTTCGCGCCAAGCATCTCCATCCCCTTCTTTTAACTCTATCAGTTTTATTCCGCATTCACTGCCCCAGGGAAAGCATCTCCAGCGATTGCGGTCACCTTGAATTATGAGGTGAGCTATCCCGAGGGCCGTGACCAACACCAGACATGGAACACGCAATCCGCTCGTAATGGCCACAAAATAATGAAGGCCAAAAAGATTTTGGGGAATGGGTAAGAGCAATTTAGGGTAGTGGTAGGTGAGGAAAAAGGAAAGGTAAAGCTGTTTGGTTGAGTATTTACTTTTAAAGGGATTTTTTTATTGAAATATTTTAGAAGGAATGAATTTGTGGTTTATAGTTTTCGTTTTATAGACTCACTAAAGAAAGGCTGTAAGAAATTTGGACCAAGCCTGGATTCCACTCCTAGGACCCAGATATGTTTCATTCTCTTCACTTTCGGTACCACTGAGTGAATAATACTCTGTAAAAAAATATGGTCAAATTTACGGCTTTGAACTGGCAATTGAGTTGCTAGATAATAACCGTTTAACTTTAATCAATTCAGAAAATTGATTAAAGTTAAAAGGAGTTTTGCCCCGTAACATATATCCGTATATTTTTTTTTAATTAAGAGAAGGTTCTGCGTTAGACCTAACTCTAACCTTCAACCTTTAAGTACGCAAGTGAAATGTCATACAAACATGACCACAGAATCTCTCGACGTATTGAAGCAAAAAGAAGCAATATTGTATGCCAACATGTGCCCCCTAACGGACGTCATCGAGAACAATTATTTTAGAAAGCAGCTGTAAACGAGTTAAGACTAATTATTTAAGTCTGTGAAGTAAGTACGTAGGTCAGCACAAGCCAGCACACAATACTAACCCTCGCAACCTATTAATTAATTTGTCTTAGACAGCTCAGTTTTGGGCTTGCATGCAAGAAGTTCCAGGATCAAAATCTGGCCGAATCGTACCACTTCATAAGCTTAGCCGTTTCAAACTGTCGGAAGACAGGAAACTTCACATTCCTTTCACATTTTTTACGGTGAAATAAAGCATTTGTAATTAACCAATCATCTTCTCTCTTTCCAGTGAAACCCAACCCACCAGACCTCTACGTCGACGGCTCAGTAGTCAAGAACGGCTCAACCCTCGGCCCCTATACCGAAGGATCAACCTTCACCCTCGATTGCCGATCCTCAGGGGGTCGACCCCCACCTTTAATCACCCTCTGGAACGGCACGAGGACCCTCAACGTCAAGAATCATGTCCAGACAGGCGAGGACGGGGCCAGTGACGTCATCGTGACATCGAGGTTTGTTTTGTCTCGATGGGACCTGGAGTCGAAGCTGGAATGTAGGGTGCTGAGTAATGCGACGCTGGCGCCGATGGTGCAGTGGATTAAGTTGGATGTGCATGGTAAGTTTTCGATTGGTTTTTGAGTATATTGGGTAACAGGGATTGTTTATCAATCCTTACTGGTACAAATGCTATTGTGAAAAAAATCCCTATAATGAGACAGGTTTAGGGATAGAAAACCATAAACGGTTAAACGGACCAGAACAGGTTAGGGAAAACCAGAACATTTTATGAAAAACCAGAACGTTTGTTAAAAACCAAAACAGTCTAGGAAAACCAGTACATTTTATTAAAAACCAGAACAGTTTAGAAACAGTTTAGAACTCTCGATTGCCGTTCCTCAGGGGGTCGACCCCCACCCTTAATCACCCTCTGGAACGGCACGAGGACCCTCAACGTCAAAAATCATGTCCAGACAGGCGAGGACGGGGTCAGTGACGTCATCGTGACATCGAGGTTTGTGTTGTCTCGTTGGGACCTGGAAAAGGGGTACCCTAATACATATATCGACATCTTTTTTAATGATATGGCATTCTTTGATATGTTTTCATCATCACTAAAAAAACGTCTAACAATTTGTCCAGGGACTGTATTTAAAAAAACCTTCAACACAAATGTGTTTTGAAACTTTCATGTCTCTTAACATACGTTTTACTTTTCTCGTTTTTGAGTTAAAAAATAAAATACTACACAAAATACTTGACAATCCTAACTTCCAAACCTATATTGGATAACCCAAAACGAAAAGAAAATCTACCAGACAATTGAAACAGGATGAATTTTACATGTCATGCTTTTCTCCTTGAATTATTTCAAAATGTACGCAAAGGAATGTAGTTTAGTGCGTTGCAAAATGTATCTTATGTCACTCGTGTTAAGTTTGATTGACGGTTACGTATGTTTAAGGAAATTGTGTGCAACACAGTTGTATTCTCTCAAAGATACAGAAAGAAAAATATAAGGATTTCAAATAAAATCAAGTATAAATGGATTGTTTTGTAGATAAACTAGCATCAAAAAAATAATTTGCAGAAGTATTTAAGTTTAACAGAATTAATTATTAATTTACATTAATTAATAATTTATATAATAAGTTACCGAGATGATTTTCCTTACTTTTTTTATTTGAATGATAGGGGGAACCAGGGACATATATCCATAGTTGCACTTTTTTTTGTTTAACCCCAAAACAAAGTCATTTGCGAATAATTACATTAACACTATTATACACGTAACTGTAGTTAATAGCATGTACTAAACAAGTAACTAATTGAAAAATCTTTCCTTTAAACCAAAAAAATGTAGACCGAAAAACCTTACGGCCTCAAAAATGTACTTTCAGTGCATGAAAACGTATTTCTTCGCATAACTAAACACATACACAATGATTCAGCTCGTTGTTTTCACCATGTGATCAGCTGGCTTAAAGGAATAAAGTGATGCCACTTTCAACTCATAAAACTTTTCCATTGCCGAGAAAAAGGCATTGGGTCATGTATCCTTATGGGTCAATTGTTCCTAGTTCCCCCTACTATAGCATGAAAACTAATACAATCAATCAAGTAATCAATCAATCAATCAATGAAACAAGTTGTTGAATTACATTACCATATTATTAAAAAAAAAAACATAGAATATACACCTCTCAAGTTATTCTGGTAATTGAATTTGTTTTTCGAAGTATATTTTTTTGACCATTTCAAAAAAAAATTAGACCCCAAAATAAAATATAGTTAAATGAAAAGAACGTCATTAGAGAAAAAATTGCAATGTTTTTCAAAGTTTGTCTACAAAGTTATTAGCAAAATTGTTTCTGTATAATCTGCTCGGCTAATTTTAGTAAATGAATCTGTATTTATTCCATTTTCAATAAGTATTGTTTTGTTACCTGAATCTGAAATTACTATAATAATAGGAAATAACCTTTCATTAAAATTATTCAAGAACTTACAGTTCGTTTACAGTTTATTCATATTTTAGCATGATATAATTACGTGAAATTGCCGTGAAATGTTTCGTAAAATATATTTAATCGAGCGTAAAACAAAATTTGAATTTAAGCATCAAGTATAGTGTAATATATTCGAAGCATTTTGATAAAAGTAAATTAACTTATGCTGCAACAAAAAATATTAATCGAACCGGAAATATTTATTCCATAAATTAAAAACATAAATTACTTAATTAATGAGCTTACAATAACAATATATTTTTTATTAAAAACAATCATTACTTTTCAAAACAACCCAATTCTTTACGCCATCCCTTAAAACATATTAATTTGATCGAATAAAAATATTTTATTTCTCATCATAAAACTTAAGGCTTCATAAATAAAAAATAACAGCCTTCACTGATGTTGAATTACTCGCATAAATTTCGCCGCTAATGAAAAAATAATTAAATAGGTGCATAATAAAAGAATAAATTGCCCCTGAAGCTTACAGCAGCAGCGGCAACCCAAAACTTTCCATTAATCTTCATAACCTGAAGCTTTGAGCTGGGAGCCATGGAAAACCCTCCCAAGTATAATAAAATGAGTTTATATAAAAGGCGCGTTCAGATATATTCCCAGGTTATCTGATAAGAAGCGTTAACTAACGTTGCTTAAGGAGGAAATTAAAGGAGGTTGAAGAAGATGTGGTTGGCGAGAAAAATTAGTGAAGCTGTCTTTCTTGCCATTGTATAGGGGATTGGTAAGGCCACATCTGGAATATGCTGTTCAGTTTTGGTCTCCCTTCCTCAAAAAAGATATAGATTTGCTTGAAAAAGTTCAGCATAGGGCTACAAAAATGATTAAGGGTCTATCTGGTATTGATTATGATAACAGATTAAGATCTTTAAACATGTATTCCCTGGAAAGCAGGAGAGCTAGGGGTGATTTAGTACAGTTATTCAAGTTCATAAAACAGGGAGACATGGAGGGCTTAGGTTTTAACTTAAATATCCGGACCAGAGGACATGATCAGAAATTGAATAAATCGAGCTTTAGAACGGAGGTAAGAAAACATTGTTTTTGTCAATGAGTGGAATGCTTTACCTTATGTTGTGCATTTGAAGAGAGTAGAAGATTTTAAGAAGAAACTTGACGGACATTGGAAACTGGTAATGTATTAGATTTATTTTGGACCAACTTTGCTGGTCCTCTGGCCTGTTGTTGGTCGACAATTTTTGTATTTGTCTTGAAATTCACCAAGTCTATATGACGCACTTAAGAATTGATGCTCAAGCATCTTATGGACATACGACATGGACGCTCATTCATTGAACTTCCAATACCAATGCAACTCGAACTTCAACTTTTATATCAATTTCCGAATACATAGAGTATAACGTAGGATCACAAGTGTTAAATGAACGGTTGCTCGCATTATTCAATTTTCGGGCAGTTATTAATAGAGTTCCATCCTCATGATTGGCGCAAATTTATGCTTGTCCCTGAATGTTTGCTACGAGGAAGCTCCCGGTTTTCATTAACAAGTACCTAAGAAGGATTCTTGAGATAAAGTGGTACCATAATAATAAAGAGCTTCTAAAGAGAGCAAAACAGATACCAATAGAATTTGAAATTAAGAAAAGAAAGGGGCGTTGGATTGGGCATGTATTGCGAAAAAATGAAAAATTCAAGACAAGACAGGCTTTTGATTGGAATCCCCAGGGTCACCGAAAGAGAGGAAGACAAAGAAACACTTGGAGACGGACCATCAAAAACGAACTGAAGGAGGTGGGGACAACATGGCGGGAGGCGAAACATCTGGCCACCAACAGAGTGAGATGGAAGAACCTGACGGAGGCCCTATGCTCCAGTGATGGAGTGCAAGAGGAATAAGTAAGTAAAGTAAATGTTTGCTACGATTGTAAAGGAGCAGCAAAAGAGACGCCACCTTTATAATGACGCAGTATTTCTTCTCTATGACGAAAGCAATAATTTAGTCATTTGATTGTTTCAAATACTAGCCTGAATCAACCAGGCCATGTGGGGTTGACAGAGTTTAAGATACTTTCTTCAACCAAAACTTCCATAGCAGACGGCAGATTGCATCCATCTTTTTTGAGTTTTGTGTTGAAGATACGGTTGAGTTAAAGGAAGGGTTGGAGAATTTTCGCTCGTGTGATATGCCCTTTATAACGTGAATTTTGAAGCACGGCGAAATTTTTTTAAAAATATAAAATTTTCATTTAGGAGCAGGAAGATCTTCACTGTGTGCTCTAAAACTTAAGCTCGGCAGTCTTTCCCTGATAACATTCTGTGCTGCCCAGAAAGAGAGAACTTTTAGCCTTCCTTATTTCTGGTTCTAGATTTCCTTGGGATAACTGGTCTAGATAAACTTGTCTGACTTAGCTGTAGGTAAGCCACAACACCAATAACCCCAACTACTGTAGGCACTCTCTTGATCGGATCCTAACTTTAACCAGCCAATATTTTTTACCCTTAAAGTGTAAAAATAGCTAAATAACTACGTATTTTAATATCGATTCCCAAGTGATGCCGATAAAAATAAAACGAAAGAACTCTGCAGCAAGTTGCTGATTTTCTAGGTTTCAGTAAAAAAGGTTAAAAACACCAAGCTGAGCATTTATAAAACTTTAATCAGACCTATTGTCCTATATGGAAGTGAATGTTGGACCCCTCAATAAAACAGTGGAAGAAAAGTTGCTAATATTTGAAAGGAAATTATTAAGGAAAATATTCGGACCTATTCAGGAGAACAATGAGTGGATAATTCTTTACAACTATGAAATTTACAGAAAATTTGGCAAATTTGGCGGGTCCGACATTGTGAGAACTATAAGAGCATCCCGAATTTGGTGGCTGGGCCATCTGTAGAGATGTCCCGATGATTTCCCCACCAAAAAAGTGACTTTTTCCAAAATTGAAGGTACTAGACGTAGAGGACGACCACCCACACGGATGGTTATACGATGTTGAAAGGGACCTCAATCTAATAGGAGTCAACCGATGGAGAGCCATTGCGGCTAATAGGGCCAACTGGAGGAGGATCAGCGAGTCAGCCTTGGCCTGCAAAAGGCTGTTGAGCTTATGAAGAAGAAAGAAGAAGTAAAAAAAAATGTTACTATTTTTAATGGTATGCAACTTATAATGCTTAAATATATTAAATAAAATGACGCATTATTTTAATTGTGTATTTAATTATAAATAAATATCACCAATGTTGAAATGTGCCATCCAATGTACATTTAAACCATAATTTAATTCAATACTCTGGTTCACTCGGAATTTCGTTTAAACGGCTTATCCTCTTCCCTGTTTGAGGGTGTGCATTGTAATGTATTTCTGCAGTAATAGGAAAAATTATGAAACCTCTTCAAACTTTTCTTTAGCATCATATTAATTTTAAATATTTTTTGTATGGGATATAGTAACCCTTCGCTATATCGCACCTCGTTACATCGCGCATTCGGATATATCACCCCTTGTATCACGTCTCCCAATTGTCCCGGTTTTTTTAATATGCTTGTAGTTTCCTTAAAATCGACATGAGACACATGGTCAAGATAGGCGACATGTCAAGATATTGGCGAGAAAAATCAAAGCAGTTTACTTTAGAGGGATATTTTACTAGAAAATGAGTGAAATATTCATATCACATGTGCAATACTGTTTAATGTTTATTTAGTAATTAATACTACTAACAATTCTAATTTTTTCTTTCTTTTTTCAGAGTTTTTAGAGTTTTTTTAGAGTATTTGGTTTTTTGCTTGTCTCCCGGGAAGCGCGATATAACGTGGGGTTGCTGTATTATTGTTGCAACATCAATTCCTCTTTAGAATAGTGCCAAATCACTCGCCAAGGTCTTTAATTTGGTACATTGCAAAAGCGATTATGGGCTTTACTTGGCAAACCATTTATTACATAGCTTTTCTTGTGGCAGAAACTTAATCTTATCTTACCTCCATGAGGGAATATAGTTAATGGTCGGGCCTGCTTGAGGAGTTTACAAAACCAGAGCAGCGTGCAGAAGCCCCGGCCATTAGCATCCTTTAATTAGTCTTCCTCAACCGCAAAAGGCTTTTTTCACGGCCCTCATTCATTTATCATTGTCTTTGTTAGTTTTTTAACAGTTTTTTTGCACCTACTAAATTCTCCCCGTAGCTAATTTTTTTTCTCTCTCTAGCAAATCGTGGTGCCAGAAAAAGGTAGCTGGATTTTTCAATGTAACGCTTGAGAACACCGCGAAGTTTTTTTTCCTTCGTCTGTTGGTCCACCATTTTTCTTTACGTCCGATTTCACCGTGTATTTAACTAGATAGAAGTTAGCTGTTCATTCGAGAAACATTTAGGATTTCACTCGGTTTTTTTTCCTTAAAGAAATTTAAGCGGTGTGATTGACGTTGAGAGTGTTAAAGAAAAGCACAATAAATCTTTCACCTACGTTTTAACTTATCCTGGCCAGATTTGTTTCAGATATTAAATTTTCAATTATGAAAATATCATTACCAGTGATTAAGAGGGACTGTCAGTCCCATAGAGATAATGCATTAGTTTTGAAATCACAATTTTTGCAAAAGAATTGGTTTGCCATGTTATCCCATTTTCACCAGGTATGAGAATGATCATAACATCAATTTAAAACAAAATTTAATAGAAAATAACATGCGGATATTTAATTATTAATTGATAAAGGTTTAAAATAGTGTCGCCATCTGCTGTAATTTTTGGCATTTAAAACTTCAAAAATATATAGTTAAATAACTAGATAACATTTTCGTTTCAAAATTTGTTTCATTTCGATGTTATGTTGATTCTCAATACCTTTGAAAAAAGGGCTAACGTGGCAAAGCAATATTTCTGCGGAAGTTGTGATTAGAAAACTAATGCATAAGCTCTATGGGACTGACAATCCCTCTTAAAGTTTCATAAAAATCATATTTTTTTAAACAAACACTTTATTAACAAAAAAAAAAAAACCAGAATAATTTTTGTTCGTCACAAGGGGTTTAAAAAAACGTATATGTGACTAAATAATCATAATTATAATTGATAAGACACAATAATAAGACACAATATAAGTTTAAATAAAAAAACACAAAAAATAATACATTTAAATACATAAATGTACACAAAAAGAAAAACATGGCAATGCTAATGCTATATAATCAAAACAAAAGTATTTATGTTGATATCGAATATATACTATACAAAATGAAGAGTACAGGGGAAGAACCGCTTGATTTATTAGGAGTCGTCCCGTAATTGTGTCTGCTGGGCGGACATTGGCGACAGGAAAACGGTTTTCCTTTCGGTTCTTCTTAAACAAAGTCACTTTTTTTTCTTCTAAAGAAAAACAAAGTGAGAAACTGGTTTCCTACACCAGTTTAGGCGAATACTTGCTTTCATCGCCAAAGAGGCCTGGTGAGGAAAGTTTTCTATGAAATTAAGCGGTTTTTCCCCTGTACTCTTCAAATATAACGGATATCTATTTGGGTAATTTTTATAGCTTGAGAGATGAATTAAAAACTAAACTATGCTAAGAAATGCAGGACGTCTGGTCCTTCAAGTTTTAGCTACTTAATGAATCTAACATGAATCAATATACTTTTCAGTGGTTTCACTCAAAATTAATATAAAATAATTATTCGGGAAACTCCAGCATAAGTAATTGCTTACCACGTTTTTAACCGAATTTATCAGGAAATTTGAGTGAAGCATTTTCATTGGTCGTAAACATCCGAAATGCGCTTATTCATTATTATGCTTTGTTCTTTCTAAATAATCAATTCCGCGAAAAACAGATTTTAAAGTAAGTAAGGCATGCCAAAACGAGTTTATATTGATTCAATCTAAAATATAAAACAATAATTAGCTTCTAACGAAAGATGTAATAAAATATTGAAATCAGTTAATTGTATTCCTAATTTAATTTTTATTTTTGCAAAAAAAAATTAAGTCTGGGTACAATTCTAAACATTCTAACAAAATAAAAAATATGTTCAATTAAAAATTAAAATATTATTTTTAATTTGTTGCAGGATTTTACTTGTTCTATTACTTCTCAACGGTAAATTTATAGGACATTTTGGATTAAAACAAATGTTAGAATGAACTATTAATTTCCAAAAAAACTTAGAGAGCTTGTTAATTCTTAGAACACAAAAATATGTGCATTTTTACAACTGAAAACCCTCACATTTCACTAAATTGACGCGCACTTCAGCAAATATTAAACGAGTTTTTTTTTCAAAATTACTTGAAAAACATGCTTTTAAGGGGACGCGTTATCCAAAAAATTAAATCCATTATTTTTATCCCCAGCATTCAAATTAAACTATTTTCACAAAGAACTAATATTCAATAAACCATTGCCAAAAAGAACTAACATTCAATAAACATATACGAACAAAATTATAAATATTAAAACCTAAGTTTTTTTTTTAATTAAAAAAAATAAAAATTTTGAACGTTTTTTCAAAATGCTACTCCTCCTACAATTTAAAGAATTTTGCAAAGAATTTTTTTTTTCAAAATGTTCCCACAACACCTATTAATAAAAGTTGGTATGGATATTGAGCTATCAGTTAAACAAAAAAAGTTATGTAGCTTTATGTATAAAAATTGCCGAAAAATAAGATTTTTTGTAAATTTTCATCTTCATCATTTTTAAAAAAAATCTATTCACACTAGACCTTATCCCATACCAACTTTTGTTTAACGCATATGTTTCAACACAAAAGAAAAAAAAAATTGGAGCTCTACATTAATTTACCTAGCCTTAGGGTTTTACCCATTCACAAGCTGAAAAAATTAAAAATTTAAAAAATCAATATAAAATTTAAAAAACCATTTTACCTAACCACTATATCATTTTTAATAAACCTCCACCATTATAGAATAATCCTTCGTTTTTTGCAATATCCTTAGCCCAAAGCATTCGAGCCTGTTTAGTTAGTTTCTGGGCAACCCCAAATTTTGGGTAATGTCCTTAACTATATTATTGTTTGAAAAATATGTTTAAATAAAAAATATATATGTATTTTTTTTCGAGAGTGAAGAGGTCAACTTCTGTTTGAAACTCTTTTCTAGTTTTGATTGTGGTTCCGGTACTGTTATCAAATCATTAGAAACTTGTTACGATTTACCTAAAGTATTAAATGTTAGGAAACTAAAGAAAAAAATAATTAATTTGAATTGCATTTACACTGTTAAAAAATTTGTGCTTGGTTTCACCATGATATTGGTTCCTAGTAGCTGCAACGGCTGAATGGTGAAACGTTCCACCATATTTTTGGTATTCGGTTGAACCATTTCTCAGGTTTTTGTTTCCAAATCCAGAAAAATGGTTCAACCAAACACCGAAAAAGGTGAATCATTTCACCATTCAGCCGTTGCAGCTACTAGGAACCAATATCATGGTGAAACCTAGCACCAAATTTTTAACAGTGTATAATCAAAAGTATTTAACTTGTATAATAATAAGGACAGAACTAGTCAACAAACAAAAATTAAACGACAAGCAAATAAAAAAACAACTTCAACAACTCGTTTCATTTTTAAACTTTCGAAACGAATTCGAAATCTTTTGTTGCTTAAATTTCAAAAGTACCAACTAATTTATAAAAAGAAAAACATCAACTAATTAAAACCTCACAACCATACCAAAAAGTTAACAATAAAAATAACAAATAGACTATTATCAAAAAGTAACACAACAGTTTCGCCCCTAATTCAAGTAAAATAGAATTTCAGCCCAAAAAAAAAATTCTATCTCGCCAATGATACCATATAATTGCTTTTTTAGTCTGACAGAGAACAAAATAAGTTGTATTTCTTTGTTCCAATAAATTAGTACATGGATTTCTGTTACATTTACGAGATGTTATTTTGTTCCGTCCTAATTTTTTTGTGTAAATGTCCTTAGTAAATTGCATTAATAATAATTGGAGGATTATTATAATGTCTGAGTGTCTCTCTCATTAAGTTAATTTATCTTTTTAAGTGGTGATAATTAAGTGGAAAGTAATCCTACTTGGGCTTTTAGAAATATATTGAAAGTTATTGATATTATTTTTTTCAAAGTACGGCACAGTTTGACTTTTTTTAATAGCAGGGAATTTTTCGTTTAGTTAACACTTAGTGATTAAATATATTCCGATTCTAAATACATTATATATTATGAATAAATGAAGTTTAAAAAAAATAACTTTTATATTATAACATCGGTAATAACAAATAATTACAAAGATTCAACAAAATAAATAATCATAACTAATTACTTTATAATAATTGCTTTTTCCAAATTCTTTGAAAATAAATAATAAAACAAGTTATTTCACACTAGTAAATAAATACCCGTACTTCGCACGGCTAAAAAACTTTTAATTGATCCAAGTATATGTACAATTTAATCTATTATAGGATAATAAACTTATGTTATTATTCCTGCTCGTTATAAAGTATAAAATACTGTTACTTATATTACCTTAAAAATCCAAAATAAAAACATACGCTATGAAATGTATGCATTATAGTGATCGTAATTTCCCTCAAAAACATATCACCTTTTAGCTCATTTGGCGCCTTTTTGGCAAGAATTTGGCGAGAAAAGAGATATAGCTACAAACACACAATTATACAGCTCTAGCACGACGACCTTCGAACAATCAACCAACATTATAAATTTTTAAAAAATGGCTCATTTGGCACGTTTAGGTGAGAATTTGGCTAGTTCGGCAACGTATTTGGCGAAATAATGAAAACGTTAAACCCTAATATACAGCTCTAGTACGTTAGGATTTGAACATCCGTCATAGTTATAATTCACGGAAATAGCTTAAATATGCATATTTGCAAACAACAGAACCATCCATGAAAAAATCATTACCTAAAACCACAATAAAATCCTGGAATGGAGACTAGACGGAATTACGTCACTTGAAACATGTCAATTATTTTAAAATAATGAATATAGTTTTTGAAGGTATTGGCAACAGAATAATATAAACATTTTAAATTTTAATTATTTTCCTAAAAGTTTTATTTACTTTTTTTCTGCCGAATGGCATCACGACAGGAAAAAATGATCGGATTTGAGCGAAAGGGAAGTTTTTTTTTCAGAATATTCGAATTTTCTATAAAAATAGAACATTTTGAGCTCTGAAAGTTCAAAATCTGTAACTTAAGTATGAACTAAACATTTGTGCCAAGTTACGAGTCAAACAAATGTCTAGTTTATGAGTCTATAAGAGACATACACACACAAACACAAAAACTTCATTTTTATTGTTATAGATTTTTTAATTTCGAATATTTTGTTGCAAAACACGTTGTGAGAATTTAATGAATAATTAAATTAATATAAAAAATTTATTTACATTCAAATATTTGACACAAAAACTTATTTAATAATTCGAAATTTAAAATATTTCACTGCATTATTTCATAATTTCAATAATTACATAATTTAATTGATTACATAATTTAATTCATTACATAATTTCAATATTTCATTTATTGTGAACAACTAATGCATATTTTAATTGAATATTCAATATTATATTACTTATAAAATATTATATACTCATTCAAAATTTGGAGCTCTCATTGAAAATTGTTCTTTAAATATTTGCGAATAATAATAAAAAAGATATAATAGCTTCATATAAAAGCAATTTCAAGTGGACGAAATAACTAATTTCTAATTAATATATACTTAACTTCCACTTTTAATTTATTGAGTTGTTGGATTAAGTTTAGGAATATACATAGATATCATAGTTAAAGTATTAGATTGGCTGATCACGTGACATCCAATACTAACGACGGGACGCGCATGGAGGCATTTTAAGACAGCAAAATTACCAGTGTTGCTGCCGCTTTAAGGAGAAAAATACTACGAAAAAATACCATTTATTTCTAAAATTACAAAAAAATACTAGAAAAGGGTTTAGAGTCACTAAAAAGATTCCAAAATGCAGCTAGTATTTTTACAATATTTTTTTTGTAATTTTAGAAATAAATGGTATTTTTTCGTAGTATTTTTCTCCTTAAAGTGGCAGCAACACTGGCAATTCTGCCCTCTTAAAAGGCCTCCATACGCGTCCCATCGTTAGCATTGGAGAAAACGTGATCAGTCAATCTAATACTTTAACTATGATATCTCTGGGAATATACTTTCAATTTATTATGTCTAAACTTAGTCTTGGAAGAAGTATAAATTTATATTCTAAAATAAGAAAAAAAATATTTTAGATAAAACAATAAGTGTTCTAACAGTAGAAATAGATTCGTTCCTGTAACTTTTATACCCACTGAAATTCTTATAGAAAAATAAGTTGTTTTGTAACTGTCGAATAGGCAATTTTAGTTCTTCCAGAACTTCTTGTCTTATATTTATATTGTAATATTTCTTTTGAATGTCGTGTTATAATTGATAATTGTTCTTACTAAATTTTTTTATTAGAAAAAATAACTAATACTACCAAAGAACAAATAACTAAACTAATAAGAACTTCTTGTCTTATATCTATATTGTAATATTTCTTTTGAATGTCGTGTTATAGTTGATAATTGTTCTTACCAAATTTTTTTATTAGAACAAATAACTTTATACATAATTTTCAATTTCGTCTAATTTGCAGGTCTTCAAATATCATGTCAAATTACTATTAAGCATCAATCTCAGTATATCTAATCTAGCTACTTTCATATAAATATGTAAATTATTTTTGAAGTAATTTTTTAAAAAATTTGTTTAATTACTGAAACAAGCTTAAGGAATGCTCGCTGACGGTTCCAACTCAAGTGCATCTGTTAATCAATTTGCGAAAACATTCCTCACATTTTCGGCTGTATGAATATTTTACAAATTTTTTAATAACAATGTAGAAATTGGTCTCTAAATCTCATTTGAAATGCTTCGAATTTTGTGTAAAATTATTAAAATTAAAAAAATATTCGACCCATTCAAAGTGTTGTCGACCTGTAAGTCAGCTACATGCATTCATATAAAAAATCCGCTTGAAAAATATTCATTTCAGCCGAAAATGTGCAAGAATTTTTTTTCGCATTGATTACACTGATGCCTTTGCTTTGAGACCCGGTCAGCACGCCATTCCCCTTAAGCTCTAAACATACACATTGTTTGTGCTATAAATGCAAAAAAAGGCCGTATCACTTATTTGTAGTTAACAGTTTATTTTAACTTTGTTTTTAATGCAAAATGCCTTTAAAATTAACTACTAAAAGATTTTTTTGATAAGTTTGAAAAAAAAAATGTTAATAAATTTTTTTTAAGAACTCTAATATCGTATTGACCCTCGTTCAACTTC
Organism: Oedothorax gibbosus; assembly: GCA_019343175.1. Classification (NCBI taxonomy): domain Eukaryota; kingdom Metazoa; phylum Arthropoda; class Arachnida; order Araneae; family Linyphiidae; genus Oedothorax; species Oedothorax gibbosus. The sequence continues at coordinate 1,299,273 of CM033279.1, forward strand.
ATTTTTTTTGTCGAAAAAAATTACTGATACCTGTAATCAAAGACTGGAAAATGATATTTGGATCTTCTTTTATCGGACCAGGTCAATTTCGTAACTAATTAACATGTTAATTGTTTGTGGGGAGGTTTCAAACTATGTCCCCGAATGGGGACTCCAGGTAGCAAGAGGTTAACAAATTGATCCATCATCTTTCCTAAAATTACATCTATTAAATTGCACCATCGTCTGTTCTACAACAATGTTCATCGATTATCAGTTATTCAAGAGGACCGATATCTCTCACACCAAATTCCTTCTTCAAGAAACAAAAGGAACTCTTTTAAGACACTTTCATACAGTTACGGTTATGTGACCCAAGGGCGGTAACTTTTATCTTAAATATGAGGAAGGGGGTTCTATTTTATTCCCCGCCAATTCTGATAATGACACTTAAAACGTGTTACTTAGGGCACCCGTGGGAATAGCCACTCATTTGCGTAGAAAGATTTGGCGAATTTGAGAAGTTTTTGGCGAGAAATGTGTCTTAAAGATGTACGCGCTTATGGCATCAGTGAATGGGCAGAAATTTCAGTGGTGTAGCATTGTGATTAATAAGTTATTTCGGTTTCTATGTTTATGTTGGATTTGGTTGGAAGACGTATAAGTTGTTTTTGAAAGTATTTACTTTAACAGGTTTCGTGCTAATGTATATGGACGGTAGGTTAAATTATTTATGAATAACAACAGGCAATTGGGGCCCAGACGGCCGAGTGGTTTGGACCATTAAGCTAGCAGTCTGCGCGCTGTAACGGATGCGGGTTCGATTTCCGCCTTCACCATGGGTGTACTTCCTTTCTCTGTGACAGTAAAAATTCTTTCTGTGTCTGTCTTACTTGACGAAGGCTTATAAGCGGGTCTCTGATCAAGTACACAAGCCGGAATATATATGTACCCTACCCTACCCCCCCCTACCTTACAGGTAATTAAGTCGAATAGTCGGTAACAAATCAGACCTTCTTATCACACGTATCTCATAACCAGCAAAACATCGCCCAATATCAATAAGTAGGTTTGTTACAGAATCTGTCACCTAAACCCCTTCCACGCAATATTTGTGCTCAACAAAACACGCACTATTTATACATCTCAGAAAGAAATTCGCCAAACAGGGCCTTTAGCTAATAATTTATTTCTAATTCAAATTTTTAAACGCCAAAATTAACTATTTTCATTAATCTTCTTTCGCAAATGAATAATTACTTGTTATTCGTTTGCTAAATTTGTTTGAAATTCGAAGAATAATGATGCAATTTATTTTTTAATAAATATCTTTTAGTCGCCACAATTTCCCATGTTCATTAACTTTCTTTCGAAAAAGGGAAGAATAAATAATTAGTAAAATTGATGCTTTAAAAATAAAAGCAAACTTTTGCATATTTTTTATTCAAAGTTAGAATTCGCTATGCATCTTTCCTCATACATATACAATGAACCATCAAAAGAACTCTATTGTGATATATTACATCCATCCGAACTGAATCATATCACATAAATAAATATATTTCAAGAGTTTTATTTTTGTTTTAAATAAAGTTTCTAGTACGTTTGACGAAATGGCAACAATTAAAATATTGAATGAAAATGGAATTTGCATGTCATTTCAATATGTAGATTAAATTTTTAGTTACTTAAATTTTAAATATACTTCTAATAAATTTTTTTTAATGAAATTTGGAATGTAAGCTAGCCTGATGTTTTGCTTTAAAATGACGTATACCACTTGTTTATGCAACTTGCGGTTCGTTCTGTGAAAGTGGGTGACAGACAGACGGACTGAACGATTACAATACCTTCCACTTTTTACGTTATAAACGTAGTGTGGAAGCTAATATAGCGACATTTTTACACTATGTTTGTTTGGAATATATTGCATACACATTTGGTATGTTTATGAAATACATGACACACACATTGACTAATACGTATTATATGAATCTCTAACCAGTGTTATACATAACAAGGGTCATTTTACCTTAGTACCTGACAGTTAATGTAACAAATCTACTGTTTTTTCGTAATGCTTTCAGTGAATATTTCTTTAACTAGATATAGAGTTATCTTAGTTCTTTAAGAACTTCTTGTTTTGTTTTACAATGATAGTGATCTTATTACATTACTTTAGACACAATTTTTATATTTGTCTAGATTTAATGTCCTCAAAAAATCCTCCTTCCAAATCAAGTGTTTAAATTATTTATCGATAGCATCACATAATCAGTAACAAGTCAGACCTCCATATTACATACTAGCAAATAAATACCCGTTCTCCGCACGGACTAAAAAAAAGTTGTAATCGATCCAAGTATATGTACCATTTAATCCATTCTAGAATAATAAAGTTATGTTATTGTTTCCGCTCATTTTAAAGTATAAAATCATGTTACTTATACTACCTTAAAAATCCAAAATAAAAAAAAATACGCTATAAAATGCGCGCATAAAAGTCATCGTAATTTCCCTCATAAACATTTAAAACCTTTTTGCTGATTTGGCGCCTTTTTGGTAAGAATTTGGCAAGAAAAAAGATATAGCTACAAACACACTTATTATACAGCTTTAGCACAATGGCCTTCGAACAACAAACCAGCTTATAAATAATAAAAAAAAATAATCATTTGGCGCGTTTAGGTAAGAATTTGGCGAGTTTTACAACGTATTTGGCGAAAAAATGAAAACAAAACCCTAATGTGTAGCTCTAGTACGATGGCCTTTTGCAATCAACAGAATGCACATTTTCAATCAACGGAACCATCAATGAAGATAGTTCATAACCTGCAAAACATCGTCTAAACATCAATATAGCGACATTTTGACACTATGTTTATGGAATACATCAAACACACATTGACTAATATTATATGAATATTTCACCACTGTTATACATACGATCATTTTACCATAGTAATTTCGAGTCACCATACTGGAAAGGCAATTGCCTATTGAATTCATTTGGCCTCTGAAACGCATTATGCGTTGCTCGAAATTTACCTAATTCGGGACCTAAGACCGTATGAATGTATTGCATGTAATAACATGTATTTTGAATAAGCAGTAGTTTGGGTAGATAGTTTCTGTGTTATACATGTAGTTCACACTATTCGCTCTTGAGCTTTCAATCAGGGTAAGTGGGAAGATGTAAATTGAATGCAATAGAGGAGAATATTAGCATTTAGTATGCATTAATTTGCAATGGATGTAGGTAATAAACCGTGGACAAATACTATTTTACGAACCAATTACTTTTATTACGTAATTTTATCTAATCAGACACAATAAAAATATTAATGGTTTATAAGGGAATGGTAGCAATATCTCCCTTAATGAACAAATTTTTTCACAAAAAAAATATTCATAAAAGTGTTATCCCTGACGATATAAAAATATTTGCATGGACAATATATGGATTATTTTTTAATTTTTTAAATGTTTCTAGCATGAAATTTTAAAACAACTTCGAGGAAAAACAGCATCCAGAGTTATTAAGACTTAAAATTTGGGGTTTTGTTGCCAAAAAGTTTCGTTTATCACAAAAAAATCAAAACAATTTTATTATCACAAAAAAATTTTGTTTGGAGAGATTTACGCCTGCAAAATAGAATAGTACCAGGCGATGTAATTTTGAAAAGCTTCGTCTACTCTTTCTTACAGATGGAAAGAACACTGCTTTAAGGTCATATAAAAATGTAACCGAACACTGCAAGGTCACATAACCATGTAATCGAAGACTGTAAGGTCATATAAATATAAAATGGAACACATGTAACGAACACTGTAAGGTCATATAAATATGAAATGGAACACATGTAACGAACACTGTAAGGTCATATAAATATGAAATGGAACACATGTAACGAACACTGTAAGGTCATATAAATATGAAATGGAACACATGTAACGAACACTGTAAGGTCATATAAATATGAAATGGAACACATGTAACGAACACTGTACGGTCATATAACCATGTAACCGAACACTGTAACACAGATAAATACCATGCTGTTTCTGTCCCTACATCTAGTCGAGCGGTAATTGGAAACAAATTGCTCGGGATCTCTTGATTGAAAAAAGAAAAATCGAAAAAAAATCCACACGAGTTGTGTAAAAAAAAGTCACCAATAATCACGAAGAAAGGCAATGAACTTAGTCCACTAAGTTAGTAATTTAATAGCTTTAATACAGATTGACAGAAAAAGAGATTTGGAAACTTCCACAACAAATATCTTTGTAATCGAAAAAAATGAGATTGAATCGCTATTAAAAAAATTATGAAGGGCTGACTTTTTTTTTAGTTATCATCAAAAATAAGATTTACGAAGGAAACTATTTAATCCACCTTTCCTTGTGAAAAATTGCGATGTTATTTCTTTAACTGATGTTGTTCTAGTAACTTGGGGCTTCGATAGTGTCACCAAGGTGCCATACTTTAATTTTGTTATTTATTTGAGGTAACAGTATTCTTAAATTATTTTATTAATACACTGTTAAAAATTTTGTGCTTGGTTTCACCATGATATTGGTTCCTAGTAGCTGCAACGGCTGTGTGGTGAAATGTTTCACATTTTTTTCGGTGTTTTGTTGAACCATTTTTCTGGATTTTAAAACAAAAACCTGAGAAATGGTTCAACCGAATACCAAACATATGGTTTAACGTTTCACCACACAGCCGTTGCAGCTACTAGGAACCATATTTTTGGTGAAACAAAGTGCCTAATTTTTGACAGTGTATTTTAATTCTGAATACACTTTAAATCATATTTCAACTGCTTTATTTGGGCTGCTGGATCTTAATAGAAAACAAAGTTAAATACATTTGGCGACGATTAGCTAGCTTGGCAGGATAATCCCCAATATCTAGGAATCCTCCTCTTTCTGACTCAAATATATGTCTTCTTCAGCAAGAGAAATTTTTTGTCGCGCATTTTCTACTATTTTGTTGTCAAAATTGCAGTTGACAATCCGTTTTGTAAAAAAATATGTTGGTAGAAAATCGTTTTTCAGGTAGAGATGTGGTAATTTTTAAATTGGTTTAGGACCGATAAGTTAGGTTTCAATAATTAATTAAAGTGTTTATTTTTTTTCAAAAATTACAAGTTGTATTTGTATGGAAAAACTTTAATTTTTAAAATAAAAATAATTAAATAACAAAAATATAATAAAAATAACAAATTTTACAAATATAACTATTGTGTATGTATAATATAACTTCGGTGCAGTTATTTGTATGAGTAAAAATAACAATATTGCATTACTTTTTTCATAATAATAATTAAAAAAAAATATTAAGAAAATGGTCATACACTTTTACTTCGTGTGATTCTAACCCATAGAAAATATTATATTTGTGGCCAATATATAATAAACAAGAAGTTCTCAAAGAACTAAAATAGCCTAATTTCCTGTTACTTAAATACTTAATGAAATTCAAATCGGGAAACAACTAGGTTCATAACAGTAAATATCATCAACAATCATTTCTACACTAGATTTACAAACATTAGAAAAAAAATCGCTAAACACAGCATCCAGCTATAATTGAAACTTCTAAAAACCAAAATTAACTATTTTACTTATTATTCTTTCACAAATAACTTAATATTATTTATCGTCTGCTCGATTTATTTGTTGTTCGAATAATAATTAAATATTATTAATAACAAAAGTAATGAAACTACTTCAAACTGCATTAAAAATAAATGTAAATGAAAACTAAGCAGAATTGTATGCAAAAAATATGCCTTGCCGCTTTCTTGGTAAACAATAAATGAACAATCAAAGAATCACATTGTGCTAAATTTTATGACCTAATTCCAAAATGAGTCATGAAAAAATTATTTTGCTTCAAATATCTTTAAATAAAGTTTCTCATGCCATTGTTGATTTGGCAACAGTGATTTAAATGACTCAGAATTGAAATTTAATGCTAATTCAATGGGAAATTCGCAGACAGATAGTAGATTTATGTCCGTCCAAACGTACAGACAGGCGGACAAAAAGTATCAAAGTTGGGTCTCTGAGGTCATAGCTTCAAAAAAAAGATTACTTTTTTTAAGACTATCGAATTAATTTTAATTCTATCGAATTAAAAAAAGAAAAGTAGGCTAAAAAATACCACTTTACATAATACAGGGTCAGGTGGGGTAAAATAAGTCACGGGGTCAGTTATAAAACAAAATTCCTTAAAAGCAAAGAAGATATTTTTTTTCTTTTTCTGATGCCAGTTTTATATAATATTGATACTGTTCATAATTTTATATGCAAAAACTACCTGTAAATTCTACTGTGTAGTTACAGTGTTTTGCCATTATACGTTTTCATTTGTGAAACTTTAAATTCGTCGTAGAAAACTTTTGTTTTAAGAAAAGTTAGGAGTACGTGTATATTAAACTTTTTATCTTATTGTGTACATATGCTGTTTAAGAATAAATTCAGAAAGTCTTATTTTTTGTAGCAAAAACACCTGCGTGCGGTAAAATAGGTCATATTTCCTACAGGTTGAGCTAAGCATAACATTATACAACTAACATCATTTTTTGCTTTTTAGATCTAAGATAACTAATCTATAATAATAAAAGAAAGAGTCTGTCTGTTTGTCTGAGGACCGTGAAAGACCTACTTATACTGCCCTAAAAAATTCTAAATTTTTAATATAGATTCCTTTTACTACCTACGTGTTCACCTGAAGCATACTTTTTTCATGTTTGATTTTTTAATATTCTTAACGTTTCGATCTCCATAGGAATAGCATTGTGAAATCTATAAACTTCGGTTTTGCACTTTTCATTTTCAAATTTGAAAGAAATTTCGGCGCGAGAGAAAATTACGTACAAACAAGTAAAGGCATGTTGGTTTAATCTGAAGGATTTGGATATCATTATTTTATTTCATTTATAGGTTTAAATTTTTTTGAATTTTTATGCTGCATCAGGTTTCCTCAACTCGATTCTAATTATATTTCCGTTACGAATTTACGTTTTATCAGAATGGGAGAAGATTATCATATCCTGATGGAATCCAGTGGATAGTGTATCAATTGGCATAAAATCAAAGTTTACATAAAAATTTTACCGTTATTAAGATTACACTCGTGCAACGCCGGGTTTATAAAGCTAGTATTTTTATAAACTGCTTTTAATATTGGTTTGTCATTCTTTTATTCATAAATGACAGCAAATTTGAAGTTCATTGTCCCCTTCATTATTGAAAACCCCTTTCAAGAATTTCAAACCGAAAACAACGTTGGTGGATTCAAAAGAAGGGGGGATATTTCCCCGAAATACGAAAAAAATGGTTAAAAACTATGTTTCAACAGTTGAATCAATGGCATTCACATCACCAATTAAAAAAGTCAAGCTGTTGCAGCAGCGTCTTTTACGACGGTAACTACACTCTTAAAACAAACGAGTGGTTTTAACTCAGAGTTAATTTCCACTCCTTTCCGTGCCAAAAATTGCACTTCCCCCATAGGAGTGGATTTCACTATTTTGCGGAGTGGGTTAAAGAAATAAAAGAAAACAATCTACGTCCTACACTCTTAAAACGAGCTGTTTTAACTAAGGCTGGGTTAATTTCTACTCCTTTCCGGTGCCGAAAATGCACTTCCCCTATAGGAGTGGATTTCACTCTTTTGTTTTAAGAGTGTACAACGCGTCAGACTGTTTGAGATACCCTTCAAGATGAGTCGAGTATAGGTTCTCCTTTAAAGCACATCAAATCTTAAATCGTAGAGACACTTCTCCAGGCTAGCAATTTCTCACAATGAAGCCATTAAAAATGCAAAAAATAGATAACTTATGCATCAAGAAATGGGAGAAATGTTAAATACTTTAACTTCTTTAAATATACTACATGTCAAAAATGTAAGAATGGAAAAGAAATCTGCAAAAATGTCTGTAGGGAAATAGAGAAGAAAGGAAACTATTACATGTGAAAAAAACTACCCATTGAGCTAAGATAGTTTTGACAATTTCAATTCACTGCAAATAAGATAGTGGGTCCAGGTCGAGCTTTTTGGGGATAAAACCAAGAAGTTATTTGTTTGGTATTCTTTTACAAATTGAAGAAGACTTATACACAACAATATTTTCAAGAGAAAAGAGAGTTCCTATTTCATTTTCTCTTAAAGAGATGATGTTTCGGACGGAGATGCTTCTCAAATTGAAAAAGTATTTCCCAACCCATTATTGATCCTCAGGGAGCCGTATTAGTTTTTGTGAAGATTTATATCATAAGATTTATATTATAAGATTGCTTTCTAAAAAAATTTTAAAGAAATTAAACAAAAATGAGTAATTGAAGCTGTTTTTAAGGCATTACTTTTTTTTTACCCCACCCCATGCGGTAAAATAAGTCATTGACAGAAATTTTCAAACACGTTTATCAATATCAATAATTTCTTCATCCCGGAAAATTTCACGTTAAATGTTATAAGAAATGTTCATTTGCATATTCTAAATATTTTTTACACTAATAAAATTTATATTTTATTGCTCTGAAGATGTAAATGCAAAATGTGCTGTTTTTTTTTACCTATTTTACCCCACCTGACCCTACCCATAAATGCCCCCAAATTCAAACTGTATTACTGTATAAAGATTTAAATAAATTTTTGCGTATCAAATATCTATTATAGAGTGGTAATCGAAAGTCATGTGGTTTTTCACACCCCTAGTTTTGCATTGACTATTAACGACTATTAAATAGAATATATTTTACTTTCATTTCATCATTAACTATACATTCAAACATGCTACTACGGCAAAACATTAATCGTTTTTATCTACAAAAAGATGGACCTCCTTTTAGCTTCCACACTACGTTTATAACGTAAAAAGTGGAAGGTATTATAATCTTTCAGTCCGTCTGTCTCTCCGTCTGTCACCCACTTTCATATCCTAAACTAAAAATGCTACGGACAAGTACGATACGCCAAAAAATTCAGCGCATCGAAATTAGAATACATTGAAAATTTCAGAAAAGAATTCGAATTCGAAGTCAGAAACTTCCATTATTTAAAAAACTGCAAAATTTAACGCTCATTTAAAAAGCATAGGAAGCCATTTTTATTAAAATTAAATCACCATTGCCATTAGCAACAATCGCTCGAGAAACTTTAATTCTTTTAGACAATACATTAAAATAAATTTAATTTTGCGACATCGATCAGTTTGAAATGAAGTCAAATATATTTCACTACGAGATTCTTTGTATGTTGATAAGAAATGTTTTCATTCTATTTAAAAGCGAGGAATATTACATATTTATTCTTTAAAATTTAAATTAATATTTGCAAACGATAAGTAATAATTATTGAATTTTAGAAATAAATTGAATGAAACTAGCCAAATTTAGCATGTAAATGTTTAATATAGAATTAATGCTGTGTTTGGCGCCATTTTACCTATTAAATACAACTGTTGTGTGGAAGCGGATTAAGTGACAGATTCTGTTACAAACCTGCTTGTTTCCATAAATAAAGTATCCGATACACCAAAACAAAGCAACATTCATCAATACATAAATTAAAAGAGAATCATTCACGGTCTCCTATACTATTAATAAACCATAAATAACCCATACCCAATCCCCTCATCCAATACACCATCCAAAATATTGCAAACGCCATACAAAACACAACCATACAATATGCTACCCCCTTATCTGCAGGAGCAAGCAATATCATCTTTTTTGTACCCAAAGAATAACCAATAAAAAAAATATTCGGCCGACGCTACTCTTTTTGTGTTGTTGGATGCAGGGACACATAATATAACCTGTCCATCCCGCGCGTCAAATTGAGATAGATAGGATGGCTGGACTCGAACCGGCGGCCTTATATCGACCTTAGAGTCCCTGGACCCCGCTAATGCGTTTGGAATGACGCAATCTTTTGGCGATTATACTGGGGATGGGATACTGCAGTTCTTTTTTCGGGAACAAGTATTGTTTGTTTGGGCTATTGCCTTTGACAACACTTTTATAATATACATCTTATGAGAAATATTATACGAAAAATGAAAGGGTCACAATTTTTACTCCCGCTTTTATAGCGCAATTTAATATTTAAAAATGTTTTTACTATTCAAAAAATTAAAAGATATGTCAAAAGTACATTATTTTATTGTTAATAAATGAAAGAAACTCAATAATAACATATACGTTGGCGTTGACTTCATTTAAAGCAAACGTTGTATTATAGTATTCAAATTCAAAAAGAAACTCAATAATAACACACGTGTTGGCGTTGGATAATTATCATCGAACGTTGTATTGTAATATTGTATTTGAGTAATTCAAATGAGAGTGGGGCGGTTCTAATTGACAGTTATTGTTTTAAACTATCTTGTTTTTAGCTTACACACTACGTTTATAACGTAAAAAGTGGAAGGTATTATAATCGCTCTGTCCGTCTGTCCGTCATCCACTTTCATAGCCCAAACAACAAATGCTACGAACAAGTGTGATGCGGCAAAAAATTTAGCGCATCGAAATTAGAATACATTGAAAATTACAGATAAGAATTCGAATTCAAAGTACTTTAATTATTTAAAAAACTGCAAAATTAAATGCTCATTTAAAAAGCATAGGAAGCCATTTTTATTAGAATTAAATCACCATTGCCATTCGCAACAATCACTCGAGAAACTTTAATTCTTTTAGACAAAAAGTTATAATAAATTTATTTTTGCGACATCGATCCGTTTGAAATGACGTCAAATATATTTCAATACGAGATTCTTCGTATGTTGATATGAAATGTTTTCATTCTATTTAAAAGCGGAAGGAATATTACATATTTATTCTTTGAAATATAAATTAATTTTTGCAAACGATAAATACTAATGATTGAATTTTCAAAATAAAATAAAAGAAACTAGCCAAATATAGCATGTAAATGTTTAATATAGAATCAATGCTGTGTTTGGCGCCATTTTACCAGTTAAACACAAATGTTGTGTGGAAGCGGGTTAAGTGACAGATTCTGTTACAAACCTACTTGTTATATTTCGGTAAAATGGAAAATATTTTGAAAAACTTAGTGTTTAATAATCACAATGCTTTTTCAAATTTATTGCAATCGGTTACTAACAAACAAAAAAACTTACGTAACATTTTTATGACTATGTATGCAGAAATACTGTTCGATTCAAAACATCCCGAAACCACTTATTTTTATTATGGTTGTACTGAAATTGTTAAAGTGTAAATGTATTTAATTTGAGGTTTTGGCATTTTATTAAAAAAAAAATGTTGAATAAAGTGAAGAAAATATATATTTATTCCTTTGTGATAATACTATTTGAAAATTAAATTTTCGAACCCACGCATTGTGACAAAATTTTAAACAACAGTGTAAATGTACCTTAAAATTACTCTTCATATACAAAGAGCATGTAAAAAGAACGGTTTCATGCCTATATTATACATTGAAAACATAGAACACTGACTTATTCTACCACCATACATCAAGATTGTCAGGAAACTTGAAAGAAGATTTAGAATATTCTTTTAGGAGCGATATTCTGAAAAAGGATACTAAATGTCAGTATGTCAGGTTATTCTGTGTAAAGGAGAATAAAAGATATAACTTATGAATTTATGTACAATTCTAGTAAATAAGTTATTTTTCCACTTTTGAAATCAAGAGAAGGGCTGTTGTTATACCAATTAATACCTTTCAAACCTTCCATTCAATATTAAAAAGTTTCAAATTTTATTTCTTACAATTAAAATAAGCTATATTTTGGAACGTTAAAATGATTCTATCTTTTTTAATAATCAAATATCATGTGTTTAAATATTGTTCGTCATACTTATTGCAATTCACGTTATACACCCTTACACTAAACCTAGTCATTTATAATATTGAAAATCACTATTTATTCGACTTTGAAAAAACGCTATTTACAACCATTTAATTTTGAGCAATAATTTAATTATACCAACTTAATTTTGAGCATTTTGCTTTCTGAAAAAAATTAGCTTGTTTTCGTTACTATTTGTTATCAATCAAATTTGGTATTGGCATAACGCAAAAATTATTTTTTATAGTTATTAACATTTAATTTTTTTGTTAAAATTATATTTTTATAATTGCGTGAAAAAAATCCGATTTTTACATTATAATTTTAATATCAGACGCGTGCGAAAAGTTATACTTTTTAGAAACAGTGATACAAAGTTACTTTTTTTCACCCAAAAGCAGTGAAAAAAAGTACTTTTTTTCACTCTTTTCATAAGATGCCAACATTTCAAGTAAAATTTCTATTTCATAATCTTCATAAAATTCAGAAATTTATTGATCTGCTTTATTTATAAATATTATGCGCGTGAATTTTATTTATTTTTTTTATTTTTGAATCAGTATCCATGTTCAAATGTTTGACTTTAAACTAAAAAATTTACCTTTAGTAGTTCCAGAGATTTATCGATGCCGATTTTCTTTACGTAAAAAAATTAGCACGTGAAATATTTTTGAACCAATGAGATTTGATTTTTTCACGTAATTTAAAAAATGTCTATGAAACACGTGTGAAAAGTAAACTTTTTAAAAACATGTGTCATTATTTCACGAGCGAGGTACGAGCGAGTGAAATAAAATCCACTAGTTTTTAAAAAGTGTTACTTTTCACACTTGTTGCATAAATAACTATTAAACAATACATTGTGAAATAACTAAACTAACCATAGATATCATAAGTATTAGATTCGCAGATCACGTGACCTTCAATACCAACGACGCGACGGGACGCGCATGGAGGCCAAATAAGAAGGCAAAATGGCCAGTGTTGCTGCCACTTTAAGGAGAAAAATACTACGAAAAAATACCATTTAAGTCTAAAATTACAAAAAAATATCGTAAAAATACTAGCTGCATTTTGGAATCTTTTTAGTGACTTTAAATCCTTTTCTAGTATTTTTTTTGTAATTTTAGAATTAAATGGTATCTTTAACTATGATATCTATGAAACTAACATATTTCCTGTTATTTTAATACTCATTGAAGTATGAAATTCTTATTGTACGAATAGGCAGATAGACGAAAAAAGGATAAATGCAGTTCTAGCAATTTTTTAAAAAAAATCTAAGTGCTAGAACTTGAAGTTTAAACAGACAGTTATAGAACAGGTGTACAGACGAATAGAAAAACGTACAGACAAACAGAAAGAAATTCATTCCTAACTTATTTAATTGGATATTTTTTTACCCCAATAGTGGTGCAATATTGCCGGTTAAGCCTTTACAGATTTTCCATATTCCCCAGAACTGAGGGTCATTATTTGTGGCACCATCTAGGCGACTTTTGCTACCAATTTTGACGCTTAGTTTACAAATACAAATACAAAAATTGTCGACCATTAATAGGCCAGAGGCCCAGCAAGGTTGGTCCAAAATAAATCTAATACATTGTCAGTTTCCAATGACTGTCAATTTTCTTCTTAAAATCTTCTACTCTCTTCGAATACACAACATAATCTGATAAAGCATTCCACTCATTGACAACTCTATTGTAAAAATAATGTTTTCTTACCTCCCTTCTAAAGCTCGATTTATTCAATTTCTGATCATGTCCTCTGGTCCGGATATTTAAGGTAAAACCTAAGCCCTCCATGCCTCCCTGTTTTATGAACTTGAATAACTGTATTAAATCACCCCTAGCTCTCCTGTTTACAATGAATCTCAGCTGTCCGCGGATGTTAAAGCATGTCGAGATTTAATTTTGCCGAGGGAACCCAAGCCAAATAGGTACTCAAGGGATCTTTTACATGCCACATAATCATATGACATGCGTGCCCTCGATTTTCCCATCCAGAAAATCTGACGTCTCAGCCGGGAATCGAACCCGCAAACTTGGGCTTATGAGGCAAACACGTAATACGTCTCAGCCTCTATATGACAAAAATTTCTCGCGATATTGTTTCTTCATTAGTATACTTTTCTTACAAAAAATAATTTATAAGTTTCAACGGTTAGAACTGAATGGGAGGAAGTACAGACAGACGGACATCTCCAGCATGTTGATACATTTTAAAATTTATTTTTAATTCTTTCGAATATAAAAAAATAAAGTGAGCTAAGAATAATAGATAATAAACATTTTCAATAATAAGCCTCTCACAATCTAACGAAAGGTTTTGTCACAAACCATGCTTAAAAAACTCTAACAAAACACAAGAAATTTTTCAAAAATTGTTTGAAATATTCGATATTTGAAATAAACTTCAGTTCAACTTGTGCCGCTTTTTTATGCATTTTTTGAGATTTCTTTCGAGGTACGACGCAGCGGCTTTCTATTTTTGAGCCAGCTGCTACCAGGAGCAAGATAGACATATATAAATTCGTATATCCTTAAAAAAAAATTATATTTGTTAGTGCATTGGTAGGAATTGAATTTATAGGTTAAAATAGTTTTTCAAGGAAGTATTTTTTGTTTTCATTTTATAAATTACTAATCAAAACTTCCATTTTTCATTTATGCCAAAAAACGAATTTTTGAAGTTTATATTTCCTATTGTAGTATTTTTTCTTTATTTCAAATTGATCAGAAATCTTTGAAAACATTCCGCTTTTTTTTAACAAAATTAAGAAAGAAATTATAAAACCACATTTTATTAATTTCACCTGAATCCAATAATTCTTAAAGCGATGTAACACAGGTAAAGTCATATTTTGTTATTTTAATGCACGTTTTATTGAACATAACTAACCAATAAGTGTATACAGGGTGGCTAGCGGGTAGTGTTTGAAACAAATGAAAAAATAAAAACAAATAAGAGACATGAGAAGAATTTAATGACGGTTATTGAATGGACATATTGGGCAATTTATGATAAAGAGGTTCGAAGTGCCCGCCATCTTTAACAAGGACAGCAGTTAGGTGGTTTTCGAATACAACCATACTCCATACCCCTTACAAATACCTTCCCCCATACTCCTTTTGTTTGAACAATTCTTTTTGTGGGAAGCTTTTTTTTTAGCTTTTGTGAGAAGTTCCAGAAAAAGAATTGGTCAAACAAAAGGAGTATGGCAGGAGTATGGAGGAAGGTATGGGTAAGGAGTATGGAGTATGGTTGGATTCAAGAACCGACTAACTGCTGTCCTTGTTAAAGATGGCGGGCACTTCGAACCTCTTTATCATAAATTGCCCAATATGTCCATTCAATAAACGTCATTAAATTCTTCTCATGTCTCTTATCTGTTTTTATTTTTTCATTTGTTTCAAACACTACCCGCTGGGCCACCCTGTAGATGCCCAGAAATTATTTGAATATCGTAAAATAATTCGAGTTTAAGGACATTTCTTGAGATTAACGAGTTTTAGTAAAAGTAATATCATGAGGACCACACTATGAACTTTAACTCAAACAAATTGTGAAACTTATTATTAAGTGGAGCTCGTTGAACTATCTACTGAGAAGAAAAAACTTGACATATCCAAAAGTGAAATCATACTGTGTAAATAAGTTATTTCAAAAATATTTCTCTTCCAAAATCTCGAATAAAACACTAATTGTTTTTTAAAAGTGTATATTAATTAGATATCACCAATGGGCAGGTTTAAGGTATTAAGTGCCAACAGAATTTCTGAATAAAAATATACTTTTTCCTAAAGCGTCACAGTACCTTTGAGATTCAATAATGCTTACAAAAAAATCACCGAAATAAATTAATTTTGAGGTAGAAGAAAGATTTTGAAATATGCATCAAAATTTAATTTTTTTAACAACTTCAAATATTTTATTTTTAATTAAATAGTAAGTTTATGAGTTTTGTATACATATTTTCTGTTTTAGACCATTTTGTATCTATTCATAAAAAATACTTCTGAAAATCAAATCTCAATTAAAAAAAGAGATAAAAAAAAACATTTTGAGTTCCGAGTCCCATTAATCATCGTTTGGTTTAGTTTAGTTTTGAATTATCGTCGCACTAGAGCTACTCGAGAGCTATTGGCGATGGGCGTCGTAATTTAGAACCACAGTCAGGTGACTAGCCGACACCTGAGTAGGCACACAACGCAACCGTTAAAGACGACATCGTACGCAGCATTGGGACTTTGGGCATATTTAACGTGCACTCCCTCTACACGGGGTATTATTCGTCGGACATTTTTGGCTGCACGGGCCGTTTATAGGTCGGCAGTTATTTTGGTGATGCCCGGACCCGAACCTGGGACCTTCCGCTAGCAAGGCGAATGCCTAACTGACTGAGCTCCCCGGCCCCCGAAAATGTGGTAGTAATTACGCCGCCTGAAACAAGCAAATTTAATTATTTTAATGAAAAACAATCAATAAACAGATTAGTAGTAAACCTGCTTAGCGAAAGTATTCAAAAACAATTTTTCCCCATAATAAGATGATTATTTTCGAACTAAGAACCAGAACTAATAATAAAACAATATAACTTAATGACGGATGACACCTCAACGGTAATAATAAACCGAAAATAATTAACGAAAACCGATTACCGTTAATTGAGCCGCGATACATAACTCGATCAGCTGAAAAAACTGAACGAAGTTAGCCAATATATAACACAACGCCATATTTTTCTTTTGAAAAGAGGCGTTTCTTATCCACAACGCCTATTTCGAAAGAGACAAACTAATGAATGCATCTACGTCATAACCATTAATAGCTGATAATTAAATGGTCTTGTTAATGATTAAAAAAAGAGAATTAATAGTCCATGTCATTGGATCAAGGAAATGGGGAAAAAATGCATAAGCGATTTGCTTGTGAAAAATTGGGATGTTCGGTATTAGTGATCTGTTAATTATCACATGTTTTGTTGATAAAAAAGGTATAATGACGTAATCTTAAGAAATAATGAAATTTGTTCTGCAGGAAACAGGTACATTTATTTGTTATTATCACCTGTTCTAAATGTAAAAGCTAATAGTGCTTACTGAATTTTAAACTATCTCCTATTACAAGCAGTTGATCAGGTAATGTTCAACTTCAAAACTGTGAATCTGGAGATCTAATTAAAAGAAATATTTACACACATTCCGGGTTATCAGTTAAGCAAGTACACTGAAAAGCCAAAATAACTGGTATAGGCATTCATCTGCAAATAAAGGTCTATAATAAACCAATCGAAGTTCGTCGCTATGTTCAGCAGCGTCTATGTGCTGCTATCATGACAGGTTATGAAAATTGAAGGGATTTTTAAAGTATCGGGGGTTGAGAAATGGAATTCCATATCCATGCATCTCCGAGGCGGAGATGAATTTTGGATTTTCACTTACGACAATTTCACAAGTGTACCATGAATATCGATAATCCAGTAAAACATTAAAACTACGACACAGCTGCGGCCTAAAAAAGATCATGCAAAAACGGATCATCGACGACGGACGAAAATCATTAAACATGATATATTGCGGATACGTGATATATACGGCTCCAGAAGCCCATATCGGTGAATATTCATTAAATGGTTAACAAGTCGACACTTCGACAGAGAATCGGCATAGACGTTTATCACATTTAATGATCAGTTGTCAATGGATCCGGCTTTACACGATGTTTTTAAGGTCAAAGCTATGTCGTAGATTTGGTGTATTAATGGATTATCGATATTCATGGTACACTCGTGAAATTGTCTTAACTGAAAATCCAAAATTCATCTCAACCTCGGAGATGCATGGATATGGAATTCCATTTCTCAACCCCCGATACTTTCAAAATCCCTTCAATTTTCATAACCTGTCATAATAGCAGCACATAGACGCTGCTGAACATAGCGACGAACTTCGATTGGTTTTATACACCTTTATTCGCAGTTGTATGCCTATACCAGTTATTTGGCTCTTCAGTGTATATCACAATGCCAAGTAGTCGTTACATTTCTCCGAAATATTGGTTTTGTTTAATATTTTCCCAAGACATTGCTTTTAAAGTGTTACATTTATTAATTCTACTATTCTGAGTTTGATTTTCCTCAAACTGGTTTCCATTTAATTTAAAAAAAACAATTTTGGTTGAAATCAAACTCGAGAAGCATTAAGAACATAATAATTTTCCCTTTTTTTCTATTAATTTTTTTTTTAAATGCGTTTTAGCAACCTGTAAAGATATCAGAACAGCAAAGTCAGACAACAAAATAACAGAAAGTATTGAAAATTTTGAATCTAATAATATCAATACCTGAATATTGTCGAGATTGAGTCTAAATTCCCATCTTTGTTGTGTTAAATGGGCTGTTTCCATAGATATCATAATTAAAGTATTAGATTGGCTGATCACGTGACCTCCAATGCTAACGACGGGACGCGCATGGAGGCTTTTAAGGGGGCATAATGGCCAGTGTTGCTGCCACTTTAAGGAGAAAAATACTACGAAATAATACCAATTATTTCTAAAATTACAAAAAAAATACTAGAAAGGATTTAAAGTCACTAAAAGTATTCCAAAATGCAGCTCGTATTTTTACGATATTTTTTGTAATTTTAGAATAATTCTAAAATTAAGTTAAAAGTTTAGTTATAAAGTTTAAAGAGTATATTTGTATTTTAGAATAATTCTAAAATTACAAAAAAATATCGTAAAAATACGAGCTGCATTTTGGTATCTTTTTAGTGACTTTAAATCCTTTTCTAGTATTTTTTTTTGTAATTTTGGAATAAAATGGTATTTTTTCGTAGTATTTTTCTCCTTAAAGTGGCAG
Source organism: Oedothorax gibbosus (assembly GCA_019343175.1). Classification (NCBI taxonomy): domain Eukaryota; kingdom Metazoa; phylum Arthropoda; class Arachnida; order Araneae; family Linyphiidae; genus Oedothorax; species Oedothorax gibbosus. The sequence goes on from CM033279.1 coordinate 1,317,984, forward strand.
CAACACTGGCCATTATGCCCCATTAAAAAGCCTCCATGCGCGTCCCGTCGTTAGCATTGGAGGTCACGTGATCAGCCAATCTAATACTTTAACTATGATATCTATGGTTGTTTCCATTTTTTATCTGATTTCTTACATTAAATTCACGAAATTGTTCCTGTTATTTTAGGCAAATCTGGTTTTTAAACTGCAGGATCGAAAAATTATACAGTGTTACAAATTACCACAAACTTAAAAATATCATAACTTAAGGGGACACAGTACCTCAAAAACGTCAAAAATTGCATTTTTTTATTTGCTAAATTTAAAGTTTGGAATCTTCTTAATAAGTCTACCAAGTTTCAAAAGTGTAGCTATATTTAAAAAAAAGTTATTCCACTTTTTATGCGGAAAGGTAGGATAAAAATGCAAACGAATGAAAACTTTAAACGTGTTTTTCTCGGTGTTCATTTTTCCTTGATGACAAGGTTTCCAAAACGATAAGGCTTTTTTAATTATTTATAAAAGTCTAAGGAATTTTGTATGCAGTCTGTCAAATATTTTGACATTAATAATTGGTATCAAAATGTTTTTTAAAAGTAATACTTGTTTTATAAAAAAAAATACAAAAGTCGAAATTTTCCAAATATGATTAAAAAAAATTGGGATTTTCTAGATAAATATTTTTTTATGAAACAACCACTGAAGATAAATCAAATTTGGATATCAATTCTTATGTAAAACAGTTCAAAGTACATGAGGAAAAAAAATTGGGTTAAAATATTTCTATTTAAAAAAGCCTTAGCATTTTAAAAAAGTCATATGTTGTTTTTAAATATAGGTTGAACTAATAAAACACCAATTTTATAGTAAAAATGTCAAAATTAAAAAAAAAATGAAAGTGGCACCGTGTCCCCTTAAAAAAAGATAGATAATAATAAATGTTTTAACAAAAAAGCAGAAACACACATAAACTCTTTTCTGAGAATGACATAAAAGTCATTCTTATAGAGAATCGCCACATTGTATAAAAAGGAGAGGTTTTGATTAATTGTTATGGTAAAACTAACGAGCCTTTTTGAGGTTGTACAAAAAAGAAGAAAAGTTTTCAATATATGTTTTTTTTATTTTATTCCTTCCGAGATTCATTGAAAAACCCAGCAGTAGGTAAAAAACATCTCAAGTTTAGAAAAATGACACACGTTGGTATAGAACCAAGCAAGGCTATTCTAATTAGAGTGCAGAGTTATTACCACAGCATCTTTGTTATCATAAAAAAAAGAATTTTTAAAGTTTGGCTGTTTTAATTTTTTTTTCTCCTTTCGCTTAGTTTCCGGTTGACGAAGAAACTATCAATATATTTTAAACTTTTTGAAACTCTGTTTTTGGCTCGCGGTGAAAATTGTTCATTCAGTTTTATATTTCATTGTTCTTTTGGAAATATTTAAAAGTGAAAGTACACGAAGCGGTGTATTTCGATCGTTGATTGAAGTTTTGGGAAACTATTGGGAAAGGATGGTGAATAATGATGTGGATAGAAAGTGTAAATTTCTTATTAAATAATGAATTTTAATGTAATTAATATATATAGAGAATTTTTAAAGAAAATTTATCATGAATCCTTTTAATTTGAAAATTGAATACATTATGGATAGGTGCATTTTAATGAAGAATTAATAATTCCACGCGCCAAATATTTTATTCTTATAAATTTTAAGGAGTTTTAAAATTTCATCATAGGGTTCAGCAAATTATTAATAATACACGTAAAATCCTTTACTCTTATCAATTTTAAATAAGTTTATTTTATTTATGATTTAGCTAGATTGGATTAAATCTCTCATTTAATAAATTCATCAAGCTATACGTAAGTGTAAATGTTAAGCCAAAAATACGATTCGGGGAAGAGTTATCGTTCTAATAATGAATATTGTAAAGAATTTATACTTAAATTCGCAGTTTCTAAAAATGTCACGCGCAGAACAACACATCTTTTAGAACAAAATTGAAACAATTATCAATTTTCCATGAGCATTCTTTATCACTTCTTGAGCAGCAAAATATTTTATATAATCTAATTTGGTTATTAAATAATTTTGTGGAAGTTATGAAGAAAGCTTATTGCTGAAAATTTTTGATCATTTAAACTTTTTTGTTAATTTATTTCCAATATAAAAACGTGCTCTTAAAACTTAGACTATTATAAATCTATACATATTGTATTTCGTTATACACTGCTAAAAAAAAATTAAGGGAATTCATGGTTTAAACCCTTTCACCCCAATGATTCCATTTGGAATCATCAGCTTGCGATTTTTTCCCATTAAGTTCAGCTTTCACGTATTTATCGTTAGATGGAAGAATCATGTCTTTTGAATAATTAAATAATGTTTGCTTTAATTAAATAAAAATATGGTAAAATAAAATTCTCTCCCAAAAACTTTCATGAAATAAATTGACCCTAAATTATTCACGCTTGCATTCTTGGATGTTTGAAAATTGATTTTAAATTTTTTAACAAATAAAGTTTTGAAAAAATTATCGTTATAATTTATTCAAAAGTTATGATTAAAATTTTTCCCTCCTTAAATTTTAGTTAAAAAATTGAGATTTTTTCCCCCCTGTTTTCTACCATTTCATTCTGGATGCATAATGATTTCAAATATTTTAGATTTTTATAATAAAAAATAAGAAGTTGGAACTGAAAGGGTAAACAAAAATACACAAAGTGCTCCCCTAATTGTTTTGAGCAGTGTATTTCGTTATATAAATGAGCTTTCATGCTAAATAATTATTATTCAGGTAGACGTATACACACAAAAACAAGATTCTTGATTTGGACAAACTGGTACGCAAATATGCATTTAACAAATTTTTACTTTTCATTCTCTAATTTGAAGAAGATATTGCTGAAAATCGAAAAAAATACAAACTTCAAATTTAGAACACAAGTTCAGATTACCTGTTGAACGTCTTAAGGGGACGCGGTACCCAAAAAATTAAAATCCAGTATTTTTATCGCTAGCATTCAAATTAAATTATTTTTACAAAGAACTAACATTCAATAAACATATACAAAAAATGATAAATATTAAAACATTAGTTTTTTTTTAAATAAAAAAAACTTTTTTTCAAACTGCTGCTACTCCTACAATTTAAAGAATTTTGTAATGGATTTTTTTTCAAAATATTCCCAGAACATCTATTAATAAAATTTGGTATGGATATTGAGCTATCAGTTACACAAAAAAAAGTTATGTAGCTTTATGCATAAAAATTGTCAAAAAGTAAGATTTTTTTTTATTTTCACCTTCATCATTTTTTTAAAATCTATTCACACTAGACCTTATCCCATACCAACTTTTGTTAAACGCATATGTTTCTACACAGGGAAAAAAAAATTGGAACTCTACATTAATTTACCTAAAAGCCGTAGGGTTTTAACCATTCAAAAGCTGAAAAAATTAAAAACTGAAAAAATCAACATAAAGTTTCAAAAACCATTTTACCAAACCACTATATCATTTTCAATAAACCTCCACCATTATAAAAGAATCCTTTTTTTACAATATCCTTAGCTCACAGCATTCGAGCATGTTTAATTATTTTCTGGGCAGCCCTAAATTTTGGGTAATGCGTCCCCTTAAATTATGTCTTATTACAAAGGGAATAAGCTCCTTAAATTTGGTGTATGTACCTCAACTAGTTTTGGCTGGACATTAATACGTGAGTAAGTCATTTAGGTTTTTTCCCCTTAAATATATAAATTTATATCTGAATGACTTTGACATAATCCATAAGAAATTGAAAAGAATTTTATATTGGTTTAAACATCTGTTCAAGAAATTCATCCTAGTGTAAAGAATTGTTGTCACATGAAATGTCGTATTAAGATTAGGTAACCATTCAAAAGCTGAAAAAATTTAAAAATTAAAAAATCAACATAAAATTTCCAATACCATTTTACCAAACCACTATATCATTTTCAATAAACCTCCACCATTATAAAAGAATCCTTCTTTTTTTACAATATCCTTAGCTCACAGCATTCAAGCATGTTTAATTATTTTCTGGGCAGCCCTAAACTTAGGGTAATGCGTCCCCTTAATAAGGTCTTAATGAAAATCATGCATGTGCAAAGGATATTTGTCATACAACCTCCCAGTATATATAATTACCCTTAAATGTGTTTTAAAATATTAAAAGTCATTAAAAGTCGTGTTGCAATACTCACCAACAGTTTTTGTTTAGTAATACGAATACACACGGTACTCATAAAGATTTTCAGAAAATCTATGAAAGGAAATTGAAACCGAAGTCAGATAAAATTTCAAACCTTTAAAACTGTTGTAACATTTTATTTAATCCGTCCGAAAATTAGTTTTCATTAAAAGTGAGTTGCAATACGCACCAATAGTTTTTGTTTAGTAATACGAATAACACAGGACATTTTCTGCATGTAAATGATTTTTACTCTACAGTAATATGAAATAAACCAATGTACAAAAATTTTCAATGGATTTTAAAAAACTGTTGATAACATTTTTTTATATCTACAGTCCCTGGACAAATTATTAGAGGCACTGTATTTTTTTAGTAATGATGAAAACATACCAAAGAATGCCATATCACTAAAAAAGATGGCGATATATGTATTAAGTATAGCAGATAGTATTTTCTATTCAATAGCCTAAGTTTAGGAACACAAATGTCCTTCTAAAGGTATTTTGTTCATCATTGATTGATACATGAAATCTTGCAGTGCGTCTAATAATTTGTCCAGGGACTGTATATCCATCCATTTAACAAAATTCTCTCTTCTTTTTCAGTCAAACCCGTATCCCTACGAGTACGCGGACCAACCACACCAGTTGTCGCCGGAGAAATGGTGTCCCTCACATGCACAGTCGAAGGTTCGAGACCAGCCGCGAAGATCACGTGGTTCAACAGGTCACGTGAGGTTGACCCACAACCGCCTGCGTCACAGGACCTAATGAGTGACGCCACCTACCGGACGTCGTCGACACTAGTGTTCATAGCTTCCAGACACGACCACCAGGGGGACTTCTGTTGCCAAGGGTTGAACGAAGTTCAAAAGTTGCAGTTGCAGCCGCCTCTACTGCATGCTGTGACGCTTGATGTGTTATGTAAGTTATTAATTAAGTATATTATGCCATATTTTAACGTAAACGTATAATAGACAGGGCTTGACCATGGCAAGTTGGGACCCTATCCCATACCCGGAGACTTTCGGAGGACTTTTTCGATATTGTTATTTAATATACATACTGCAAAGTTATGACCTTTGAGGTAGGTCCATCATCAAAAAATATTTTTTTTTAAAATAGGGTGCTTATAGTTGTAGAAAACTTAAATAGGTGATTAATTTATATTGAGTTTGTCATAAAAGTAAACATAATTGTGTGGTGTGAAACAAAATGTATAGTTTTATAGCTATTTTTGGGACCTCCAAAATCGTGGCCTAAGACCTGGAACTAGTAGGCCTAGCCGATGGTCAGGGCCTGATAATAGTTTTTCACAAATACAATAATCGTAACGTAAAACAGGAACAACCGTATACTTATCAACAAAACTTACTACACTTTCACATTAACACTTGTTACACTATCATGTTACCACCACGTATCATGAAAACAAAGAAAATACATATGTACAAATCCTAGTTTCTACTGTTTTCGTACACGATTTCTCTACAAGTATTTTTTTAGAATTTAAATGATTACTTGCTGGTGAAACAATATGGAATTTATTTACAAAAACCAAAGGTAAAAACGGTAATTTTAAATTTAAAAATAGTTGAAGCCGACCTCCTAATACTTCTTTTAAATTAGCTATCATCTGCAAATATATAATTTTTACTGAATGACGAATGAGATAATTTAGCTTAAAAATGATACATTTATTAAGAGATGAAAATGACATAGTGTGAGATATTCAAGATTAAAATCTAACATCACATTTCTGTTACATACATAAATTCTCAAAATGTAAGCTTCGTTCGCATTCATAAGACATTTTTATTGTATTTACCTTATTCACTATTGTTTCACTATTGCCAAACAATGAAGAGGTAATAAAACGTTTCTGTAAAACGATTTTTGTTATCTATGCTGTTTTATGCATAGGAAACAAATATTTAGGGTTATATTGCTTTTCAATCATTCAGAGTACTTCGTTCGTTCGTTTATGAACTAATTTTTTTAATGTTATTTTAAGTAGAATGGTATAATTTTATGCTGATATTTATGGAAACAATAAATATCAATAGTTATAACAATTTTAAAGCATAAATTAAAACTTCTTTTAACTAACAAATTTCTCTTATTATATGACATTAAAGAACAGTCACATTCTGCAAATGGCTTAAGAAATGTATACTTCACCTTTGATTTTTTTTATTTAGGTAATTATTCAGAAAATAACTCACAAAATTATTAAAAGACGATAAGAAATTTTTTATTATTTTAGAGCCAATAAAAATAACTATATCATTCAAATTATTTATCATTATAATTCTATATTAAAATTAAGTTATACCAGACTAGATAGCGAATACGGAAACCTTTCCTCTCACAAAAAATACATATTTCATCGAAAAAATAAATTAATTGTACATTTAAAACGAATTTCTGAAGAATAAAGGTTGTTTAAAGTTTCTAGAATACCTAAAAAAAACTACAAAATTATAAATATTCGCATAATTCAATTATTATATTAGGAAAAAAAATATCTTACAACCAATTTTTTTTTCTGAAAAAGGGTTAAGACCTTATTTGAAAATAATATCCTAACAACAAAACAAAATATCTTCATCAAAATGCTCAAAACCTAAAATCCCGTAGCATATCTTTAAAAAATATCTAATGGGAAAAAAAGGTAGATATATTTTTGATTTAACGTAAGAATGTCGTTCTTCGAAACTCTTCGATGCTATCTTACAGATTTCGTTTTCTACAAGAAATAGCTATAAAAGACACCTGCCTATATGTTTTTTTAAATCACATGGTATTTTCGAAGGAAAATTCTATCTCGCATTCGTTAGTTTACATATTGAAGTTCCTCTGCTTTGGTTTCACAACAGTGTAACTGAATATGAAGGCCAGTTCCACTCGTGACAGTTCTAGTAATACAACATTTCTTCCGATTTTACTTACTGTTTTTCAATCAAGTAGTGACAAAACTATGTAACTTTGGTAACTTTATAGTTTCCGGGTGTCTATTTCTACTCTCCTTGCACAGGTCTATCCTTGCACCTCAATTACTCCTTGCAACTTGAACCCTGGTCAAATGACCAGGTCGTTCAAGTGACCTTAGGGGGTACAAAAAGAAACTTCGAGCAACATCGTAAGCTAACGCCATCGGGACTTTATACTCCATTTTCTTAACAAACATGTTTTTAGTTCTAGTTTTAATTTGAATTATCGTCGCACTAGAGCTACACGAGGGCTATTGGCGACGGGAGTCGTATTTTAGAACCACAGTCAAGTGACGAGCCGACACCTGAGTAGGCACCCAACGCAACCGTTAAGGGCGACATCGTACGCAACGTTAGGACTTTGAAGGATATTTAACGTGCACTCCCGTCACACGGGGTATTATTCGTCAGACATTTTTGGTTGCACGGGCCGTTTATAAATCGGCAGTTGTTTTGGCGATGCCCGGACCCGAACCAGGGACCTTCCGCATGCTAGGCGAATGCCTAACCGACTGGGCTCCCCAGCCCCTCTTAACAAACATGTCTATCCCAGTATACTCGGATATTCTAGCTGCATATTTCCGCCTGTAGGAGAGTAGTGACTGCTACCAGGATCGAGCCATTGCCTAACGCTTGGAATCCGATCTGGGCTGATAGCGTTTCTAACGCTATTCCAACTGGGCTACCAAGCCACTCAAAGTTAAGTGAATCAAAGTTAAGTGAAGTGCAGAAATATTTGCTGCCGCCATTGACACTGATAATTGCCAATCATTTTTTTTTCCAAATCATGAAAAATTTTAAATTTCTAATCATGACTATAAGTTTATTTTATGTTACCTTTGAAATTTCCAACAATAGCTGATATTTTTGCTCATAAACTCCGAACCATTTGTAATTTTTGTAAACTGCCGATATTGGCCATAATTTTGGATCATGTACACCGAATCACATAAGTTTTAAAATCCCCAAACTTACCTAATATTTTTGATAATATTCCAAATCATGGTACTTTTCCACAAGTACTTTACACGTTTTACAAACCACCCATTGATTTGTCGTCTTCGGTAAAGAGTCTGGGCATTACTACTTACTTTGAGGAAATGCATTAGATTGGTATGGAAAACCTGACGGCTACTTATATCAAATGGAGCAAAGAATAAATGAATATCTAACATTCTGCAAGGAATATCCCACATTATATAAAGGAGAACACGGGTTTTAAATTTAATATCTAAGCTTGGCCATCTGAGCGTATTTTAAAATGATTGAGTCTTAGCATTTTTAATAAATTCATCTATTTGGTCATTTTGAAAAGAATTGAGAAATAATGGAGTTTTAGTTGTCCTGGATTTTATTTCTTTAAAAGGATATGCTTCACATTATTAAGCTTTTAAAAAGGAAGAATACATTTACTGATATAAGTTTCTTCATACATTTTTTCGTGGTTTACAGGAATTCTTAACTAAAAAAAGTTGTATTGCAAGCAAAATATAGACTTTAAAAATATTTCTGTTATTTATCGGTGTTTAGTTTTTTAAAATGTAAATAAAACACATAAAAGAGTTAAATTTTATAATTTGGTTGTTTCAGATGACGTAAGGAACCAGTTGTCACTCTTGTTTTTGCGCGATTTCACTGGTTGTTTTGGTTTCACTCTCACGCTCGCGTAGTAAAAAAGCAGATATTTAGTATTTAGTTTAGTATTTAGGGTATTTTATCTTTGCTATTCTTTTAGTATTTAGTTTAGTATTTAGGGTATTTTATCTTTGCTATTCTTTTAGTATTTAGTTTAGTATTTAGGGTATTTTATCTTTGCGATTCTTTTAGTATTTAGTTTAGTATTTAGGGTATTTTATCTTTGCTATTCTTTTAGTATTAAGATTAACCCTTTCAGTCCCAATGACAATTTGGCATCATTTTTTTAAAAAAAATTCTGATCGTCTATAGCTATTTATGATATCAAAAAGCACATCATTCGATTCTTCAAACTTTTTTCTATTAGAAAATATTTTTTATTAATCCCAATAGATGTTAGTCCTATTATTTTTTTAAATTATGATCAGAAACATGATGATGCCAAATGGCATCACTGGGACTGAAAGGGTTAAACTATTCTACAGCTTGTAGAACAACAAATTAACAGCTTAAAACGAATAATAAGCAAAGAAAGACGGCGAAATGAACAATAAGATATAAAATCCAAAAAAAAATCGCTATTAAAGCATACTCTGTCCAAAATTTTTTAGCAATGCCAATATTTTTTATTAAATTGAAATAATTAGGCCAAAAGACCAAAAATGAAAATAATGCCTCTAGAACTGTTGTCACTTATGGCGTGAATAATTGCCTATTCAAATATACGATTATGATTAAATTATTTATTACTCTTTAACTATTCATTATTCATTCATTTTAGTTATTATTCTTTTCAATAAAACTTTTCAAAAAAGAAATCTTATTTACATCCAAAAACACTAAAATTGTTTTGCAAAACAATAAATAAAAAGGTAATCACTTAAAATATTAAAAATTATATACTCATCTAAATAACTTTCCTTATCGTACCAACTCCCAAATCTCTCTCAATAAACTTCACTCACTTAACGACAAACCTTTTAACCCTCCACATCTTTTTATCATCCACTCCATCCCCTTTCTAGATCACAATTCAATCGAAAACTAAATAACAATTTAAACCATTCATTTCAAAAACCCGCTGACAATCGCTTTAAACAAACGCTCCTTAACTGGTTTCCGAAACAATATCAATGTAATCAAAAACCCTTCAAATACACCCCAAAACCAGTTCCCTTTAACTTGTTTCTGAATTAAACCGATTGAATAACAATGGAATCATTTAGTTCACAAACCCTTCAAGGATGACTGTGAATCAGCGACCCTTAACCGGTTTCTGAAACAAACCACTCAATTAATCTCCACTAAATTCCTCAAACTGCCGACCTCTTGATAAGTGTTGCCATTTTCCGTTCCGTAATTGTTCATTCGATTTCAATTCATCATCTTTCACCCCTTTTCGAAACTCGTTATCCTGATTTTCTATAAGGAGTGAGGGAAGTGTGGTTACAGTTTAAAGTTTAATTGGCCTTTGATTGATAGTGGTGTTTTTTAAGTGTTAGATTTGTTTCTTTGTTTTGATGGTTGAATAAAATGTTGCAGGTGAAATTGTTTAATTTATTGTTTTACTGTTATTGCGTGATTTTTTTCGTTTGGTTTCGATTCGAAGTAATAGCGTTTGCATGTTTTAAATGTTTAATTCACTTGTAACCATAGATATCATAGTTAATAAAGTATTAGATTGGCAGATCACGTGACCTCCAATGCTAACGACGGGACGCGCATGGAGGCCAAAATAAGAGGGAAAATGGCCAGTGTTGCTGCCATTTTAAGGGAAAAAATACTACGAAAAAATACCATTTAATTCTAAAATTACAACAACAAAAAAACTAGAAAAGGATTTAAAGTCACTAAAAGGATTCCAAAATGCAGTTAGTATTTTTACGATATTTTTTTTGTAATTTTAGAATTAAATAATATTTTTTCGTAGTATTTTTCTCCTTAAAGTGGCAGCAAACACTGGCCATTTTGCCCTCTTATTTTGGCCTCCATGCGCGTCCCGTCGTTAACATTGGAGGTCACGTGATCTGCCAATCTAATACTTTAACTATGATATCTATGCTTGTAACTCACGGTATTTTCTTTTATTTTTAATCGTCTCAGTAGGGCGAAGAATTGATAAATTAAAATTTTTATTCAAAATCGCGCGGAGTAGAATTTCATTACTTTTTGAGTATTTAAAGTGTGACTGTACACAAAGTACTCAAAAACCATTTGACAAATTTCACGTGCGACAGCTTTTAGAAGACAATATTTGCTTATCATGAAACCATATGCAAACAAAAAACACTAACCTCATATTAATTTCCCTCAACATGTCGGTTAGGCATTCGCCTAGCATGCGGAAGGTCCCAGGTTCGGGTCCGGGCATTGCCAAAATAACTGCCGATCTATAAAACGGCCCGTACAGTCAAAAATGTCCGACGAATAATACCCCGTGTGGAGGGAGTGCACGTTAAATATCCTTCAAAGTCCTAACGCTGCGTACGATGTCGCCCTTAACGGTTGCGTTGGGTGCCTACTATCAGGTGTCGGCCCGTCACTTGACTGTGGTTCTAAAATACGACGCCCGTCGCCAATAGCCCTCGTGTAGCTCTAGTGCGAGGATAACTCAAACTAAACTAAATTTCCCTCAACATACGATTTAAAGTTCTCCTGTAATAAAGAACTCTCTTTAATAACTCTCCATGGTTAATTTTTATTTACCTGCCTCGTTAAATTCTCTCAACGAACCCCAACTTTCCCTTTATTCTTTTTGTATTTATCCTGGCAAAATAAAAAAACAGACTACGTATTAATTAAATTAATTAGAGCCAAATGTGTAGTTTGTAAAACAGTGAACTCGTCATATTTGCCTTCGAATCTCATATGAAATTTTAAAAAAAATAATTACTGCCTAAAAGGTACTAAGCTTAATATTCTACGCGTTATATTTTTAAAAAATAATAGAGAAAGCAGTTTTACAATCTTGAAATTGAAATAAGTTTGAAAAGAAAAATGATACTTGATATACAACAGCATGATAAACCACCCAGGCAGTAGAAAGGGGTGATGGTGGGTTCTTTCCCGGGGGGGGGGGGGGTAACTTTTATGTTAAATATTAATAATTCAAACATTTGTATTACATGCAAGTTATAATTATTTGCTGTAAATTGAGAATAAATTTAAGTATATGTCGAATGTCTCAATAGTTAAATTCTTCGGTAATAAATTAATAAATTATTATACACTCTGACGGTTTTTAGGATTATTTTAGGTTTCGTTAATTTAAAATTTGGATAACTTTGATACAGTTATCAATTTTATACGTTATATATTAATAAAATAATCACTAATGAAATAATTTTATATTTTGATTGATTTATTATCTTTATTAATTTAATTTGTTATTTATTATTTCATACTTCACAATTATTATAAAATAAATAAATCATATTTGACTAATTAACTTACTAGATTTACGATAACACTTAATTAGCAAATGCAAATTCTTTCCTAATCCCCCCCCCCCCCTTTCGGACAATTCTTGCTAAGACACTGTTTAAAAAACAAAGCCTCTTTTGTACAATTTATGTTTTTTTTAAACATTTTTTTTACTTTCATGGAATTAGTTTTAGTTTTTAGTTTTAGTTTGAATTATCGTCGCACTAGAGCTACACGAGGGCTATTGGCGACGGCCGTCGTATTTTAGAACCACAATCAAGTGACGAGCCGACCCCTGAGTAGGCACCCAACGCAACCGTTAAGGGCGACATCGTACGCAGCGTTGGGACTTTGAAGCATATTCTCCCTCTGCACGGGGTATTATTCGTCGGACATTTTTGGCTGAACGGGCCGTTTATAGGTCGGCAGTTATTTCGACGATGGGACCTTTCTCATGCTAGGCGAGTGCCTAACCGATTGGGCTCCCCAGCCCTGGAATTAGTTTGAAGAACCAAGACACAGCACACATTACAACCCACTTGAGCAATGTATAAAGCCTAAGCATTTTTTAAAAACATTTTTATAGTAATATAAAGAATATAGCTTTTGATCAAACAACGACAATTAAGACTTGAAATTAGTCTGAAAAGCAATTTCATATACTACGTCACGTAATCAGTGAACGCCAATATTTGTTATAACAACTTCTATTTACTCAAAATATTTAACAAGAAAACTTCAGAAAAGTACTTAAACTCAAGTTTAATTTTCTTGAAATTAGAAGTAGAATAGCAATTCATACACTTTATAGTTCAAATAATATCGAAATAGTTTTAAACAACTTTCATTTTGCTTAAATATATAAATATTATGTACAAAAATCAAACTTGAATTACCTATTAGTACTCACAATATTCCAGAGCTGAGAATTTTCAAATCCACTGAAGTTACTCGCACGTATATCTTCAAAACAAAACAATTTCCCCAAAACTTTTCAAATGAGCTAAATATTCTACGCTAATGAGTGAATACTCTCATTTGACACGTACCGGTAGTTTTTGCCCATAGATATCAAAGTTAAAGTATTGGATTGGCAGATCACGTGACCTCCAATGCTAACGACGGGACGCGCATGGAGGCCAAATAAGAGGGCAAAATGGCCAGTGTTGCTGCCACTTTAAGGAGAAAAACACTACGAAAAAATACCATCTAATTCTAATATTACAAAAAAATATCGTAAAAATAACAGCTGCATTTTGGAATCTTTTTAGTGACTTTAAATCCTTTTCTAGTATTTTTTTTGTAATTTTAGAATTAGATGGTGTTTTTTCGTAGTATTTTTCTCCTTAAAGTGACAGCGGCACTGGCCATTTTGCCCTCTTATTTGGCCTCCATGCGCGTCCCGTCGTTAGCATTGGAGGTCACGTGATCTACCAATCTAATACTTTAACTATGATATCTATGTTTTTGCCGCACTTTCAATGCCTGATGATCACTGGGTCAATGTTAATTGGACCTTCCACAACCGAAAAATCAAAAAAACCAAACTGATTTGCATAAGGAGGTTAGTTAAAGTTAAACGCTTCCGGATGTGTATTTCCAGCCGAAAAGAAGCCTTAACACAGCCAAATTACGCCTTTTAATTTAGAACTGTGGTCAAGTGACGAGGTCGAAACCTGAGCTGGTACCTAACTGGACTTCGAACGACATCGTACGCTAACGCAGTCAGGAATTTGGACTCAACAAATTTAACAAGCACGCATGTCCCAGTGTACTCGGGTTACCCCGGGGATATTAAGTAGATTTCATTATTTGCCAAGAAATATCCGTCCATAGGATGTGGCTTGTGCAGAACGCGGGGCCTTCTGCATGAGAAGCCGATGTTCTGACAACTAAGCTACGGAGCCCCCAATGTTAAGTGAATATGGAGTGTGGGAAAATTTGCTGTCGTACATGGCCACTGCAGCAGCGTTTAAAATAGGGTACTTGACAATTTTTTTTTATTGGTTTAAAATATTCTTATGCCAAAAATATTAGACCCGTATTTTTTCTTTTTTTTCAAATACCCCATAAAAAGGCAGAAAAATGAATTTTAAAATTAGGACGAAATATCACTCCCGAAAACGCTTCCTGGCTGTCACGTGGTATCTGTGATGTCACTAGTGACTATAAACAAACTTTGAAACACCACATTGGAATCGATTTTAGGCAAATTTGAAATATCTGCTTCTGTAAAAAGCCTTACAATACCTCAATATTTATTATTTCAAGAGTAAATAAGATTAAATCAAGTTTAATCAGAAAACAAAAAACATCACGCCGGTTTGTTTATAGTTACTAGTGACGTCAGCCAAACCGTTGTGTTTGTGATCACGTGATGATCACGTGAAAAAAATGCCTTTTTAAAATGATTTTTTTAATGATTTAAAGATTTATTTCGCAAAAAATTTATATGCATTTGTTATTTTTGACTTTCAACTATAATTTAAATAATATTGGAAGGTATTTTGGCGATGCAGTCAAGTACCCTATTGTCAATAGAGTACTTGACTGTATCGCTAAAATACCTTCCAATATTAAATTAATTACAGTTTGAACCCAAATATAACAAACGTATATATTTTTTTGCAGAATAAGTCTTTAAATAACTCATAAAAATCATTTTAAAATGGCTTTTTTTCATCGTTACGCACGTGATCACAAACACGTTGATTTGGCTGACGTCATTAATATATATAAACAAACCGGTGTGATGTTTTTTTGCTTGCAATTACACTAGATTTAATCTAATTTACTCTTAAAATAAGAATTATATAGATAATGGAAGGAGGCTTTACACACAAGCAGATAGTTAAAATTTGCTTAAAGTAGATTCCAAAATGGTGTTTCAAAGTTTGTTTATAGTTACTAGTGACGTCATAGATACCACGTGACAGCCACAAAGCGTTTTCGGGCATAATTTTTCGTCCTAATTTTAAAATTCATTTTTCTCCCTTTTTATGGGGTATTTAAAAAAAATACGGGTCTAATATATTTGGCCTAAGAATATTTTAAGCCAATAAAATATTTTTTAGTCAAATACCCTATTTTTAAAAAAAGTGATGTCATAGATACCACGCGACAGCCACAAAGCATTTTCGGGCGTAATTTTCCGTCCGAATTTTAAAATTCATTTTTCTCCCTTTTTAAGGAGTATTTGAAAAAAAGAAAAATACGGGTCTAATATTTTTGGCATAAGAATATTTTAGGCCAATAAAATTTTTTTAGTCAAATACCCTATTCTTAAAAAAAGTGATGTCATAAATAACACGTGACAGCCACAAAGCATTTTCGGGCGTAATTTTCCGTCC
The DNA here is from genome assembly GCA_019343175.1 of Oedothorax gibbosus. Classification (NCBI taxonomy): domain Eukaryota; kingdom Metazoa; phylum Arthropoda; class Arachnida; order Araneae; family Linyphiidae; genus Oedothorax; species Oedothorax gibbosus. The sequence continues at coordinate 1,333,587 of CM033279.1, forward strand.
GAATTTTAAAATTCATTTTCTCCCTTTTTAAGGAGTATTTGAAAAAAAGAAAAATACGGGTCTAATATTTTTGGCATAAGAATATTTTAGGCCAATAAAATTTTTTTAGTCAAATACCCTATTCTTAAAAAAAGTGATGTCATAAATAACACGTGACAGCCACAAAGCATTTTCGGGCGTAATTTTCCGTCCGAATTTTAAAATTCATTTTCTCCCTTTTTAAGGAGTATTTGAAAAAAAGAAAAATACGGGTCTAATATTTTTGGCATAAGAATATTTTAGGTTAATAAAATTTTTTTAGTCAAATACCCTATTCTTAAAAAAAGTGATGTCATAAATAACACGTGACAGCCACAAAGCATTTTCGGGCGTAATTTTCCGTCCGAATTTTAAAATTCATTTTCTCCCTTTTTAAGGAGTATTTGAAAAAAAGAAAAATACGGGTCTAATATTTTTGGCATAAGAATATTTTAGGCCAATAAAATTTTTTTAGTCAAATACCCTATTCTTAAAAAAGTGATGTCATAAATAACACGTGACAGCCACAAAGCATTTTCGGGCGTAATTTTCCGTCCGAATTTTAAAATTCATTTTCTCCCTTTTTAAGGAGTATTTGAAAAAAAGAAAAATACGGGTCTAATATTTTTGGCATAAGAATATTTTAGGCCAATAAAATTTTTTTAGTCAAATACCCTATTCTTAAAAAAAGTGATGTCATAAATAACACGTGACAGCCACAAAGCATTTTCGGGCGTAATTTTCCGTCCGAATTTTAAAATTCATTTTCTCCCTTTTTAAGGAGTATTTGAAAAAAAGAAAAATACGGGTCTAATATTTTTGGCATAAGAATATTTAAAGATAATAATTTTTTTTAGGCAAATACCCTATTCTTAAAAAAAACCAGCATTTAAAACCGTAATTGCAGATTTGTCATCCATCACATGTGAAAGATCTATTTGACTTAATATAGTCACATCGATAATTCGACACTGTATATAACCAGAAATATTGCAGCAAACTACGAACAAAACCGACCAGATATATTTGCACGAAACCTATTAAAATAAGTAATTTAAAAAACAACTGCTATTTCTTCCAACCTAATCCAACATAAACAAAGAAAGCTAAATAACTAAATGTTTAACATCAAGTTTGCCAATCATATTGTTATATATTAATAATATTAGTGTTGTTAAATGTTAAAATGTTAAGGGAATTTGACGTGCAGAAAAATTTGCTGCCGTACATTGTCACTGAAGCTGCGTTTAATGTTGTCACTACTTTATTTAAAACCCGATTTAGAACCGTATATTCGGTTTTCCCTTCTTTTGCACGTGAAAGATCCTATTAACTTAGTATTACTACTGCAATCAGGTACGGGAAAATTACCGGAGCATTTGTACGGGCACGAAACCTATTAAAATAAATACTTTAAAAAACAACATCCATTTCTTCCAACCTAACCCTACATAAATAAAGCAGCCGAAATAAATTATTAATCATAATGCTACATAACTGAGATGCCTACTCCTTCACTGAGGCCATAGGCACGTACATCTTTAAAACACATTCCTCCCCTAAACTTCTCAAATTCACCAAACTTTATGTTAAAATGTAGTTATATGTTAATAATATTAGTGTTGTTAAATGTTAAATACATGTTAAAATGTTATGTGGATTTTATGTGTAGAAAAAATTGCTGCCGTATATTGTTTCTGAAGTTGCGTTTAACGTTTCCACTACTTTATTGAAAACCCCATTTAGAATCGTGTGTCCGGTTTTCCCTTTTGTTGCATGTGAAAGATCCTGTTAACTTGATATACCCACTGTGATCATCCAGTACCATAATCACGGGTAAAAATTACTAGAGCCTTTGTACGAATTATACACCTTATGCTTACACACTTTGAAATGGGCTATACACTTTAGCACGAAACCTATAAAAATAAATACTTTCAAAAACAACTTCTATGTCTTGTAACATAAAAAAAGAAACCGAAATAACTTATTAATCATAATGCTACACCACGAGATTCCCACTCCTTCATTAGGGTCATAAGCACGTGTATCTTTAAGACACATTCCTCGCCAAAAAACTTCTCAAATTCGCCAAACTTTATGCTAAAATGTTGCTATATGTTAATAATATTAGTGTTATTAAATGTTAAATACATGTTAAAATGTTATGTGGATTTTATGTGTAGAAAAAATTGCTGCCGTATATTGTTTCTGAAGTTGCGTTTAACGTTTCCACTACTTTATTGAAAAAAGCATTTAAAATCGTAAGTAGTTTTCTTTTTCGTCACATGTGAGTACGGTGGGAATTACCAGAGACTTTATACTTACACTTTTAAAACAGGTTATACACTTTAGCACGAAACCTATTAAAAAAATACTTTCAAAAACAACTTCAATGTCTTCCTACTAAATCCCACATAAACAAAGAAACTAAATAACTTATTAATCAAAATGGTACACCACGAAGATTCCTACTCTTTCACTGGGGTAATAATCACGTATATCTTTAAGACACATTCCTCGCCAAAAACTTCTCACATTCGCCAAAAACTTTCCACGCAAATGAGTGACTATTCCCACGGGTGCCCTAAGTAACACGTTTTAAGTGTCATTATCAGAATTGGCGGGAAATAAAATAGAACCCCCTTCCTCATATTTAGGATAAAAGTTACCGCCCTTGGGTCACATAACCGTAACTGTATGAGAGTGTCTTAAAAGGGTTCCTTTTGTTCTTTGAAGAAGCAATTTGGTATGGGAGATATCTGTCCTCTTGATGACTGATAATCGATGAATATTGTTGTAGAATAGACGATGATGCAATTTAATGAAATTAGAATTTTACGAAAGATGATGGATCAATTTGTTAACCTCTTGCTACCTGGAGTCCCCATTCGGGGACATTTTTTGAAACCTCCCCACAAACAATTAACATGTTAATTAGTTTCGAAATTGCTCTGGTCCGATAGAAGAAGATCCAAAAATCAGTTTCCGGCCTTTGATTACAGGTGTCAGTCATTTATTTCTATAAAAAATGAAGTTGAACGAGGGTCAATACGATATTAGAGTTCTTAAAAAATAACTTTAAACTAGCTATTTCTTTAAACTTTTCACAAAGTTGTTTTAGTAGTTAATTTTAAAAGCATTTTGCATTAAAAACAATGTTAAAATAAACTGTTAACTACAAATAAGTGATACAGCTTTTTTTGTTGCATTTATAGCACGAAATTTTTTTTATTTTTAGAGTTTAGGGCGTGTCTCTCAGTAATTATTAAACATAATTTTTTTTTTTTAAATTTCTTTGCAAAATATACTTTTAGTATAAATTTGTATAAAAAGTATGTTTAGATGAAGAATATACGTGTAGGAATTTGCTGGGATCTTAAGAGTTTGAAGCATAAAGCTGAATTATCGGCGATGATTTGAATTTTTATTTCATTAAATTTGAAATTAAATTTCCCTGGTGTACGTTTAAATTTGGTTACAATGGAGCCAAACATATGCCTAGCGAGTGTCATAATTTTTTATCATTTGTTCCTTAAAAAGAAATTCGGTTTGAAGATTAAAAAAGAAGAATTTAATTGAAGAAGCAATTTAGTGTGGATAGATCAAATGGTGATATATCGACACTTCAGTATTGATAATTGACAAGTATTACTGTATAATCGATGATACTGCAATTTCATATATTAAATTTGAGGATTAGGAAGGATGATAAAGCATATAAATGCATTGAATTTGAATATTCGAAAGAATTATCTGAAAAGAATTGATATTTTTATACATTCAATTTGAAATTAAATTTTCTTGATCATTATGATTTTGTTTAGATACATGTTACACTTGAACCACAAATATGCTTATAGGCAAGAATGTCTTTTTTTAATAATTTGTTAATAAATTAGTAATTTGGAAGATATCGGTCCTCTTGAATAACTGATAAATCGATGAATATTGTTGTAGAATAGAAAATGGTGCAATTTAATACGTGAAATTGGAATTTTATTAAGGAGCAATTTATTAAATTTGAATTCTTGATGAAATTATCGGCGATGCTTTGAATTTTTTATATAATTGGAAATTGAAATATAAATTTACCTGGTCTGCATTTGATGTTCAGGAAGATAAAAGTAATAAATAATTTAAGTCATGTTTAGTTTGTTTTCTTTTTATAAAACTTGCTCAAACAACAAGCTATAAACAGGTAAACTTAACAAGCAAATAAAACCATTTTTCCATTCATTTGTAAAAAAAAATAAGTTTTTTGCACTGAACAACATAAATCTAATAATACGAAACCAAAAACAAAAGCATTAATGGAAGTTACAACGAAAAGCACTTGCTCCGTCAACCAACTTTGTATGTTTTACAAAATGTTTTGACACTCTTAATAAAGAATGTCAGTTTCTTGATCTTACGTAAGACATATTATGTACGATGTATCAAGCTCGAGAAAAATGGCGCGAGTAAAAATAAAACTCGGAGAAACAAATTTCTTTATGTGTCATCTTTGTAAAAGTTTATAAAGAACTCATGATTTGTTTAATAGAGCACTTGGTATAATGGGATACCCTTTATAAACGTCCAATTTGTTGTTTTCTGGTTTTAGTAGGATACTATTTATGAGTTGGGAGATTTATGTTAAAGATAAACTTCATTTCTACAGTTTGTAGGAAACAAAAACAAATGTTAACAAGAAGTTCATAAAGAACTAAAATAGCCTACTTTCCTGTTACTTAAATACTTACTAAAGTTCTAATCGGGAAAAAACTAGGTTCTTACATAGTAAATATCATCAACAGCCGTTTCTACACTAGATTTATACAGATTAGAAAAAAATAATCGAAACACAGCATCCAGCTAATAATTTAAACTTCTAAAAGCCAAAATCAACTATTTTCCTTAATATTATTTCGCAAATTAATTAAATATTATTTATCGTCTGCTCGCGATTTATTTGTAGTTCGAAGAATAATTAAATATTTATTAATAACAAAAGTAATGAAACTCCAAACTGCATTAAAAAAAATAAGAAATGTAAATTAAAACTAAGCATAATTGTATGCAAAAGTATGCCTTGCCGCTTTCTTGTTAGATAATTAATGAACAATCAAAGAATCAAATTGTGCTACATTTTATGACGTCATTCCAAACTGATTCATGAAAATATTATTTTGCTTCAAATATATTTAAATAAATAAAGTTTCTCATGTCATTGTTGATTTGGCAACAGTGATTTAAATGACTCAAAATTGAATTTCAATGCTAATTCAATGGGAAATTCGCCGACAGATAGTAGATTTATGTCCGTCCGGACGTACAGACAGACGGACAAAAAGTATGAAAGTTGGGTATCTAAGGTCATAGCTTTCTAACAAAAAAAGAATTTTTAAGATCCGATGATTAGAACCGATTTTGGAAGGGGGGTACAGACAGACAGACAAACGGACAGACAGGCGGACAGACAGACGGACAGACAGACGAACAGACAGACAGATGGACATCAACCGCATTTCAATACCTACAGTGATTTAAATGACTCAAAATTGAATTTCAATGCTAATTCAATGGGAAATTCGCCGACAGATAGTAGATTTATGTCCGTCCGGACGTACAGACAGACGGACAAAAAGTATGAAAGTTGGGTATCTGAGGTCATAGCTTTCTAACAAAAAAAGAATTTTTAAGATCCGATGATTAGAACCGATTTTGGAAGGGGGGTACAGACAGACAGACAAACGGACAGACAGGCGGACAGACATACGAACAGACAGACATACGAACAGACAGACAGATGGACAGACAGACAGATGGACATCAACCGCATTTCAATACCTACAGTGATTTAAATGACTCAAAATTGAATTTCAATGCTAATTCAATGGGAAATTCGCCGACAGATAGTAGATTTATGTCCGTCCGGACGTACAGACAGACGGACAAAAAGTATGAAAGTTGGGTATCTGAGGTTATAGCTTTCTAACAAAAAAAGAATTTTTAAGATCCGATGATTACAACCGATTTTGGAAGGGGGGTACGGACAGACGGACAGACGGACATCGACCGCATGTCAATACCTACTTTTTCATTTTTTTAATTCTTTCGAATTAAAAAAAGAAAAGTAGGCTAAAAATTAATAAATACACAACTTAAAATTCCCTGCAGTATAATGCAACGAAAATATGGTTCCTAATAACTGGAAAGGCTGTGTGGTAAAATGTTTGACCATGTTTCACCATATTTTAGGTATGCGGTTAATCCATTTCTATGATTTTATCACAAGAATATGAAAAATGATTCAACCGAATACCGAAAATATTGTGAAAAATCTCCCTACATCAGCCTTTACTGGTACTAGAAACCATATTCTTTGTGAAACAAAGCCAGAAAAGTTTGAAGATTGTTGAAACCTTAAACCTATCTTCCTTAACCTATCTTCCGAAAATTTTATTCGCTATATAGTTCTTCTTATTTTTTCTTACACAAAATTTGTTCGAACATAAGAAACCGTCAATCAAACTTAACACGAGTGGCATAAGATACATTTGCAACACACTAAACTTTTTTCAATTTGCATACATAATTAATAAATAACATACCTAATTAATAAATAATTCAAGGAGAAAAGCATTGCCTTTGAATTTCAGCCTGTTTAAAATGACAGGCAGATTTTCTTTTCGTTTTTGGTTGTTCGATATAATTTTGGAAGTTTTGGGATTTCAAATATGGTTCATTGTTATATTTTTTTTTGCTGACAACTCGGTTTCAATCGACTGTTTATATAGATATCGCCAAGGCTACTTACGGCTTTTTGGAATGAACTGTAACAACTTAATTAGGACAGAAGATAACATATCTGTATCTCAACTTAAAACATCTAAACCATAAGAATCATGTATCAAAGTGTGAATGCTGAACAAAGCACAAAATGTTTAGCAGTGAACTGAGCTGTAAATCTTTGTCTATTTAGTCCTCGTGTAGCAAATACAAATTGTATGACCCCCTAATTTACCAAACCTGGCCCTGACAATACACAAAAACCAAAACTTTCATTTTTTATCCACACTTCCCAGAAAAACTCCCATTAGATTCTCCACCTTACCCCGAAAATCCGAAATTCAGAAAGTGGGGAGAGATGGGAATAAAAATTTCCGATTACTTTCTAAGAAAAATACAATACTTTTATTAGGTTGAAAATAAAAGGTGTTTTAGGTGTTGAAATAAAAAGTTGATTATGTTGGGTCTGTAACGTTATATGACAAATAAAAAAAAACTATCATGCACCGTTACGTTTCGTGAAATTAGCTTACCTCAGTCTCATTGGAAAGTACAGGTTTCAAGACTTGGACACCAAAATAGGCTACAAACTAGATGGCAGATGAATAAAAGCTACTAAAGTTTCTGAAACTTCTTGATAGCCAGATCAAAATAGTTTGTTAAAATTAGCTGTTGCCTTTATGACAGTAATTTTTTACATACACTCTTAAAACAAACGAGCAGTTTTAACTCAGTCAGAGTTAATTTCCACTCCTTTCCGTGCCGAAAATGCACTTCCCCTATAGAAGTGGATTTCACTCTTTTTGCGGGGTGGGTAAAAGAAATAAAAGAAAACAATCTACGTCCTACACTCTTAAAATGAGCTGTTTTAACTCAGTTTGAGTTAATTACCGGTGCCGAAAATGCACTTCCCCTATTGGAGTGGATTTCACTCTTTTGTTTTAAGAGTGTATACACTACTAAAAATGTGGCGCCTGATTTCAAAAATATGGATCTTAGTAGCTGCAACGGCTGTGTGGTGAAATTTTCAACCACATTTTCAGTATTCGGTTGCAAGAATTATCTGGTTTTAGTTTCCAAAACATAAGAATTTGTTCAAACAAAAACCAACAATAAGGTGAAACATTTCTCCCCACAGCCGTTGCAGATACTAGGAATGATTACTATTATTATTGTGAAACCACGCACAAAATGTTTAACAGTGTACTATTTAAAGCACTGTTAAAAATGTTGTGCTAAGTTTTACCATTATATTGGTTATTAGTAGCTGCAACGGCTGCGTGGTGAATTGTTTCACCTTTTTTCGGAGTTTGGTTGAACCATTTTTCTGTATTTGGAAACAAAAACCTGAGAAATGGTCCAACCGAATACCAAAAATATGGTTTAACGTTTCACCACACAGCCGTTGCAGCTACTAGGAACCATATATTTGGTGAAACAAAGTGCATAATTTTTAACAGTGAGGACTAAGCTGTAGAACTTTGCCTATTTAGCCCTCGTGTTGCAAATGCTAACTCTGTCACCCCTAAATCTACCACAACTGGTACTGGTACTACACCAAACCCAAAACTTCTATTTTTTATTCACACGTCTCAGAAAAACTCCCATTAGATTCGCCACCTTACGCCGAAAATCCGAAATTCAGAACGATGGGGAAAGGATGGGAATAAAAATGTCCGATTGCTTTTCCCCGAGCGCCTCCGAAAAAGAACTCTTCGCACACAGAACGGATCAATAGACACGAGGTGCGGAGGATATTTCTGGGTTACTTTGACGAAATAGTAACTTATAATTATGTAGAAATTTATTAATATGTAATAAACACAATACTCATGTTTCACGTCTTGAGTGGCAATAGTTTCCTTTAGATCCTGCTAACACACTGCCGACTAAAATTTTCGGGTTCCGAATAGGTTTCGAGAGCGGTCTCGTTTCATTTTTTTCTTCAGAACAGCCGACACTTTTTAAAAATTGACAATTTTAGAAAAATGAAAACCACATATTCACAGAAAAATACTTCTTCTTTTCAATTTGACAGTTTAAAAACAGCTTTTGAATTAAAATTACAAATTTATCGTATAAAATAAACAGAATATTTCTGTAAATATTTCGGAATTTTCTGGCAACCAGCTGACGGTTTCTTTTTCTGTAAAAACTACAGACTTTTTCTACAATGTAGAACAACGTCACGAAGAACTTCTCTGGCCTTATAAATTGACTATGCCTTGGACTGCTTCGATTTCCATCCGAACGGCCTAAAAATGGGCGAAAATGTAAGTTTGTTTTCACTGCATAAATTAAACATTTAATTTGTTTTAATTAAAAATATTTGTTCATAATATTTAAATTAGTTTTATTTTTGAAGAGCTGAAGAGAGTTTTTCATGGATGGTTCTATTGTTTGCAAATATGCATATTTAAGCTATTTCCGTGAATTATAACTATGATGGATGTTCAAAGCCTAACATACTAGAGCTGCATATTAGGGTTTAACGTTTTAATTGTTTCGCCAAATGCGTTGCCGAACTCGCCCAAATTCTTACCTAAACGCTCCAAATGAGTCATTAAAAAAATTATAATGTTGGTTGATTGTTCGAAGGTCGTCGTGCTAGAGCTGTATAATACGCGTGTTTGTAGCTATATCTCTTTTCTCGCCAAATTCTCACCAAAATTCGCCAAATGAGCTAAAAGGTTTTATATGTTTATGGAGGAAAATTACGATAACTATTATGCATACATTTTATAGCGTATGTTTTTATTTTCGATTTTTAAGGTAATATAAGTAACAGTATTTTATACTTTATATCGAGCGGAAAAAATAACATAAGTTTATTATCCTATAATGGATTAAATTGTACATATACTTGGATCAATTAAAACTTTTTTTTTAGTCCGTGCGAAGTACGGGTATTTATTTGCTAGTTATGCGTAAAAATTTATTATTTATAAAATTTTAAAATTTGAGTTTATTGTAAAAAAGACTGATGCTTAAAATATGTAAAAAGCCGGGTCTAACGATCGGAGGGTTAACACAATGGAGAAATTTGTCGATTGCCACTTTACCAAACCATTGTTTGGAAAGAGTGAACTCCGTGTGACACTATCGATGGAATACTAAGCTTTTGCAGCTGATCATCGAAACACATCGCGTCCCGGTGAAGTCGGTTTTATAAATACAGAGAAGGGTTTGGGGGAAACGGCACAATGTTTATTTTATGCCTGTTGGCTTGCCTTGGCGTGGAAAAACTGTATGTGATTCACTACAGAAGAAAGAATTTTATATAAACTATTTCACAAAAAGTTCAAAAAGGAAACAGTTTTGGGTTATTCAACAGGATGTTTATAATGAAAGTCCTAAACTTTATATTGTTTCAAAATAAAACAGATTTTAACAATCAGAAGAATGTAGAATTGGCGTGGAAAAACTGTATTTGATTCACTACAGAAGAAAGAATTTTATTTAAACTATCCAACAAAAAGTTCAAAAAGGAAACAGTTTTAGGTTATTCAACAGGATGTTTATAATGAAATTCCTAACTTTATATTGTTCCAAAATAAAACAAATTTTAACAATCAGAAGAATGTAGAATTTTAAATTTGTCACTCGTTGGGCCTTGAGGCTTGTCACGCCTGCAATCGTTTACACACTTTTAATTCGGTTAAACTCAGCTTCCCTGGCAAGGGTTCAGCTCGACCATCCAATTTTGTATCATTCTTTTGTTGCATTTAGTGTCAAAATATTAGCTTTTTACGTGATCGGGTGACTATATCCCAATGCACAACCTTCCTCTTTTACCCGGGCTTAGGACCGGCACAGGGACGTCACTTTTGACCACCTATGGCAGAGTTGAAAGTGTAGAAATGAATAAAGTGTTAAGACGATAAAGGAAAACTTAATTAGTGAACTACTAAATCACTTTCTCGGCCAATCAGTTATACTTAATACCGGTAAGGATTCATATACTAATTTGCAAAATATAAAACATAATATACAAAACCAAATTCTCGAATAGCATCAGCTCTAGATGGCGCGGATGAGAGTTGAAACTCTAGATGGCGCGGATCTGAGTTGAAAGCGAAGAAATGAATAAAGTGTTAAGACGAAAAGGAACCTAATTAGTAAATACAATTACTTTCTCGCATCCATATACTTAATACGTAAGATCATATACTATTGCAAAATATAACATATATACAAAACCAAATTTCGAATACACAACTCTAGATGGCGCGGATTCATTATACATTGCTACCACTCAATCTATATTACAGCATAATAAAGCTGAATATATCCAAAACCGATCTTTCAAATATGACCTATCCTAGTGGCGTTTGTTACAAGATGAAGACTTGTTCGAAACTTGTTGGAATCGTTCAGCTCACATTGTCGAGGTCGAAAGTTTTGATCTCGCACTGGAGTGACGTCATTCCTCACGTTATGTTGGAGACTCCGGTGGCCTGTATGAGTGCGTGTATTACTAAAATTGATATATAAGCCAATACAACGTAGTCTTTCAATTGAACTACCTTTTGGTGTACAGGGGTTGTTGAGCTATTTTCGGCAATACGCTACAGTTATAATTTTCTAATGAGTACACAGGTATTATGGAATATTCCTCACTTGTATAAATCGACACATGTCTAAGGTTTTAAATAGGTGGACGCACTTGCTGTTCTAATTCTCAGGGCTAATTAAAGCAACCAATTAGTTTCTACTTTGTGTTGTTATTGTTGTGATGTATTCATAGATATATAGATATGGGAAAGGGGCAGCTTCTGTTATCCAAAAAGACCGAGAACCCAAAAGTAGAAGTCTAAATTAGCTCCATTGCCTACAGGTTTAGTGGCATTTAACGGAATGGCCTTTACGCCTTTGGTGACCCTACCAGGAGCTACACTCCCGACGTACTTCAACCGTTCCGCCCAGGAGCACCCCCTCGCCGCGGTGAGACAGCCTGCAGGATTTGATACACTTAAAAATTAGCACTTTGTTTACCAAAATTGGCTCCTAGTAGCTGCAACGGCTGTATGGTAAACGTTTCAAACCATTTTTGGTATTGGTTGAACCATTTCTCAGTTTTTGTTTCCAAATCCAAAAATGTTTCAACAAACACGAAAAAAAGGTGAAACATTCACCACACAGCCTTGCAGCTCTAGGAACCCAATATCATTTGTGAAACCAAAAACAATTTTTTAACAGTGAGAGGGTTTCTCCTTTACAAATCGCATTGTCGCTTTTTCATGCAAGTATTTACCCACACATTTTACTCAATGTCTTTCGAATGCCATTCATTTAACATTTGTTTCAAACCAATACCCCACGTTGTTATCGATGAGTAAGCTTGGGGAGCCCGTTACATTGTGGTATTGTGGAACTAGAAGAAAAGGATTACTTCTTCGAGATTTTCAGAGGTGCTTTGGCGAGGAAAATATTTGAGGCAGAAGATTTTTTCTTTCTTCAAAGTTTGTTTTAGAGACGAGAAGAAGAATTTTCGCGGTCGGCAGTAGTCAATAGTTTTGTAAAAAAAAAGAACCACGTGGAAATGGATTCAGTATTTCATTAAGGGGTTCTATATCAATTTCTATATTATTATGGCAAAATATGATATATTGTTAGAGCCATCGGTATTAAATTTTATAAGAAGTTTAGTTGATGGATATGTCGAACTCTTTCCAACTTATATAAATTTGAATAATCAATTACAGTTGTTTTTTTTATGTCAAAGCTCTGATTTAAACTTTTAGTCTTCTTATATTTAATTTTGAATAAATTCTCAAAAATACATCATGTAATATTAATTTATTCATATAAATTACATTCCACAATTTTGCACAAAACAACCCACGAAAATAGCGAGATTATTTGTGTTATTCAAACATTTTTATTATTTCAAACAAGCAAACTTCATTACAAATCCCTGTACCAGAATCAAACGATATTCTTATTTTGACCATTTTCTCCAATACATTTTGATTTATACATTAAAATAGGTTACTATGACATTATTTTGCAACAATAACAATTAATGAAAAATCAAATATACAAACATATTTAACCACGAAAGGGTTAACCAAAATGAATTACTTCCCGAAAAATCCAATCAAAGCTCAATATACCAAACACACAATCAAATCCTCCCAAACTAAGACATTTCCGTAACATAATCTCCCCCCAAACACAACAGATATCTCTGCTTCTCACTTATTTATAGCCAGATAGAGTCCTTTCGTTTCCAATAACCAATTGATCATCTTTCTGTTGGGCCCCTCTATCCATCTAAAGACCCTTCGGCCCCTGTAAGACACAGGGGGAATAGGTTCCCGATACAACAGACAAGTGTGTTGTGTGGAGATAAATGTTATTAGTACGGCTCTGATGTGTTTATTGAGACTTTCTCTGTTTGTTAGTTTATGTTTCTTTTTTCCCATTTTACTCATGGAGGTTTAGGAATATGTTGCAGTGATAATGATACCGCGCGACCCACAGTGGTAATTTGAACTTAGTGTCCCAAAATCGATTGAAATATCGATATTTTACTATCTTAAAATACTATGTAAACTCTGTGGTGTGCTTTCTAAAGTTTCACAACAATTGGAAATTATTTTTTCCCACCAGTAGCCTTTTTATTTCTACTTTGATGAGAAGTATCTCATCAAAGTTTTCCACTAGCATTTAATTGTTTAAATTGGTTTCACTCAGTTTGTAATATTTGGGAACATATCCGTACTTATTATGTTAAAACTCTAATTAATAATTATGGAAAGTAATATTTTTATTTAAAATTTACATGAGAGAACATTGAATGGAATTAGGGACTGAATAGCAAACATATTTGATACATTTATCTATAATAATAATAAAAGAAAGAGTCTGTCTGTGTGTATGTTTGTCTGTGGATCGTAAAAGACCTACTTATACTGCCCTCAGAAATTCGAAATTTTTAAGATAGATTCCCTTTAATACCAACGTGTGCACCTGAGGCTTAGTTTTTTCATATTTGTTCCATTTTTAGAGAAAATTCTAATTTTCTGAAAAAAATACACCACTTTCGCTCAAATCCGATCATTTTTTCCCTTTCGCGTAGCCATTCGACATAAGAAATTAAAATGAACACAAAAATTAATTAAAATTGAAATTGCTTTTATTTTCTTGCCATTACCTTCAGAAACTAAATTAATGATTTGAAGAATATTTGAACGTGCCAATTGGGCTAAATGTTTTTTTTAAACAAACCTGAATGGAGGTTTTGACGTGAAATAACATTGTTATACAATTATGGTTAATTTTGAATTTATCTGGAAAATTGCAATGACAGTAAGTTCATATTGAGGAAGACTTTTGTGATATGAGGATGTGCATTTTATAGTGATGTATTTTTATTTTGGAATTTTAAAGCAATATAAGTAACGGGATTTTATTCTTTATAATGAACGGGAACAACGGCAAAGCTTATTATCCTACAGCAAATTAAATGACACATTTACTTGGATCGATTTGATATTCTTTTAGTCCGTGTGAAGAACGGGTATTTATTTACTAGTTAATAAAATAAAATGTTTAAAATTTCTGTTTTTTTTAATCCTTTCGAATTAAAAAAAATGTTGCCCAAAAACTAACAATTTCCATTATTTTTCCCTCAGATCCTCCATCAGTAACAGTCCAACCCACCGAAGGCCTGATCGTCAACGAAACAGGAGACGCCACTCTCATCTGCAACTACAGCGCCAACCCGCCAAACGTCACCGAAGTGGTCTGGTACAAAGACGGCAAAGCTTCTGGCACCAACAACTTTCCCGCCATCTCGCCACTGAAAAGCCCCAAGCCAGGGGCGTCACCAGGGGCGAGCAGTGGCGGAACCCCAGTGTTCGTGCCATCCAACAAGTTGACGCTGAATGGAATAGCGAGGAAGGACGCTGGATTGTACAGTTGCCACGTCAGGAATGCGTTCGGAAGAGGGAATTCCAGTAATTCTGTTACTGTGGATGTGTTATGTGAGTGTCAGGAATGTTAGCCCGTTAGTAGGAATGTAGGATTAGTATTGTTGGCAAAAGTTTTATCGATTTGCATAGGTCTTTTGTTAACATGTTTCCAGATTTTCTGTTCATGTAGTCATATTTCCAAAATCAAAATTGATATTAAAATATTTATTAACAATGACTTGTTTTATAGAAAATTATTTTTAATATTCCTCTTTGTGGATACCAACCTTAGGATTTTATTTTTTTTTAAACTTAAGCTTTTTTTTTAGGAATAGAGGATTAGTGTTGTTAACAAATGTTATCATTAGTTTTTTGTTCATGCAGATATATTTCCAAAATTAAAATTGATATAAAAATATTGACAATAACGTAATTTATAGCAATATATTTGTTAAATTGGTATTCGTAGATTGCAATTTTTGCATTTTATTACACTTGTTATAATTCAACAAAACACTTATATTTTATTACACTTGTTATAATCCAACAAGATGACGCTGAATAGGAATGTAGGATTAGTTTTGTTAGCAAGAGTTGTATCGATTTTCATTTTTGCATTTTTGTCCGTTGTTAACATGTTATCATTTTTTTTCTTTTCATGCAGATATATTTCCGAAATCAAAATTGATAAAAAATATTTATTAACAATGACTTGTTTTATAGAAACTTATTTTCAAAATTTTCCTTTGTGGATACCAACCTTAGGATTTTATTTTTTTTTTAAACGTAACCCTTTTTTTAGGAATGGATGATTAGTGTTGTTAACAAATGTTATCATTAGTTTTTTGTTCATGCAGATATATTTCCAAAGTTAAAATTGATATAAAAATATTGACAATAACGTAATTTATAGCAATATATTTGTTAAATTGGTATTCGTAGATCGCAATCTTTGCATTTTATTACACTTGTTACAATTCAACAATACACTTATATAATATTGTTCCTCGCTTTTAATTATCTAATAATGGGTAAAGTAAAGCCGCCAAACATCTGTAACCTAAGTTAAGGAAAAGGAAGAATAATAAAGCAGATAGCAGGTTCCAATATGACCTCTTTTCTTCAAATTATGAATTTGTCACAGAAAATTGACATGTGGAACTCAAAATTACAACATAACTTTCTATTCCAACCATAAAAATATAGAACATCAAAATATAGAACTTCAAGAACAAAATTCGGCTCTCAACTTACTATTAAACAAACTAAATATTTTCAGACCAATCAGAGTGACTTGACTCTCTCTTGACTTAGTGAAACATTTTTTTATTAACTAACTTTATGATTTTTTTATTCTGATAATTGATAATGAGCAACTACATTTCAAAAAAACAACTCCTTCTAACTTTATTTTTTTTTCACAGATCCCCCATCCGTCAGCGTCAGCATCGTCCCAAAAGTGGCAGCCGAAATGTCCCAAGCCGTACTGACCTGCAACCCGATCGACGGCAATCCTGCAGTACTCATGGCCGTACGCTGGTACCACAACTCTAGTCCTGTCCTAGGTGTCCCAGAAAACGTCAGGAACGAGCTGACGTTGAAGAATCTCACCAGGGAAGAGAGCGGGAACTATACGTGCAGAGGCCTCAACAACGCAGGGTGGTCTATGGATTCGGAGCCGATGTACTTGGATATACATTGTGAGTAAATTTGTTATTATTTATGATAATTATTAGATAGAGGATAATGAGGGATACATGACCTAATTTTAGCTTCCAAACTACGTTTATAACGTAAAAAGTGGAAGGTATTATAATCGTTCAGTCCGCCTGTCTGTACGTCACCCACTTTCATAGCCCAAACTACGAATGCTACGGACAAGTGTGATGCGTCAAAAAATTCAGCGCATCTAAATTAGAAAACATTGAAAATTTCAGAAAAGAATTCGAATTCGAAGTACTTCAATTATTTAAAAAACTGCAAAATTGAATGCTCATTTAAAAAGCATAGGAAGCCATTTTTATTAGAATTTAATCACCATTGCCATTCGCAACAATCGCTCGAGAAACTTTAATTCTTTTAGACAATAAATTAAAATAAATTTATTTTTGCGACATCGATCAGTTTGAAATGACGTCAAATATATTTCACTACGAGATTCTTTGTACGTTGATTTGAAATGTTTTAATTCTATTTAAAAGTGATGAATATTACATATTTATTCTTTGAAATAGAAATAAATTTTTGCAAACGATAAGTAATAATTATTGATTATTCGAAATTAAAGAAATGAAACCAGCGAAATTTAGCATGTAAATGTTTAATATAAAATATCAATGCTGTGTTTGTCGCCTTTTTACCTGTTAAACACAACTGCTGTGTGGAAGCGGGTTAAGTGACAGATTCTGTTACAAACCTACTTGTTATTATTAATGATAACTATTAAATGGAGGAGAATGATTGATATATTTGACCTAATTTGTAATTTTTTAACATTATTTATGGGTGTGTAAAAATAGTCTATTTATACTAAATTTATCATTATACAACATTTATCATTATTATTTTAAAGTATACGCAAAGCTGAACTAAAAAACTATACTATTGAACTAAAAATCTATACCCAAAGTTGAACTATATCCCAATGGATAGAAATACTTGACCTCCACCTATTAGGAATACTTGAGCAGATTCATATACTTGGAAGTATGACTTAAAAATATGTTAAAAACTAAATATATGTTTCACAAGTTCCGAACAGTCACAAACGGCATTCGCAATCAACCAAAATTTAGTTTCTGAATAATATTTTTTGGTTTTGCTTGAATTAACGGTACTTTTCCGTTTTACGGTCGAAAGTGGATAAATTCGCTAAAAATTTTCAACTGCCTACAATTGAAGAGTACAGGGGAAAAACCGCTTAATTTCGTAGAAAACTTTCCTCATTGGGCATCTTTGGCGATGATAGCGAGTAATCGCCTAAACTGATGAAAGGAAACCAGTTTCTCACTTTCTTGTGCATCTTCTCTCACTCCAACCCTGAAATTAAGTTCCGCGTTTTATTCAAAAGACTGTGTTCATCATCATAATAAGCTTTAAAAACAAAGTACGATTGATTTGAAAATCACGAATTTTTCACGAAAACGAAAATCACGAAAACAACACGAAAATCACGAAAACAATTAAGATACATTTTAAGATTCGCAAATTAATTGAAAAGTCCTAAACCACGACTTTTCTACCTACCGAGATTCACGTGATGCACGATTCCGACGCTTGGACCAAGCGAAGAAGAAAGGGAGAAACCGGTTTCCTGCCGCCAATGTCCGCCAAGCAGACACAATTACGGGACGACTCCTAATAAATCCAGCGGTTCTTCCCCTGTACTCTTCAATTGTAACCTTCACCGCGTATACTGTGCGTATAAGGTGTTTATTATCCAGAAATTTCCCTTTGTCGCCGTGATGTCGCCATGGTAAAGATAACTAAATTAACTTTCCTGCACATGGGCTATTGGTAAGGGGCTTCTAAGTTTTTAAACGCGGTCAAGCAACGATGACATTACCAAAAATTCACTTGAGGCATTTACACTCTTAAAACGAGCGGCTTTAACTGAGTCTGAGTTAATTTCCACTCCTTTCCGGTGCCGAAAATGCACTTCCCCTATAGGAGTGGATTTCACTCTTTTTGCGGAGTGGGTAAAAGAAATAAAAGAAAACAATCTACGTCCTACACTCTTAAAACGAGCGGTTTTAACTCAGTCTAAATTAATTTCCACTCCTTTCCGGTGCCGAACATGCACTTCCCCTATAGGAGTGGATTTCACTCTTTTTGAGGAGTGGGTAAAAGAAATAAAAGAAAACAATCTACGTCCTACACTCTTAAAACGAGCGTTTTTAACTCAGTCTGAGTTAATTTCCACTCCTTTCCGGTGCCGAAAATGCACTTCCCCTATAGGAGTGGATTTCACTCTTTTGTTTTAAGAGTGTATGTTGAAATTGTATGCTTTATGATCCAAATTTCTAATAAAATATTTTTAAATTTAAAATACATATTATACCACAACGTATTCACCATCCCCCAGATCCCCCAGGCTCAGCTAGCATCACCCAACTCGAGCCAGTCGCCATCAAGGGCCACACCGTGACTTTGTCCTGCAAATTAGACGACCTCGGCCATCCAGCTGCCTCCAAGTACTTGTGGGAATCACCCACCCGAACGATGCACAGTAATAATAGCAGTGCCTCGTCTAACCACCATCAGAGGCAGACATCGCAGTCGGTGTTGGCCATGGAGAAAGTGAGCGCGGCCTCTGAAGGGATTTATTTCTGTGCAGGGAGGAACGAGGTTGGAACTGGACCTCTTGGACATTATACGCTGAAGCTCAGTGGTGAGTACCATTATACCTTTAGTTGATACTAAAATTATTCCTGTCCAAACAATCTAAAGTCCCTGGACAAATTATTAGACGCACTGTGACCCATAGGGATACATGACCCAATGCCCTTTATCAGCATTGGAAAAGTTTTATAAGTTGAAAGTGGCATCACTTCTTTCCTTTCAGTTAGCCGACCACATGGTGAAAAAATCCAACTGAATCATTGCGTATTAGCTGTACGAAGAATGGAAACACCCAAAATCTTGCAGTGCGTCTAATAATTTGTCCAGGGACTGTAAGCGGAGCGTGGTTTATTTGCGTGGGAGATCACAATGTTTGACGTATCTACGACGTCACCATAGGAGTGGACGTTCTAATTTGGGTGAATTAGCTGCCAGTTGGTTGGGGGGGGGGGGGGTGTTTGTAGTGTCAACGCTTGCCGCAGCTATGATGTCAACGAAGGCGTAGCCGTTCTAGTGGTCCATTAGTACAAGGCAGTCATATTTAACACGACTTAATCAACGACTTATGAGGCTAAAGAACTTTCCATAACGTCACATTTTCCGAACTGTTACAAGTGTCATCTTCGCCGAAGAATTATCGATAGTAAGTTCGATTCATTACGGTTTAAATGTAAATAAATATCTAAATATGTCATTATACACACACTCTTAGGGCTAAAGGTATCACACTTTACACATTCACTATCGTAACTCAACCTCACCATAAATACCAGACAATTTCTCTCTTTTGATATAAACCAAAACACGCTTAAAAGAAGAGAGCATCAAAACATACCTTCTCTCGATAGAAAAAAAGTACAGAACCGAGAGAATGGACGCGTAAGTAATAGATGTATTCCTAGAAGACAAATATCGTCCTTTCGAAACGTCAGCAGAATGTATCGAATGGCAACTGGCCGATCCCCTGAACGGATTCGAATTGCCTTTCAACGATTTGTGTCTTCAACAATTGGTGTGTTCTGTCAGATCCGATGCGGAGGAACGTTTCTGGTTTGTTTGTTGTTGTGTCGAGGCTAGAAGGATTTGGGGATGGTTGGCGAGAAAAAAGTGAAGCCAACTGAGTTTGGTTTTGAATTTTGAACTTTTTCTTGCAACCTATTTTTTTTAGCATGTACGACTAGTTTCAATACAGCAATTAACACCTTGTATTTTGAAATGTGGTTACGTCATGAGTTCGACTAATGAGTAGTTATATTGAAGTGTATGTTCTGTCAGGTCTTCGACACCATAGATTTCACGAGTGTGTGTCTGAATTCAGTGAACTTATTTGTGAAAATCTTATTTGTTGCAGAGAGCCCCGCGATTAAGTCATTTTTTATAATCAATAAATATACGTCTGTTGGATGGAAAACATGGTTATAGAACGGGACCTTTTTTAATGATAGGCTGACACTGTTCTGACTTTGGCACGATTCACCATTTGAAACTCGCCCAGTCAAAACCACGAACGAAATGCAGACAAAGTTCTTCATTAGAATAGCTCCAACTAATTCGCCAAGCTTTTGGTTGGGCGTATTGCAGAAGCGATCATGGCTTCATTTGGCAGTCCAGTAATTGCATCGGTATCTTATTCAAACCTCTACCTCATTCCACAAAGATGCTTGTGTGTTTTTGGCACAGACATCTGTTTCGATACGAATATAGATCAGAAAATCCAAAAAAGTTTACCGGAAGATTGCCATGCACACTCCATCTTACACTTTAACTTTAAAAGGTAGAAACCTGGTGGGAAAACCCTCAATGGATTTGACCCACTTTTACATTCAGGAATTCACATATTCCGGCGAAACCAGCGATTTGATGCTGAAGTGTTTCTTGTATGGATAAATACGCGCGTCAGAAGTAAGTAAAGCGTTATTGTAGGATTAGTTTCGGTTGATAAATTTCCTTGTGTGGTTTTCTAGTGCGATGGTAATGCTGAAACTGACATTTGCATATGAATAAGAAGATTTGGGAATTTAACTGAAGCTTTATATATTTGTATATTTAATAAAAGTATAGGTATAAGGATTTAAACGCAAGCCCTACACTGTTAAAAATTTGGTGCTAGGTTTCACCATGATATTGGTTGGTTTCACCATGATATTGGTTCCTAGTAGCTGCAACGGCTGAATGGTGAAATGTTTAACCTTTTTTTCGGTGATTGGTTGAACCATTTTTCTGGATTTGGAAACAAAAACATGAGAAATGGTTCAACCGAATACCAAAAATATGGTGGAACGTTTCCCCATTCAGCCGTTGCAGCTACTAGGAACCAATATCATGGTGAAACCAAGCACAAAATTTTTAACAGTGTACATTTAAATATGTATTATATAATTTTTTTTTGAAAATTCTCAACTTAGTGTTAAACGTTAAAATACCATTTCGCCATTTTTCCTTTTGTTTTCTATTACTTTAGCATCAAACGACTTAATTAAATATTCTATTAGTTACTAGACATTAAATAACGATTTACAAGTGAATAACAAAACCTTGATACTCTCGTTATTGTGTTTTCCTTAACTGTTACAATGCTCTGAATTTTTGGGTTTTTTGACCCCATAAAAGAATTTAAAAAAAACATTATACCTTTTGAATTGAGTTATTAATTGAAAAATAATAGATACGTTTGCATATGGTTTTTCGTCAAGTTAATGGATGTTACAACCAAATAAAAGCAATTAATCCATATATGCTTTTAAATATAAAATGTTTAGTTTCATATACACTTTCTGCATTACTCTTAGTGATATATAAACCACAAATATTTTAATTATGGTTCCAAATAGTCAGTTAAGGTACCCGACTACGTTGAAATGACCAATTTTTGATGAAATTTAACATTTTTCTTTTATTATTTTAAATTATAGCGAAGATTTTTAAAAATCCAAAAACTATCTCGATATTGATTCTGCATAAACATAACGGAAGTTATGACAGTTTAAAACAAGCGACAGCTGTTTCTCTATACAGTTGTAACTTTAAATTGATTTTCTGCAAAATGAAATTTTTGAAAATTATCTTCTCGGCAAACCATATTTCTCAAAAAGTACTTAACCGAATGTTTTAAAAATTTCGGGGCATATTTATTATACTATTATCTAGGGAATATACTACAGACTAGTAATTTAAAGCATTATTACAGAAATTATAACACTTACGATCATAAATGGTAGAAAAAAGTACATAAAAATCTTTAACTTAGCTTCGACAACTCATAACTTTTTATTGGTGCGATAAATATCTTAGATTGTAGTCTATTCTCTAGGTATCAAATGAAGATTTATTCATAGTTGTTTTTTAAAGAAATCTTAAATATTTTTTTAGTTAGGAAGTCTATCGTAAAGGCTAAAAACATCAAAATTTACCTTAAAAATTTTTACATTACAAAAAATATATTTATTTAAAATAAAAATTGTCACTTATTATTATTATTAGTTGTGTTGGTGAGCATAAAAATACATAAAACATATGTATTAAAATTTATTTTAAAAATTGAGTGTCAAACGTAGTCGGATACCTTAACTCAAGTCATCATATTTCTTGAAATAAATCACATATTTCTGAACATTTCTTGCATTTTTTTAATTTTAAAATGTGAAGTATTTCCATCGCAAATTGCATGTTTGCGTGACGATATTGTTTGGCTAAGAAATAATAAAATACTTGATAGCGCATAACGCATCGTATTCGTTATTCAAATGAATCAAAGATAGTTTCAACTAAGATATTTAAGCTTTCATACAAAATATTAAATTACTTTTGAGATTAATTGAAACCACGCGAACCATAATACTGTGAACAATGTAAATTGTAACAAATGAGTAGAAAATGTTTTTGATTTTTGAATCTTTAAAGTTTAAACTTGTAATTCTATTATGTTTTAGTGTTTGAAATCGAAGATAGTAGTTTGAGCTACAAATATTCATTTCCATAGTTTTATTACCGCCAAAAAATTTAGAAAATATTCATATTTCGAGATTGAAATGTAGGAATTTAAATACTTTTCACTTTTGCTAAGACTGATAATATTAGTTTATTAATATTCTTAATCGTGGTTAACTAATTAAAGTAAAAACACAGGAAATTATGTAAAATATATATTGGTTCAATTGTTAGTAAAGCATGGATTAATTTATACAAATTTT
Organism: Oedothorax gibbosus; assembly: GCA_019343175.1. Taxonomy (NCBI): domain Eukaryota; kingdom Metazoa; phylum Arthropoda; class Arachnida; order Araneae; family Linyphiidae; genus Oedothorax; species Oedothorax gibbosus. Next base: position 1,356,829 of record CM033279.1, read on the forward strand.
AAGTTTACAGCTGTTTTAGTAATGATAAAATTAATTTAATGTTCAATTTTCACTTATAATATAAGTATCCAAGAACAGTTATAGAAAATAATTGTAAGCAAGATCTACATTCAACGATGAAATACTTGATTAAATATTGTACATTTTAAAAATTAATTTAACGATAATATTAAAAATAAATGTAACAATAAATCTACAAATGAAATTACAAATAAAATTTTCGTTCATAAAATTGCAATTACATTCAAATGACTTGATTAAATAAGTGTTTAATATAAAGTTTTGAATAGACAAAATCTTAACTTGCTTTCATAAATTAAATCAAAAAATAGAATTTTAAAATACTCATTTTAGAAATCAAAATGTTTTATTAAATTATAGAATTAAATAAAATTTTTGTTTTTATGTTTAAAAAAAGAAAACTTTATAATAATTTGCGTCCATAATTTGTTCAAGCGTATACAACGTAGAAAAACGACAAACATGCTATGTTAAAACGTTGGACACCGATCCATGTTCGAATGGAAAAAAAGAGACAACCATAACACTATAATTGAATTCTTGCAAATTAAATACAACGACAGTTTTACTACTTTTTCCTTCATACAAATTTTAATCAAATCCTTGTAAACTTCCTTTATTGGCAATAAACTCTGTAACACTGCATATATAATTCCAATAACTGTGCCGAAATGAAAACAGACAATGATACACGACCGCCAATCTTTGAGTTTTATTGGTATTTAAACTCAAACCACGGCGAGTGAGGTTTAAACCAATTCAATACATTAAGGGAGAATGTGAGAGGGGTCTCCAAACTCTCCAGTCATTTCTTAGTATTCATCCAACGGAAAAAATAGTAATTTTTAAAGCGAAATTATTCCGGTGTGAATATTAGCTTCCACAATACGTTTATAACGTAAAAAGTGGAAAGGTATTATAATCGTTCAGTCTGTCTGTCAGTCTGTCCGTCACCCACTTTCATAGCCCAAACTACAAATGCTACGGACAAGTGTGATACGTCAAAAAAATTTAGCGCATCGAAATTAGAAGACATTGAAATTCTCAGAAAAAAAAATTCGAATTCAAAGTACTTCCATTATTTAAAAAAATTGCAAAATTTAACGTTCATTTGAAAAGCATAGGAAGCCATTTTTATTAGAATTTAACCACCATTGCCATTCGCAACAATCGCTCGAGAAACTTTACATCTTTTAGACGATAAATTAAAATAAATTTATTTTTTCGACATCGATCAGTTTGAAATGACGTCAAGTATGTTTCACTACGAGATTCTTTGTACGTTGATATGAAATGTTTTTCATTCTATTTAAAAGCGAGGAATATTACATATTTATTCTTTGAAATATAAATTAATTTTTGCCAACGATAAGTAATAATTATTGAATTTTCGAAATAAAATAAAAGAAACTAGCCAAATTTAGCATGTAAATGTTTAATATAGAATATCAATGCTGTGCTTGTTGCCTTTTTACCTGGTAAACACAACTGTTGTGTGGAAGCGGGTTAAGTGACAGATTCTGTTACAAACCTACTTGTTTTTGGATTATTTCATGCAAAATTACCATTTCTGCAGTGTAAATCACGCGAGTAAAAATGATTACTACTACTTTTGACATAAAATGAAAAAAAAAATTAACAGAATAGCTTATCTACACTTATTGCAACTAAATAATGTAAAGTGCTTCATTTAATTGGATTAATTTTTTAAATTTAAGAATTAGAAATGAATAAGTAGGAATTGAATTGCTGTCGAAGCCCGTCTGTCCGTCTGTTTCTCCCTTTCAAAATTGGTTCTATCCGTCGGGTCAAAATTCCTGTTTTTGTCAGGCTATGTCCTGACTACGCCACTAATGCCACAAAGGCAACAAAAGCAACAAAACTTGGTGACTTGGCATGCTATTGCATAGCTTGGCGCTCTTGGCGGTCGCCAAATTTTGTTGCCTTTGTTGCGTTTGTTGTCGTAGTAGCCTTAGAAAGGTGTGACCTCAGAGACTATCATCTTTCATACTTTATGTCTGTCTGTCTGTACGTCTAGACGGACATCGGTGTAGCGCACGTCGGCAGATTACACATTGGATTAGCATTGAACTATAATTTTAAGTCATTCTAATTGCTGTGTTCGCGAATATTCTGTTGTAAAATTATTTAAAATTTTAAAAAAAATAGGTGAACCAATTTCGAAAAGTGGAATTATACAGTCCCTGGACAAATTATAAGACGCACTGCAAGATTTCATGTATGATGAAAAAATACCTTTAGAAGAACATTTGTGTCCCTAAACTTAAGCTATTGAATAGAAAATACTATCTGCTATACTTAATACATATATCGACATCTTTTTTAATGATATGGCATTCTTTGGTATGTTTTCATCATTACTAAAGAAAAATGCAGTGCGTCTAATAATTTGTCCAGGGACTGTAAAGCCATGTAAGCCAGCTACATTTATCTTACAAAAAAAAAAAAGTTTATAAAAATATTCAATGCAGCCGGAGTAATTTGGCTTTGAAAATTATTTTTCTATACATTTACGCAGAGAGAGGATTTGGGTTTGGAGACCCGTTGCAATTCCTCCTTAAAATATCCATTTCTGGCATTGGAAAGTTATAAAAGTCCTCCAATACATGTACAAGCTCCACTATTTGCACAATCTTACGATTTTCATGGGGTTCTATAAAATGACATAACTACCTTCTTACTATTTATAGGTGCAAATCTAAGGAGTCATAAAGTCCAAAATGTAATGGTCCCCGATCAATAAATGGTTGGGTTTTATTGGTCGGAAAGCACTTATAAAGTATAGCGGTACCCACTACATAGCGCAAATAAACCCCCCCGTGTCTTATTTTTGGGGAGGTATCGCGAACTGTGGCATTAAAGTGACCGTAAAGCAGTATATGACCGGTAGTGTGGTGAACTATTCAAACCACTTTGTTGGGATGACGGAAATGTAACTTACGTATAGATATGAGTCACGGCCTGCTATGCTTAAAAGACCAGAGAAGCTACCCGTGACGTCACGTTATATGTCCTGTTTTGAGTGCTGCTTGTTCCAAAGAAGAAAAAACAAGATCAGAGAGCAAAAAAAATATATATAATAGGCCGGGTGCGAGAAGTTCTCTTTTTCGGAACAGTCGACACTCACGGCCAACTTCAATAACAAGGCCAGAGAAGCTCACCTAAACATGAGCGGAAATTTTGACGTCAATGTTCCCAGTGCCGAAGATCGAGAAACTAGTTCGGACGCATTCGGAACCCTAAAAATGTGGTCAGCCGTGAACGAGTGGTTCTGAACAGGATTCGATACAGGTTGTCTTCATCTTCGAACAACGTCACTCGGAACTATGACGTAAAAATTTCCGTCCCTGAGCTTAATTGGGAAAGCTTCTTCGGCCTTAGTAGTTGAGTAGGCCGTGCGACACTCCGAACAGGACGGATACCTTGACGTAAGTGATGAATTCCAACTGACACTTGAACATGAGTCATGGCCCACTAAATTTGAAAGGCATGAGAAGCTACCCGTGACATCACAATTTCCGTCCTGTTCGGAGTGTCAATTTACCTTCGCGTCGATTGGGGTAGCTTTGGCCCAAGCAGTCAATCCTAGAAATCACCTTAGATTTTTTGTTTACTCATAGGTCTAAACAGAGGTCCCACGAATTTAATAAGGAAAGCACATTTTTCAATTATGTATTAAATGAGAAATTAATATTTCGAAAGGGCTTGGACCAAACTATGACAAGTATTGATGAACTTTAAAATTTACAAAGTTTTTTTTTTTAATTTAACCGTTGAAAGATCATTTAATAAAATTATACAACTTTCGGGAAAAAAAACTTTCTCTTTAAGAACTCAAATTTTAGAATCAAATATAAGGAAACACTCCAGCTCAATAGTATCGATGCAAATATAAAATACTTCGTCAAAATTAACTGTTACATTTTTATCATACCGAAAATGCTAGTTGCAAAGGTTATTCGAGCCTCTCGTAAATTTCTGCAGGTACATTGGGCGGCCTGTGTATGAAAAGTGGCATCAAGAAATATTGTGTGTAAAAATTCACGAATATTTCAACATTTATTTGTTCACGGATGGCTTATAAATCTATTACCAACATTTATCGATAGTTTGAATAGCTTGTCATGGAATAAAATGCATCTGACATTACAAACTCTAATTAGAAATTTTCATAATTATTGTACCATATCATTCAATTTAACGTGATAGCACAAACTCTGCTAAAAACGTGGACTTAGTTCAATTTAAACGTGAAATATCTATAAAGCATTTCCGAAAATGAATACTCACTGTAACCGCCAAAGTAGACCAGATTTCTTTTCTTCATCCAAAAGATAAATCTAAGAAAGCATTCACAGGTGGAATACTCAGTAGTTAACGCCTTGTTTTCCTAAGACTTCATAATTTAATTGTAATATTACTCCCTGATGCTTTTCCTCGATAAAACTTCCATTTGTTCTCCGATAATAACCAATTAACCAAACTCGGAGGTCCATCGGACAACACCAGCAACAAATATACATAAACTCATAGAGCATATCTTATACATTTAACTATTTTTTCTATTTGAAAAATTCAAATTCACAAATAAATACGTAACGCTAGTTTAAGTTTATTGAATTAAAGAAATGAATATTATAAATATCCAGCACTAGTTTTCATTTATTTTATCATGACTTTGTATCAAATTACTCTGCTCAGAGAAACTAGTCGACCATTTAGTTTTCTAAGACGTCATATTTCAATTGTAATATTTACGTCACATACTTCCTGATACTATTTACGTCACATACTTCCTGATAATATTTACGTCACGTACTTCCTGATACTATTTACGTCACATACTTCCTGAAAATTTAAATTTACATAAATGCTAGTTTTAAGTTTATTGATTGAAGTAATGGATTACGTAAATATCCAGCACTTGCATTTATTTAGTTTAATCGCGATATTTTATCGAATTAAGCTACTAATAGAAACTAGTCGATCATTCAGTTTCCTAAGACGTCATAATTCAATTGTAATATTTACGTCACATACTTCCTAATGCTTTTTCTCGATAAAACTTCCATTTATTCTCCGACAAATAACCACAATTAGCCAAACTTTGGTGTCCATCAGAAACCACCAGCAACAAAGAAACTAAAACCCATATACCAACCTTTATTCACTAAACTATCCATGAAAAACTTTTATGATATCAAACAAGTTTTACGATTTGAAAGTTATTCAAAAATTTAATGCTAGTTTAAGCTTATTAATTGAAGCAATGAATTACGTAAATATTCAGCACTTGCATTTATTTAGTTTAACCGCGACATTTTACCGAATGAAGCTACTAATAGAAACTAGTGGACCATTTAATTTCATAAGACTTCGTAATTCGATTGTAATATTTACTTCCTGATGCTTTTTCTCGATAATACTCCCATTTATTCTCCGACAAATAACCAATTAGCCCAACTTCGGGGTCCATCAGAAAACACCATCAGCAACAAAGAAACCAAAACCCATAGACCGACCTTTATTCACTCAAATCTCTTGGCCCCTTCGCTCGGTTAAACATAATCCAGGAACTCTCCTAAGCCCTCCCACGAGGCCGGAAGGTCTTAAAACAAAAGAGAGAACAAAGCAGAAGAAAATCGTCGCTTGATCCTCGGTTATTCTCTCTACAAAAGAACCTGGCATCAGGCCATAGTCCACCCCCCAACCGCCTTTGGAAGCCCATCTGGTTGTAGTCACCTGGCCTTATACTACGTCATAATCGTAGTGGGTGCGTGGGGAAGAGTGGAGTATTGTGGAACTAAGGTAGCTGACTACCTTGAGGGGTCTAATTTTTTTATTACTTTAAAAATTAACTAATTTTTTTAGTGGTAATGATGAATAATAATGTTAAATGGAATATTTGATCAAAAAACTGAAATTAAAACTTTATTTTTTAAAAAAAATGCAAATTTTGAAGAAATTTGCCTTAAATATAAGAGCTACGCAAAACGCCATAAATAAAAAAATATATAATTTTTTTCCTTAAATATTAAGCAGAGTCATTCATTAGACCTTCTTACATGTTTTGAAATGAGATTTAAGCAATACTTCTAATATTTTAGGAATTACATAGTATCAAAGCCATGTTTAAAGAATTTTTTTCAAAAAAAAGAGGAATTTTTAATATTAAAAAGTCCATAAAATAAATTCTATCAGTTATTTTACTTAGATCTTATTTCAAAACACACTTGAACTTACAATAAACATGCTATAAAATTTTTATTACATTGTATCAAGTAGTTTTTGATATATCAGGTTTTAAAAGAACATTGTTGTTGAAAATTACCGTTCTTCAGAAAACACGTTTAAAGTTACGCTTTCAGATATACACAATGGGCTAATGCTTCACTGAAATAGCCATAACTTTTGATTAAACTATCATAGAGTAAAAATCTTTGCAGTTTTTTTAAACATACATAATAGGCCTTCTCTTTAAAACAGTAAAACAAAATTGTGAAAAGTGTCAAAATTTGCCGTTAATAATAATATTATATATACCTTAATAATATTTTCCAGAAGAATTATAAAAAAAATTTAGGTTTGAATTGTGCGTTTTATTGTTGAAAATATTCGAATATGCTTATTGTAAGCCTTACTATTGTACCGATTTACAGTCCACTCTCTATTCCGAAGTAATACAGTGAAACCCCGATTTTACGTTTCTCAAGGGACTGGGTAAAAAAACGTAAAATACGGAAAAAACGTAAAATACGGGAAAAACGTAAAATACGGGAAATAGTACATAAAATGCAAAAATCTCTTTTTTTTCTTAGTATCGCGCCATTTATAGGTACATTCGCGGCACGAGCTTCTTTAAACCACTTTACTAAGATATCTTCCAGCTCATCGTACGGCCAACTAAGCCAAACCAGGATCCATGAGAAAAAACCGGTTTCAGAAAACAGGGGCCTGTGGAATGGGAAAAATATTTCTTATTTTAGAACAATTTTTCTTTTTTTTACTTTCCAGGGAAAACGTAAAATGCGGGAAATTCCATAAATAACAAACTTACAATCCGGGTTAAATTAACATTACAGTATACGGAAAAAGCTGGGACCTGATGAAAAAAACGTAAAATGCGGGAAAAACGTAGATTCGGGGGACGTAAAATCGGGGTTTCACTGTAGTTGTAAAAATCTCCGATTTACTAAGAGGGGATGACTTTCTTGGTAGGGGGCAAGTTCGCCAAGCACTGCGACATCAAGTCTATTGTACTCAACCCCAGAAATGACACAGGCACAAGATACACACAAAGAGAGAGACGACACAAACACACAGACAAATAACATTTATTGACAGACGCAAACACCAATGCCTTTACCGGGATTCAAACCCGAACCCTTAAGCTCCAAAGGTTAGCTCCCTAACCGTTTGTGACCAGGAGGGGATAGGTGGGCTTACATAATGTTAAAGTCAAACACCAAAAAATTGTTTCCTAGTAGCTGCAACGGCTCTGCAGTTAAATTATCATCTGATTTTCAGTATTCAGTATTTTGCTTCCAAAACCTGAAAAATGGTTCGACCACATATATGATGAGATATTTAACCACACAGACGTTTTAACTAATAGGTACCGTAACTTACGCTTTGGAGATATCTACCACCACAATTTTAACAGTTTATATCCGACCCTTTAGTTTGAGTAAAAACTGCAATGTACCTAAAGATCGTTTGCAGTAATGAGCGCGAACTGCATTTCAGAATTCTTTTCAAACTTATCGTTCATTCGAAAACCAAGAAACCTTCAAAATTAGTTCTTCTTAATTGGTATCAGTAGTTAACCTCTCCGAACACAATATTTGTAAATACATTAAAACGTAATGTAGTTCGAATGAACAGTAATTCCTCTTCTCCGTATTAAGATGTATGATGTTCGGTTGCATATGTATCATAGATATCGATCCCTTATAAAATTCCAATACAGTAGATCCAATACAGTAGTATACACTCTTGAAACAAACGAGCGGTTTTAACTCAGTCTGAGTTAATTTCCACTCCTTTCCGTGCCGAAAATGCACTTCTCCTATAGGAGTGAATTTCACTCTTTTTCGGAGTGGGTAAAAGGAATAAAAGAAAACAATCTGCGTCCTACACTCTTAAAACGAGCGGTTTTAACTCAGTCTAAATTAATTTCCACTCCTTTCCGGTGCCGAACATGCACTTCCCCTATAGGAGTGGATTTCACTCTTTTTGAGGAGTGGGTAACTTACTTACTTATCCCTCTTGCACTCCATCGCTGGAGCATAGGGCCTCCGTCAGGTTCTTCCATCTCACTCTGTTGGTGGCCAGATGTTTCGCCTCCCGCCATGTTGTCCCTACCTCCTTCAGTTCGTTTTCGATAGTTCGCCTCCAAGTGTTTCTTGGTGTTCCCCTCATTCGGTGACCCTGGGGATTCCAATCAAAAGCCTGTCTTGTCTTGGATTTTTCATTTTTTCGCAATACATGCCCAATCCAACTTTCTTTTCTTAATTTCAAATTCTATTGGTATATGTTCTGCTCTCCTTAGAAGCTCTTCATTATTAATTTTATGGTACCACTTTATGTCAAGAGGTAGTCTACTGCATTTATATTATTTCACTTACAGAAATCATATTTTTAGTACACTTACTCCACTACTCCCCCAAACTCCGATATACTTTCTTCTTCGACCTTATAGAGAGAGGTTGGATGGCCTTCTTCTTTCATAGGCAGTTATAATCCTTCTTTGATTCAACAAGAGCCACATTCCTGGGAGGAGCAGATAAGAGGGCCGTCGGGAGAGGCATATGGGGTCGTTAGTTGGGGTCATATTGGGGAGTGCCGGGGTGTTTTATTTGGAGAACTGTTGGTTCGTGTTGATGTAGCTTTACATTGTTGAGTTGAACCATCGTCGCTTTACACTCTTAAAACAAACGAGTGGTTTTAACTCAGTCTGAGTTAATTTCCACTCCTTTCCTGTGCCAAAAATGCACTTCACCTATAGGAGTGGATTTCACTCTTTTTGCGGAGTAGGTAAAAGAAATAAAAGAAAACAATCTGCGTCCTACACTCTTAAAACGAGCGGTTTTAACTCAGTCTGAGTTAATTTCCACTCCTTTCCGGTGCCGAAAATGCACTTCTCCTATAGGAGTGAATTTCACTCTTTTGTTTTAAGAGTGTAGAGCTGCACCAGGGCTATTGGCGACGCGAGTTGACATCTGAGCGTAACTTTATAGGAGCGATATCGTACGCAGCATCGAAACTTTTTAACTTGTTTAACGTGCAGTTCCACTAAACAAAGTATTATTCATCGAACTTTTTAGTTGCACGACCATACTAATGTGTTAAAATTCTATTTCTATACATTTGGGACTAGAACATTAAGTTAAATGCACCCATGTATCGATAATTTTGTATATATGCTCATTTGCTTAGAAATAAAGTTAAAAACCACGATTTTTCAGCAAATAACTATCAACAGTTAGGAGATAACTAATTTGTAGACAGAACTATTTTTAAAGTTCAATAATGTCACCTACTTGACCTACTACAAATTATGTAAATGCACATAATTTAAAGTATCCTCCAACCATATCACAATAATTTTAATATTCCGTTATTACCGTTATTGTTCCAAATTCCCACAACCTTAATTTTCCGTCCATTATCGCTATTATATATTACTAATTCTTAAAAACTTGAAACCCATAAACAATTTGGAATCCAACTGGTAAAATATACAAAGTTGCTATTTTCCCACAACGTTAGGTCTCATACTTATAGGACGGGAAATCGCCCTAGGTCGTGGATAATAGGACATTGGATAATCCGGGATAGGAGAATATGGGAGTTTTGTTATTCGACAGGGGAGTGAAGGTGTTCCTATTTATGGTACGGTTCTTCTGAATGGGGAACTGTGTTTATTGAAGGTGGACATCTTGCTCTCTATTGGTGGAATTTATTGCGAATATAGGGCTTTTGATTGCGTAGAGTTTCATTTTTTGTGGTTCTCTTGTTAATATGAATAGGATTGGGGCAATAAATATTGAAGACCTTAGTGGAAGAACGTGCTAAGTGACAATAAGGTGAAAATGAGATTTACATTTTTTAATTAAGTTTAAACTATCGTCGCACTAGAGCTACACGGAGGCTATTGGCTACGGGTGTCGTATTTTCGAACCACAGTCAAGTGACGAGCCGACACATGAGTAGGCATCAACGCAACCGTTAAAGGCGACATCGTACGCAGCGTTAGGACTTTTAAGGATATTTAACGTGCACTCCCGCCACACGGGGTATTATTCGTTGGACATTTTTGGCTGCACGGGCCGTTTATAGGTCGGCAGTTATTTTGGCGATGCCCGGACCCGAACCTGGGACCTTCCGCATGCTAGGCGAATGCCTAACCGACTGGGCTCTCCAGCCCCTTTAAATTTTTTTTTTCACTTAAATACGTTTAAAACTGTTCTTGTAGAAAGTAAAATTTATACCTAATTTAAGTTTATGATAAAGGGGAAACTTGTTATCTTGGAGGGATGGAATAATATATTCATCGACACAAAAATATCAATTTTAGCTTCCAAACTACGTTTATAACATAAAAAGTGGAATGTCATTGTTAACTTTTCCATAAAGAGAAATTTCGAATACTTCAATTATATATTAAAAAACTGCAAATTTTAATGCTCATTTAAAAAGCATACGAAACCATTTTTATTAGAATTAAATCACCATTGCCATCGCAACAATCGCTCGAGAAACTTTAATTCGTTTAGACAATAAATTAAAATAAATTTATTTTTACGACATCGATCAGTTTGAAATGACGTCAAATATATTTCACTACGAGATTCTTTGTACGTTGATATGAAATATTTTCAATCTATTTAAAAGCGAGGAATATTACCTATTTATTCTTTGAAATATAAATTATTTTTGCAAAGTAGTAATAATTATTGAATTTTCGAAATAAAATAAATTAAACAAGCCAAATTTAGCATGTAAATGTTTAATATAGAATAATGCTGTGTTTGGAGCCTGTTAAACACAACTGTTATGGGGAAGCGGGTTAAGTGACAGATTCTCTGTTACAAACCTACTTGTTTTCAAGTATTCCACCTAGCATGTTTTTCCATTGTATTAAATGGAATGTTATATAGTATATTTTACACTAAATAAGTGCAACTATAAAATAATGATAAACTATAAAATAAATTAAATAATGATATTCAAATAACAATCCTATAAATTAAACTCACGTGCCTTACGTAATTATACTTAATTTTTGGGTCACTCTGAACGCCCTGAAATTTCTTTCAAATTAGAAAACGACACATATCAATTAAGAGTTTATAGTAATGTTCAATGCTATTCCTATGGAAAAATCTGCTCTCGTTTTACATTTTTTACACCCGATTGGTTTCGAATAAAAAAAAACGCTTCTTAAATGACGTCTTCATTACAAAAAGAATAAACTCCTAAAATTTGGTCTTCGTACCTCCAGTAGTTTTTGCTGGGCGTAGATTAGGTTAGGTTAGTTTTGAATTATCGTCGCACCAGAGCTACACGAGGTCTATTGGTGACGGACGTCGTAATTTAGAACCACAGTCAAGTGACTAGCCGAAATCTGAGTAGGCACCCAACGCAACCGATAAGGGCGAAATCGTACGCAGCGATGCTGGGCGTTGATACTTGACCCAGTCAGTCAGTCAGGACTTATCCTTTTATATATAGATAATTAATACTGAATATACATTACTTGTTCTTTGCGTTTTTTAATACGTGACCTAATAAAATGAATTGCTTTTTCTAAAATTTCACTTGCTATATCACGAAATATTAAAATGCTGTACGTTTAAGTCAACTGTTTTATTTTTCCGTTTTATATTAAGAGATGTTGAAGTGAAATGCAGAATACTTCTACGAAGGATATTTTAAATTCGTTCTCTGCTACCAACTCTCAAATTCTGCCACTCACGGTGGATATTGAGAAAGATGGTGTGATACGCCGTAACAAAACGTCAGATTTTTCGACATCGAATTATATCTTATTCCATATGATAAAAACAACGAGCGATGCTCGCAATGTTCCTCTGGTAACGTAAGACTGTAACTGCCACGAACTTCCAGAAAAAGCGAAAGTTTTGCACCAAATTATCCTTCACGAACTTTCGGAAAAAAACACGAAACTAAACTTTCAGAAAAACACTTAAATTACCATTCATTTTTCAGAAATAATACCAGTTTTAATTCGAGACAATAATTTTTCCGTTGATTTACGAATCGTTCGGGTTTTTTTTTCTGAACTGCCTTTTTCTCTTAACAGGTTTTTTTGCACATGCGACGTATTCCTTTAGCACTAAGAGGGTTCTTTTTTTGGTATCATTTGGTGGCTCTCGCTACCAATTTTGACGTTTAGATCATTATGAATTTGTTTCTGTGGGTGTTAAGAGGTATGACGAGATTTTTATTTTGCAGAGAGAACCCAAGCAAGCTGGGGCCATCCGATGTATCTTTAACATACCACATAATCATATGACAGAACCACTTAAAAATCGAAGCCCGTGATCGAATACCTAATATTGACATTGACAGGAAGACAGCCACCACTCTCATAGGATATAAGAAACATAAATATATCTGCTGATGGGACCAGAAAATAAAAAAAAACTGTGGCAACTGTCCCGACCTTATGTTTTTGACTGTCTTGCAGTCGCTGCAAGCCTTCATTTCTTAAACTACTCAACAGAGGAAGATATATATTTCTCTGTAGAGTAGTTTAAATCCCGGATTGGACGAGGTTCACTCAGACTTTCATTTCTTAATTGGGTCGATAAAATGAGGACCAAGTATGCATGGGAACTAAACGCTGGGGGTCCCGAGTGAGGTTGACCACCTAACCGGGACATATGCCTTACACCCCAGAGACCTTGGTTACGAAAGCTGAATTGGGCACGGCAGGCCTTACCTCTCTAATGGTCTGTCGCGCCGAGGAGTTAAGTTTTTTTAGTAGAGTAGTTTAAGAGATTCATATAATGCCACATTGAGATGGCAAAGACTATTCAAGCACGGGGGATATGACACATAACCAACTAATAATGTGGTATGCGTGCCAATGATTTTCACATCCTGTAAATCTGCCGACTCAGCTGAAACTCGAACCCTGTGATCTTGGGCTCATGGAGCGGACATGTAATACGTCACAGCCACTGAGCCAATCAGAATTGGCACAAGTACCAGTTACAATTGAGTCAAATGTGCTATACGACTAAAAAAGATTCGCTGGATATGCAGAAAATTCAAATGATATACGCGACGGATTTTTCTTGGGCCTAATCCGAAACCAGAATATCTCGTTTCTTTAAACATTCCAAAATCCTTCAGAATAAATTTTACGGGGAGACCCTTTTCGAAGACTCGAAAAAAGTATTTAACTTTATTCGGCCGCGGAAGGAGCGCAAAGAATGAAACATAAACTTCAAGATAGGTTTTCTTTGGTTTTTAGGAATTCACAGGGAAAAATAGATAATAGGGTTAGGCTTGTCGAGTTTGGCTGATAATCACCATATTGGCGAATGTTACTGGCTATATCACTAAAATGTGGGATAAATATCAAAACTGAAAAAGGTCCCTCGAAAAAAATGTAGTTGATGCATGCAGTTGTAAAATACAACCATCAAAAACAGCCAGTAGTGGACAAGAATAATAAAATGTGTGTGTTCCCTGTAAATAAAAATGGGATATGAAGTTTAATATAAGGAAGTAAATTCTCCTGCCGCTGTAAAGAAGATGCTATTAAAATCTTGAAACAATTAACTCACCTAAATTCTTTCGTTCGGTTGCAATTAGGTTGCATTAAACCTAATTTCTTGCGTTCCATGTTCCCAAATTGTATGAAAAGCTGAATACATTATTCATCAACGCCTTGATCACCTAAAGACTTAAATTTGTTTGTGGTGTTGTTAAAAATAATATATATTATATTAGTATTGCTTAAAATAAAATTCACATATGTATTTATTAAAGTTTACTCTAATCCTTTTATTGAATAAGGTATATAATATATATATTACTATTATTATGATCAATATACTTATATAATATATTAATAATATATAATATATAAGAATTATATTATATAAATAATAGGATATACAATCAGGGCGAAGGTGGAATCAAACCGCACCCGTTACAGCGCGCAGACTGTTAGCGTAATGGTCCAAACCACTCGGCCATCCCGGCCCCAATTGAATGAAAAAAGCTCAAATAAATTGAATGACAAAAACTATTTATGTTTTCCTAGTTATTAAATTTGGCGACGAATCGTTTCCAGCAACCTTTCTTTAATCTCAGCTCTCTAGCAACCCAACACATCATTCTTTATACTTATCCAAAAATATAAACCGACCAAAGAAACTAAAACTTTATTAAAAAATAAAGCAAAAAAAATCTATCAAATATATTCCAACACATAACTTCCTTACTAGCTCCTCTTCCGTTTTCATTTAAAATACTTTTCATCCAACATAAAAGAATACTTTTGCCCGCTTCGATTGCAAGTAAAGAACTTTCAGTACTTCAGATACATACCTTTATATTGATCAGTTCATTTCAATGCTGGTCCAGAATTTTAATGCAAATCCTCGTGCCACAAAAGCTAACAAAAACAAAAGGACTGTATATCGGAATGGAGTCAGTTCTGGTTCAAGGATTTGAACCGGGCTAGTTAAAACTTCGCGAGGCAGAACTTTTAATAAGATGTAACGGTAATATGCGCGGTTGGAATTATTTATTTTTATCAATATGAGGATATTGAAGGAATTTTGTATTTAGCAAAGCAAGAGAGTTTGTTTGATAAAAGTTGTTGTATTTGTTTTTTAATAAATAAAGGGGATGGTGTTTGTGAAGCTGGTATTGGAAAATTTTTGAAGTTAACTTTTATAATTTAATTTTACGTCAGAGACCAGCATTATTTATTTTTACATCAAAACAAAAGTGTATTCAGTACCACTATGCATTAAAAATGTTCATAAAACTGAAAAATATTCTGCCGATTTTATAAACAAAGTTAGAACTATTTTAGTTTACTGTAATATATTGCGTATACGCAATAGTTTACGCATAAGCACATATGTTAAGGTGATAAGTTTTTACGCATAAGTTTTTATTTATTTTATGTAAGTAGTAGAATTATATAGCATGAATGTTTTGATAAAATATAATAGTTTTGGTAAAAATTGAAAGTATGTTTGAATTTAGTAGGTTGCATCTGAACAGTGACTAACCTATTTTACCTTTAATCAAGGATTCTTAAGTTCAAGTAAAGAATTTCTTAACGCAAATTTGCTTATTAATCAAATAAAATCAACGAAACTTTTTTTCAGTAGTATAACTTAAGAAAACTTCCAGAATATTTTGTCAAAAACATAAATATAAATTTTGAATAAATAAAACCTTCTAAGCTGGCATTTCATGTAATTTTACAAAATCAATTATGATACTTTTTATTTCAATCAAACCTCTGTCTCTAAGGTATGGGTATACCATTCCTCACATTTTCATTTTTATAAGCTTGATATCAAACTACACCAACCGACTAACCATTAGAAAACTCGTAGTACAGTAATAGTTAATATTTAAAAAAAGTGATAAACCAGTGAAATGCAGCACCACGTTCGCAAATAGTTTTATGAATTCAATTTAGTCGGGACATCCCATGATGTATTCCCAACCGTATAGGTGGCTTAGCAACTAGCAAACTTCTGGCTGCCCATTAATTCTGGGGACCTCGTCCTGAGATTTAGAATATGAGAGTTTAGCATTTGCAACGAGTGCGGTAGTTGAGAGGGCTTTGGCTCAATTTGGGTCGTCCTAGTTTCCGTTCGTGGACAACGTCATTTGGGATTAGGTCTCGAACTTAGAGTCCATTGCATGTTATTAGGTATAAGCTTCGAAATGAATGGAAATAGTCTACGGAATATATACTATGGTTAATTAATGAGTTAAAGGTGAATTATGATTTGAGTGAAATGAGTTGTTCTGATGATTATTAAACTTAGTTATGTCTGATTACGATTGGCCATGCAAATACAACATAAAATTGTATTTGCCGGTCCTAAATAGTTCTATGTCTGGTGCACCGTTAATTCTATAAAATCGTCATCACTTTTAATTTAACTAACTTAAATTTACAGGCCGTTAATTATTATACGTAAAAAAGCTGGCATGCCAAAACACTAAATTAAAGTATGGAGCTAGTTATTTAAATAATTTATAAACATGTAAAAAAAATTCCGTTAAGGTATCTCCCTACCTTGGGGTTAAGGTATCTCCCTACTTAACCCTACACACTCTCCAGAATCAAATAAAAACTTTTCAATTAAAATGATGAATACGTGGTTTTCAAACACTTTTTCAATCCAGCTAAAACATAATTTCATCATTAATTCAAGCATGTCAACCTCTCGGCATATCGCGAATAAAAGTTTTGCTTGAAATGAAAAAAAATAATTGAGAAATAAATTTTATTGACTTCACACCGAACGAAAAATTAATGTATCTTATTCGACAGCATTTTAAAATATATGTATAAAATTTAATGTTATTCTAAAACATCTATTTAATTCAAAACCAAATGTTTTTTACATTAAAAGTTTAAGAATTTTTAATTGAAATTTCGGCTAAATACATCAAAATAGTTTTATATTAGGCCCTTCTTTCAACAAAATTCAAAGATATAATCTTCAGTAAATTATTTTTTTTTACCATTTTTTAGTGCTGAGTAAAAGTTACAATACAACACTTTACCGTCATAGGCAGGTAATTTGCAGCACCGATGATTTAGATTTTTTCTGCAACACTACAACCCAAAAGAAAGCTTACTAAAAAAGGGCCCCTGTCAGTTCAAAAAAGGACCGATTCATTGATACATACTTTTTTCTTAAACGTTTAGTTTTATATACAAATACAAAAATTGTCGACCAACAACAGGCCAGAGGCCCAGCAAGGTTGGTCCAAAATAAATCTAATTTATTACCAGTTTCCAATGACTGTCAAGTTTCTTCTTAAAATCTTCTACTCTCTTCGAATGCACAACGTAATCTGGTAAAGCATTCCACTCATTGACAACTCTATTGTAAAAATGTTTTCTTACCTCCCTTCAAAGCTCGATTTATTCAACTTCTGATCATGTCTCGTCGGCTATTTAAGGTAAAACCTAAGCCCTCCATGTCTCCCTGTTTTATGAACTTGAATTAACTGTATTAAATCACCCCTAGCTCTCCTGTTTTCCAGGGAATACACGTTTAAAGATCTTAATCTGTTATGTTTTTGAGTGAACTTTTAAATGCTTTTTGCCACAATTCATCGATCAAAATTTTGTAACTTCCCGGAAGAATTGTTTTTATGCAGCAAAGTATTCCTTAACAAATTTCAGAAGAAAAATAGTGAAACGTATAAAACGGAAAACCATCACATAATACTTCACCAGACACTCTTAAAAATTATATCAAAATATCTCAATTAAAGCTATGAATACCTAGTCATTTAAATACTGCTTTATTCAAGATAAGACAAAAATTCCATCATTAATTCAAGCATCTCGAACCTCTAGGTTAATCGCCAACAAAAGACTTGCTTAAAAGGAAAATAATTGAGAAAGGAGTTCCATTGATTCCTCTCGCCAAAAGATAAAATAAGCCACCATCGAAATTGTTTTGTCGCTTTTAGGAGAACTTTCTATGCAGCATTGATGACAAAAGGAAGTAATATAAGACGAATCGTTAATTGTAAAAATGAGCCGGGGCCACTGAGGAATTTCCCTAGAGGCTACCTCCTTTAAATACTTTGTTAAAAGATGAATCCTTTATGAAAATGTTCCTACAGACTTGGCGTCTTTTATGCATTTAGCGATTTAGATTGCTCAAGATTTTTGATTAATTACCCTCGCCATTCTGAAGAGATTTTAAGTTGTGTTTGAGATAAATATTGCAGACAACTCTTTGACGATGATAGAGTGAATTTAGTAAAGCTTTATAAATAATGAGTTTTATCATTTATTTTTAAAAATACGCTTGAACATTTTAAAAGCTGTTTCAATATCCAGTCTTATTTTGCAGAATGAATTGTATTTATGTATAATTCTCATTTAGTTTAGTATTATTGTTTGGTTTTGATTCAACTTTAGTTGGCTCAGTTTCACTTAAAAATTCCCATTAAAAATATTTTGACTTTGATCGAGCGATTTTGAAAATTTTGTATACAAATAATGACATTTGTGTTTTATGTTCAAAAACACACATGACTTTTGAAAGCTGTTTGGAGATTAATATTTTTTTTAAATCTAACTGCATTTCTGTTCAACTGATGAATTAGGTCAAGTTTCATTGTTTAATTTAGTTTCATCTTTCTCAATTTTAGTGTCATCTAAATACATTTAATTGGAAGTATGTGAAAACTATGTATTGTATTTTTCACTTAACACAAATATGAATGTGTAACATTTTGGTTAAAGATATGTTATATGTAACGCATTTGTAATTTATACAAGTGAGCAGGGGTATTTTTGTTCTGTTAATTTTTCACAACTTTATTCCAAAATGTTGACTCCATATCGCTAATCAAAAACTATGGCAGCCATGCACTATAGACTGGTTCCGTTTCGCCAAAATGAGATTTCTATTGGCATTTGCAGAAAAAATGCTAAAACATCTTTCCTATATGAAATTGCTGGACAATTATATTTTTTAGAAATCTCTACGCTACCGTTACAAAATGGCGTCCTTATAATCATTAAAATTTTAATTGAAAAAAATTGATGAATGAACGATATTGGGGGATTCAGTTACATTAAGTTATAAAGTACACTCTTAAAAAAAGAGTGAAATCCACTCCTATAGGGAAGTGATTTTCGGCACCGGAAAGGAGTGGAATAACTCAGACTGAGTTAAAAAGAAACGACTCTTTATATAAAAAGAGTGAAATCACTCCTATAGGGAAGTGTATTTGGCACCGAAGGAGTGGAAATTAACTCGACTGAGTTAAAACGCTCGTTTAAGAGTGTAGGAGTAATTGTTTCTTTATTTCTTTTTACCCTCCGCAAAAAGAGTGAAATCCACTCCTATAGGGGAAGTGCATTTTCGGCACGGAAAGGAGTGGAAATTAACTCAAACTGATTAAAACCGCTCGTTTGTTTTAAGAGTGTACGTTGATTCAAAACCTAATATTTTACTACGTTCTCTTCTTGAGGTTTAAGTTCTAAATCCCCCCAAAAAAGATGACGACAACATCATTATTATTCTAACCAATTTCAAAATAATTAACCACATTTCTTTTTTTCCATCAGCTCCCCCGTCTTTCGTCCGAGCCCTACCCAAAGAATCCGGAGCAGCCAGAAATGCATCAGCAGTCCGACTCATGTGTCACGTCGAATGCGACCCCCTTTGCAACGTAACCTGGTACAGGGGATCCGATTCCCTCCACGAGTCCAAGTTCTTCCTCACAGAGACCATGGTCCTGGACCCGGACCCAAAGCGAGATGTTCTGAAGTCCGTGGTCAGTACGCTGTCGTGGAGCCTGAGCCATCTGCCAGCGACCAGTTTCGATTTTAGTACCTTCACTTGTGTCAGTTCGAGTAATGAACTTGGACCGAAGGTCAACAGTTCTACGTTGTTCAGGATTGAATGTAAGTTTTCTTGGTACATTTTTTTTATTAAGTTAGTGTTACTGTGGGTTTGTGGATAGGTCTGTGGATTCAGTGTACTTGTTATTCATATGTATTATTAAAGATAAAAGGTATCTATAACAAACTAAATTAACCACGATATCTGACGCATTGGCAGTTAAAATAAAGAACTTGCATATTACCGCATACAAAATGTTGCCAACAACGTGGTACAGAGTGACCCCTTGACCCCCTTGAGGAAGAACTTGGACCTTCAAGAGTCCAAGTTCTTCCTGACCGAGACCATGGTCTGCCGGCGACCAGTTCCAATTTCAGTTCCTTCATTTGTGTCGGTTCGAGTAATGTACTTGTACCGAGGGTCAACAGTCCCACGTTGTTCAGGATTGAATGTAACTTTCTTGTTTATTTTTTACTTAAGAAAACTCAGTATCCCCGAAACAGTGAAAATATCGAATTTTTCTGTTTAAAATACTATTTAAACATCAAAGTATGTTTCCCCAAACTTTTAAAACCCCTTCGGGAATATGAAGCTTTGCATATGCTTAAAAAATGCAATAACATAATTGTTTCGTCAATGCACAAATCCTCACCGCTTTGGAAAAGTATCTTAGCAACAGAATAATTTGTTACTACCTCCCTCTTTTTCCCACCCTCACAGTCTCCTCCTCTAACCCAACCACCCTCTTCCGGATATCAGATTTCGTCTGCCATTCGCTCTGCTGTTTTTGTTTCAGCTAGATGTGTATACTATTTGATGAAGCAGGTTTTTCTTTCTACGAAACATGCAATTTTTTAACACAATAAAACTTTTTGCGCCATAGATTAACCTGGTTTACTGTAGGTGCCATGCGCATACTAGATGGATATAATTTGTAATGACATTTAGCTTTGTTCCTAGCAACGAATAAGTGCATTTCACCATCTCCTTTTACACGTGTCTTCTATACCGGATAACAGATTGTCTCCTTAGCTGCTGTTGGTTGTTGTAAGACTATATATTCAGGTTTGTGTGCTTGGTCAGCGACCGCTTATAAACCTTCGTCAAGTAAGACAGACACATAGACAACACACACACAAGTGGATCCATCTAATTTTTAAGACAGAGGCCAACTAGAGGATCCCCAGAATTGGCTTGTCACCCCCAGAGGTATTGATTTGGTATGGGAACTTAGACGACTTTCGGACCCAACAGATTTAACCAGCACGTACTCCGCATATACTCGGTAGGTCTTCAGTGGTACCGGGACTCGATCGCAGGACCTTCCGATCCCGAGACCGAGACGCTGACCACTAGGCTCACTACGGCCCCTCTGCTGTTTTTGTTTTCAGCTAGATGTGTATACTATTTGATGAAGCAAGGTTCTCTTTCTTACGAAACATGCAATTTTTTAACACAATAAAACTTTTTGCGCCATAGATTAACCTGGTTTACTGTAGGTGCCATGCGCATACTTGTGGATATAATTTGAATGACTTTTTTCTTGTTTCTGCAAGAATAATGGCATGCAAATCTCCTTTTACAGTGTTTTATTTACCTACATTGTCAATCTTGTTGGTTGGTAAACATATATATTCAGGTTTGTGTGCTTGGTCAGCGACCCGCTTATAAACCTTCGTCAAGTAAGACAGACACAACACACACACATAAGTGGATCCATCTAATTTTTAGACAGAGGCCAACTAGAGGATCCCCAGAATTGGCTTGTCACCCCCAGAGGAATTGATTTGGTATGGGAACTTGGAGGACTTCCAGTCACCATTAGCGTACACGGGGGTCTTCGGAAGGCAGCGGGACTCGAACTCGCAACCTTAGGGATGCCAGTCCAAAATCTTACCGACCAGGGTGTCCCAGCTCCGTCATTCTTGTAATTGACTAAAGTTAGTTGCAGTTTGCTACAATAGTAAAAGTTTACTACAATACGCCATATTTAAATGAAAACTCTACATGTGAAAAAAAATAACATTTAATTCTGAACAAAAGTAGATTCTGGCTCTTAAAATTCTGCAGAAATAAAAAAAATGCTTTTATGACAATAAACTATTTTTTATGTGAAAAGTTGAGCTTGCATGAGGAAATTAAATTTGTCGTTAGATTTTTGTATTTTTGAACCTTTTTCGGGATTTTTTTTAACAAAGATTACGTGTGACAGAAAAGAAGCGAAACCGTCAAGACTGTTTTATACACTGCGTTTATCTTGAAAAATGATTTAACTTTTTATTGATTTTGATGTATTAAATTTATATTCTCAAATATAAAAAAAACCCAATTAAGCAGTATTTGTATGCAACGAATATTGCTAGTTGAAGTCCTTTTAATATTTAGACAAATTAAAAATTTGTTTTAAGATTCAAGGTGAAATATCAATTAGTGTCACAATATAAAAAAAACCCTGACAAACAGAAGTATGTACCTGCTTTCATTAGAAGGTTTAACTAATCCTTTTGATTATTTGAACCTTATCTGGGTATCCCATAATTTTCTTTATGGGCAGCCCGTTCCATGTTAATCCACTTTATTTTAATTACTATTAAAATCGTAAATAGAGTTTACATGGGTTAGTTGCGGGAACATGGGCTCCATTTGAGCCTTGTCTGGGTATCCCATAATATTCTTTATGGGCAGCCCGTTCCATGTTAATCCCTTATTATACTATAAAATCGTAATAGAGTTTACAGGTAGTGGGGAACATGCTCATTTGAGCCTATCGGTATCCATATATTCTATGGCAGCCTCTGTAATCACTTATTTAATTACTATTAAATCGTAAATAGAGTTTATTGGGTTAGTTGCGGGAACATGGCTCCATTTGAGCTGTCGGGTATCCCATAAATCTTATGGGACCTTCCATGTAATCCACTTTATTTAATTACTATTAAATCGAATGAGTCATGGTTAGTGCGGAACTGGCTCCATTTGGCTTCTGGTATCATATCTTATGGAAGCCCGTTCATGTAATCATTTTATTTAATTACTATTAAAATCGTAAATAGAGTTTACATGGGTTAGTTGCGGTAACATGGGCCCCATTTTTGCCTATCTGACCCGCCCATGTATACCTCACCTTGACTCATATGGATACCACACTCAAGTGGACCTGAGTTAATTAATCAAAGAAACTTTTCGAATGCATTGCTCAAAACAATTTGGGGAGCACTTTTCGTACTTTTGTTAACCCATTCAGTTAAAATGTTTTATTTTTTATTCTACAAATGTAAAATTTGTGAAATAGATTCATTATACATCCAGAATGAAATGGTAAAATACAGGGGAAATATCTTAATTTTTTAACTAAAATTTACGGGGGGGGAAATTAAGGAAGCCTAACTTTTGAATAAATTATAACAATAATTTTTTCAAAACATTATTTGTTAAAAAAAAGTTAAAATCAATTTTTAAACATCTAAGAATGTAAGCGTGGAGAATTTAGGGTCAATTTATTTCATAAAATTTTTTGGGAGAGAATTTTATTTTACCATGTTTTTCATATTTTCATTTAATTAAAACAAACATTATTTGATTCTTCAAAAGACATGATTCTTCCTTCTAACGATAAATAAGTGCGAGCTCAACTTAGTGAGAAAAAAATAGCAAGCTGATGACTCCAAATGGAATCATTTTGGGTGAAAGGGTTTGAACCATGCATTCCCCTAATTCTTTTGAGCAGTGTACACTATATGTCAACAATGATAAAGTTGAACAATGATAACAATAACAATGATGACAGTTTAAAATAGTTTGCATTGTAACACCTTTTAGAAAATACAAAATCTTTTTTAATGGTGTGAAATAATAAAAAGAAATGTATATATACAATGCATTCTCGAGATTATAATAACTTGAAAATCGTTTACATCGGATCAAGTTTAGGGCCATGAAAAATTAAATAGAATGGGCATGTTTCGGGTCTTGAGTGGCAACAGAAATTTTAACAAAATTGAATTTTTTTAACCTTGATTGGTGCATTCATGTCACGTGCACTCTTAAAACAAAATAGTGAAATCCACTCCTATAGGGGAACTGCATTTTCGGCACGGAAAAGGAGTGGAAATTAACTCAGACTGAGTTAAAACCACTCGTTTTAAGAGTGTAAGACGTAAATTGTTTTCTTTTATTTCTTTTACCCACTCCGCAAAAAGAGTGAAATCCACTCCTATAGAGGAAGTGCATTTTCGGCACCGGAAAGGAAAGGAAATTAACTCAGATTGAGTTAAAACCTCTCGTTTGTTTTAAGAGTGTGGAGACAGAAGACCAATCTTAGCACCTATCGCAAGCAGAACAATTATGAAACCTGGGAAAAATTTCGTCACCTGAAAGAACCCAATCGATTATACGATACATTTTCCAGATTATTATCACTTGAAAATAGTTTTCGTTGTAACACGTTTTGTTTTATTGAAAAATCCCTGTTAATACAATGAAAAATTAAATAGAAATGATAATGCAATTCACATTCTCCAGTGACATTTAAAACATTCACTCATTTCATTTGTTATGATTACCTCGTTAATTACTGTAGAACGTTACATTCGTTAGTTCGTTATGGCGAAACCTAATCAACGAATCCGGCATTCTCAGCGTCATTAACCAAGCATGCTTTCTAATTACAATTGTTACGTCACCCTGAGAATATCCATCGTTGCCAACTATGCAAGAAGAATGTTGGAGACAATGGGAAAAAAATAATTATCGTACGTCCCGTAGAGAGAATAGATTCTAAAACTGTCTGAAAAGTTCATGATTTAAAAAAAAAAATGATTTCTTTGTGATGAAGAATTCTTGGTCGGGAATTTTCGATTGCAGAAAGTCTGAAGATGACGAAATGTGTTGAAGTATTTTAGAGAAGAATCTTGATTTAAATGATTAAAATTCTTTATTGAAGTTGAGTTAAAGTAGTAGGTGCAAATCGGTTGAAAAGTTATTATGAAACTGGTCACTTTGGAGATTTTTTTCTCATTTCAATGAGAAGGGTATTATTCAGGTCTTGATTAGCAACAGAAATGTTAATGAAAATAAACTATTTCTCGAGTTTTGATTGGTGAATCCGTGTACAGGGAAACAGAGGGCCAATCGTAAGAAGCTGAAAAGAAATCTGGAAGAAAATTTGTCACCTGGTATAACCCAATTAATTTCATTTGGTAGCAGCAATGTTTTTTATTATTATGGGCTCAAAACTATTTTGAAAACAACACAGACGTAATAAGATGAACTTGCGAGTTTCAATTTAATTTTATTTATAAACTTCAAAATTTAACAATTATCTATTTAATTAAATCAAACTCAGAATAAAAATCGTGTCATGTGCTTTTTCGTATTAGATAAATTTTCAGTGCTGAAATCTCTTTTAAATTAAAAATTCTCGTAAATAATAAAATGTTAAAACAATGCACATTGCTATTCCTATAGAAACATCGGATCAAATTTTACTTCCTTACTTCTCTTTGGGAAGAAATTTTGAAAAATAGCTTCTTAAATTATGCCTTATTACAAAGGGAATAAATTAATAAATTTGGTTATGTACCTTAAATTTGGTGTATGTACCTTAAATTTGGTTTATGTACCTTAAATTTAGTGTATGTACCTTAAATTTGTTGTATGTACCTTAAATTTGGTGTATGTAATCCACTAGTTTTGGCTGGACATTGATACGTGAGTAAGTCATTTAGGTTTTTTCCCCTTAAATATATAAATTTATATCTGAATGGACTTTGACATAATCCATAAGAAATTGAAAAGAATTTTATATTGGTTTAAACATCTGTTCAAGAAATTCATTCTAGCGTAAAGAATTGTTGTCACATGAAATGTCGTATTAAGATTATTATCTTTCAACTCAGATATCTAATTTGAATGTGTCACTTGCAGTTAAGTGACATCTCAAACAATATGTTTTCTGTCTAGACATCTTTCTTAATCAATGAAACACTTCACAAACAGTATTATTATCTGCCTTAAAAGTGTAATGAAGCAATCTTCTTGCTGGATGTCAAAGTTTAGTTTAAAAAAAGTAATGTTGTGCTTACGATTTAATTGGTTGTAAGCCATTTTAATACTTATTGATATTTTCTGTAGCAATTTCATTAAATAGATAATGTATGTTGTTGCTAGAGAATTTAGAAAACTAGTTGCTAGAAAACTAGAGAATTTATTAAATAAGTAGTGTCGTGTCAACGATTTAATTGGTTGTTAACATAGATACCATAGTTAAAGTATTAGATTGGCTGATCACGTGACCTCCAATGCTAACGACGAGACGCGCATGGAGGCTTTTTAACAGGGCAAAATGGCCAGTGTTGCTGCCAGTTTAAAGAGAAAAATACTACGAAAAAATACCATTTAATTCTAAAATAACAACAAAAAAAATACTAGAAAAGGATTTAAAGTCACTAAAAAGATTCCAAAATGCAGCTAGTATTTTTACGATATTTTTTTGTAATTTTAGAATAATTCTAAAATTAATTCTAAAATTAAGTTAAAAGTTTAGTTATAAAGTTTAAAGAGTATATTTGTATTTTAGAATAATTCTAAAATTAATTTTAAAATTAAGTTAAAAGTTTAGTTATAAAGTTTAAAGAGTATATTTGTATTTTAGAATAATTCTAAAATTACAAAAAAATATCGTAAAAATACGAGCTGCATTTTGGTATCTTTTTAGTGACTTTAAATCCTTTTCTAGTATTTTTTTTGTAATTTTAGAATTAAATGGTATTTTTTCGTAGTATTTTTCTCCTTAAAGTGGCAGCAACACTGGCCATTATGCCCCCTTAAAATGTCTCCATGCGCGTCCCGTCGTTAGCATTGGAGGTCACGTGAGCAACCAATCTAATACCTTAACTATGATATCTATGGTTGTTAACCATTTTATTACGATATTTTATTAACGATATGTTCTGTCTTTTGAGTAGACATTTTATTAAAACATAACGTTGTTTGTTGTTCGTTTATAGAAATTTTATTAATATAAAGATTAACATAGTATGTGTGCGTAACAGTTCTTGTTAACAAATTAACAAAGAGTTTTTTGGCAATCAAGCTATACCACATTTAATTGCATAAATAGTTGTTCACTTTAACTTTTATTAGAAGTTAACCATTTAAGAGCTCCAAATATTTGTCCTTTATAATTCTATTCTAATATAGATCATGACTTAACCAATTACTGCATGCCGAATTTGTAAGTACCATTAAAACCTTCATTTCGAGTAAAAGCGTTAACTCTAATTTGTTAGACTTTTTGTGTAACTTAATTTGTCCTATATTATACCTTGTCTATCCAGAATGCGAGTCTCGAAAGCATTTTCCTCCCCCATCCCCGCATGTGGTTTTCTTCGAAACGGCGTGAGCGTGTTTTTCCCCACCCTACTTGGGTTTGAACTGTTCGGATTGTTAACCTCACAACAGAACCTCAAACGCGTTAGGTTTAGATAAGCGATGCTCCCCCCGTTTCCTAGAAAACCAAGCGAAGGGATGGGGGAAGAAAATGCTTTCGAGGCTCGCTTTCTGGATAGACAAGGTATAATATAGTTCAGAATAGTGTTCTCCAATTTTTCTGTATTCTGTTTATTTAGATAAATTCAAGCAATTAGCCTAATTTTGCATGGTTTTGCCCTTCTCTGAACCTAAATATGTCACCAACAGATCCTCCAGAAAACATCCACATATCCCTCCACGTCCTTGACATCATCGAAGGCGAGAATCCGGAAGACGTCATCTGTACAGCCTCTGCCTTCCCTCCAGGACAGTACTTGTGGACCGTGGGTGAGACCGTCCTATCTCGATCGCGAGTCCTGTCCTTCAATTCGTCGGTCACCAGAGACATGGCAGGGAACTACTCATGTACAGTCAGGAACCCACATGGACATGCTAGAGCGGATCTGAAGATCGTGGTTCATCGTGAGTATAGCTTGAGTTTATATTTTACGTTTTATTTAATCTTAGGAATAGCCTCGCCAAAAATTGCTATTGTAAGGTGTCAATAGTTTGTAATTCCAGAATCTTAACATCAACATTTACAAAGACTAAGAACAAACCACTATAAAGGAACGAAAATTCTTCCCAACGAAACGAGAACTTATATTCCCTGCAACAGCTGCACCGATTCTCAACTTACCTCGGATGACATTCTCGAGTGCCCAGCCCTTACTCCACATATTGTGTTGTTGTTTCTAATGCCACTCGGTAACCGAGCCCGGAGTAGAGAAGTACCCGATTTTAAGGCGAAGTGGGGCGGCTTCCGTTTTTTTATCGAGCGCCACAAACGAGGAAGTCCGACTTTTGCTCAGCAGCATGACACATCCGTTTTACAGGAAGGTCTCTTTCACACATCCATTCTCACTCACATATCGGAATTTTGATCCAGATCAAAGGCCGATAAACCTCTGATCTAGTACCCCCAGAGGTATTAATTTGGTGTGGGAACATGGGGGACTTTGTGACCACGACATATTTAACGTGCCCCCGCCACCATTAGCAACACGGGGGTCTTTAGCCGAATACAAGAGCCAACCCTGCAACCATCAGAATTGCGCGCACCGCCGAGGACAGAACCCACAACCCTTCCGATGCGAGCACGACGCTTCATGCGACTGAGCTACCGCGGCTCCCCACATATTGTACAACTAGGTATGGTGCCAAGGGCTTCAACACTTCTAGAGATCCTCTACAGCACAAATGTATATGAACTAAGCGGATGCAGTTTTCAAGCCTTCTAGTTTTCAAGACACATGAGGCTATTTAATTGTCCAGGGACACGATAAAAAAAATAGTTTGTAATAGATTGGATAATTGGAACACGACGGAGCGTGGCTTCTTTGTGGGATATAAAGCAATGTTTGAAATAAGTCTGGTGTCACAGTAGGCGTGACCTTTCTACTTTAGACGAATTATCTGCTGCGGGATTTATTTGAGGGGTTTATTAAAACCTCCACCTCAGAGCTCACATACCTTGAATTATTCGCAAGGCAAAAGGCCCAAAACAAACAAAATTGGCTTCAACCTCCTACTCACTACGGGTACAAAGCAAAAAGGCCAGGACTCTCTCTTTCTCTTCCTGGTGACAGACAGACCAACACCTGCTTGTCCAGACTAGCCAGCGGACACCTGAAAAGTCTTAAGTTTTCTGCTAATCAAAATATCTTCCCTCCTTGCCCTAAGTGCCAGCAAAACCAGGCATCACCTGATCATATCCTAAACTGCCTAGGACTGGACTGGGAGTTGGGACGACATACATTCTTCTCCCCTTTTGGTTTCGGACTTCCTAAATATCAACGGATTTATTGATCTGGTCTGACTCCGTCAGACCAGATGGGAATTAGCAACAACAACAACTTTAAAACGTTTGATATAGATGTGACCTAAAAATATGGTAAAACATTTCGCCGCACAGCCTTTGCAGCTACTAAAAACCATTTTGTTAGTGAAACCAAGCGCCAAACGTTTAACGGTGAAGGAATGCTGGAATTTTAATTATTTTGATAGGAGTTTTGGCGCTTTACCAATGAACTTCGAATAATTTTCACGTTTATTCGAAGTTTATTAAAAAATATAATATATTCTAACATTTAATTAAGTAACTATAACTAAACTAAGTAAAGAGAGTTTTGAATTAAATTGTAAAATTCGCTTGACAATTATAGACGAAGCATAAGGCTTGCGAAATTTTATTGGAAGAGGTTATTTAACTACTTTAAAAATTTCATTCTTTTATCAAACTTTCGAATTTTACCTCTTACATCAACCATAAGACTTGTAATATTTCTGTTTGAAATGGTATTCGAAAAGGTTATTTAATTATTTCCAACGGGGTTCATTCATAAACTCAACTTTTAAACTCTCAATCCCTTTACAAATAATATTTATTTCAGTTTATATCGTTCAAAATACTAATAATTCATTTCAGATGCGTAAAACATTTGCTTCAGACAGGCCTCTTGCATATTTTCCACAGCAATGAATGGTAAATTAAAGAACCTGGATTAATAACGCTATAGCAGAAGTTTTGGACACTTTTACAAAAGTACAAATTCTCGACTTGAACTTTTATCGCTGCTTGAAATAAACTACTCATAAAATTAATTTATTCAGATTTGGTAGTTTAGAGTTAAGAAAATTAATGAATTTATTTAGAAATCTTGATAAACCATGTACGTTATATGTTTATCGGAATGTGTCAAACTTAATATTGATTGCACGTTTTACAATATATCATAGTTCAATGACGAAATTAATTATACAATAATTTAAAGTTTAAAATTAATCAGATAATAGTTTAAAGATTTACATACATATTCGTTAATTTGTTCTAAAAGACCAAATTGAGTGAGATAATGCATTTTATCGTTAAATAATTTAAATTATTTTATAACTTGGCGGAACAATTCCTAGTTTCTATGTAAAAAGTCCTAGTTTTCTATGTATAAAAGTAAATTTCAAGTAGCTTCTATAAACAAATTAAAAATAAATAAAGGTTTATTAACTTTGAAAATATCTAGTTACAAATTTGTCGAAACTGTTTGAAAACACATTTTGTTGTAGTAGCTAATAATTGGTGTGTTTAAATTTTGTAAGGAGTATGATACAGATTATAGCAAAACACACATAAATATAAATCAGTTTTCTACTAGTTTGTTGACCACCGCCTTATTAACATTGAAATTTCATCTTTCGTTTTAACACTTTTCTAAACTTTTTGAATATCAATTTGTAGAATTTTCTATTCTGAGGACCAAGCATGCTTGGGAACTAAACACTGGGGGTTCCACGTGAGGTTGACCACCTAACCGGGACATATGCATAGCACCCCCGAGCCCTTGGTCACAAAAGCTGAATTGGGCACGGCAGGCCTTGGCCCACTAATGGGCTGTTGCTCCGAGGAGTTGAGTTTTTTTTTTTTTTTTTTAGAATTTTCTATACATTTATACGCATTTTATTTTGCGTGGTCGATCAATGTATTCCATGTTTCTTTAACATTTTGCTATGTATTTAACTTAATGACGACGGTAAGTAAGAAAAAGTGTCATGCGAGAATAATGTTTCTGATTAAATTTATCTAAATGAACAAAATATGAAGCAAAAGAAGCCCATAGTACTTGAAACTTTATGTAGGAAAAGTTAAGTTAGAAAAAAAAACGAATTTAAATTTATAACGTTAACGTTTTTATTCGGTAAGTATGGTAAACACAAACTGGCTCTTTAACAGGTTAAGAATTTATAAACATAACGACTTTGGTAAAATTAACAAAACTCTTATATCAAAATTAGACCAGTTATTTTACACAAATAATAAAAAATGGAAAAACTATCTCTATTATTACAAAAACAAAATTTTAAAATAAAAATAATAAATCTGCATGCAAATTCCGATGATAAAGTCCAAAATGAACCCAAATAACACCAAAACCCAAACCTCAATGAACCAAACATAAAACACCCAATTTATTTCCAAACATAAATTACAATTCCTTCTCCGAACTCCTAAACGACCTCGCCAATATCTCACAAAACTTTCTCAGATAGTTCTTTTATAAAATCAGATAACCATCATCAAGTGGAATGACCATAATCAATTCGAAGCTATCACGGCCACATTTTTCGCCATATATCCTACAACAGCAAGAGCTGGTACTTTTCCAATTACCCTATCAAACAGACTTCGTTTCTGGGAAGAGTGTTATCGCCATATGGCACAAAATGTCTTCAATATCAATTCTTGAGCAGTTTTTTCTTCTTTATGTTTGTTAAAATATCCTTCAGAGGGTAACAAGGTTAAGTCCAAATATGGAGATGTAAAGATGCTTTTTGTATGTGTTTTTCAAGTTCTTAAATTATAAGAAATGTCGATTGGAGACGTAGATTTAGTTATTGTAATTTATTAACAAAAATGAAAGTTCCAGGTACTACACTAATGTGATATCTATATGGGCCCACTTGATGAGTGTGGATACTACCCATATGGGGTCCAGAAAGAAACGACCCACTTTATGTTTGGTAAAACCACATTAGCATACGTGTGGTATCACGGCTAACTTCAATAACAAGGCCAGAGAAGCTCTCCCAAACATAAGCGTAGACGGAAATTTTGACGTCACTGTTTCCAGTGCCGAAGATCGAGAAACCAGTTCGGACGCATTCGGAATCCTAAAATTGTGGTCAGCCGTGAACGAGTGGTTCCGAACAGGTTTCGAGACAGGTTGTCTTCATCTTCGGAACAACGTCACTCGGAACTATGACGTCAAAATTTCCGTCCCCGAGCTTGTTTGGGAAAGCTTCTTCGGCCTTAGTAGTTGAGTAGGCCGTGGGGGTATCCCATGTGAGACAATTTTCAATTATGTATTTCTTACATCTATATCTCTAGAGAGATAATAAAAAATAAGGAAACAATTAAACTTTGTGGGGCAAAATAATGTCAAATTGACAATGACGCATAACTGTACAGTTAAATTATAATTGCATCATCCAAATAAAAACTAATACTTGTCCTCGATTAAACCTTTCGATATGTGACTTTATATGAGTATCCCTTAAGAATCTTTATGGTTTGCCCACACTACTCCATGTTAATCTTTGTGTTCCATCTGTTTGGGGCAATTCCATAAAAATGTCAACATTTAGAAATGTCACTTTTTTTATAAATATTTACTAATTAGGTTTAAAAATACATTCCAACCTTTCAAATGATGGTTTAAGAAAGCAGGGGCAATAAAGGACATGTATTCACATCTCCCGAAAAAGGAGATCGATGCCTTGTGGACAAAAAAGATTTGTTTTCTCAGCGAATTTAGCCGCATTTCAACTAGTTGGAAATCGACCTCGATAAGTGTTTGAAAAACCTTTCATGTGAATATAATGTAATATTTAAAATCTTATGAATATTCTAGATAATAAAAAAAATTAAATTTATTACTTTTCACACTTTTAATTTAATACATGTTTATGAAACTTTTAGTCATTCCGTCACGGTTATTCCGTCACGTCAAATGACAGTTAATAACTTAAGCCATGTTACAGGTAGATTGCTCTAAATTATAAGTTACATGGCTTATATATCATATTTAAGATATGCATTAGTTTAAAAACTCAATGTAATGTTAATTCACATAAATTTCCAGTTTTAAGTACCAGGATGCAGTCGTGGTTTCAAAAATGTCATTCCGTAACACAAAAAGAAGTTAGTCAAAAATATAATAATAAAATACTTTTTAAAAAAATTCAACTTTTTTTATAATCTTTTAATCATTAACAATATTATATAAACTGAAAAAAACACAATTTTCCTTTGAAAATAGCTTTGTGGTAATAGTTTGACTTCATTTTTACAGTTCAAAATGTCAATCCGTCACGCGTGGAATTGCCCTTTGACGAAAACCGCAAATGGGATTCACATAGATTGGTTATAGGTCACCTAGGACACAATATTAATTATTATTTTTAAAGAAAAACTTGCATGCAAAATTCTTTTAATTGTTAATCTAAAAACATTGTACTGAAGAAAATTAGCGATTTCTTACTTTTATAGTTTTCTCATAAATAACTGTAAATGGTTTAAAATATGAAATATACTGATGTGGGGCAGCCGAGGGCGGTCCTTGAGTTTTAACCAATAATAAAGAGGCTGCTTCTTACTGGCTATCATATGGGTAATGTTTGCTCATACCAAAATTCGCTCATACGAATCCCACAGTAATTAGTTGCCTGAGGTGATTCGAAATTTTGTATAAAATTGTATACACTCCAACTGTTATACAGGGTGTCCGTAAAAGAATGTCCGAGTTTTAATGGTATATTACAGGAGTTTATTTTATACTAAATATAACAAATCAGACATGACATTGAAGGAAAACTAACCTAGTTTTTCCTATAAGTGATCAATGTGTGCGCCTTTAGTGATACGGCACACATCCGAATGAAAATGCAATTCTTCCCATACGGTCTGCAGCAAGTAAGGAGTAATGGAAGCAACAGCCTGTGTAATTGTACCTTTTAAGGTTGGTAAATCGTGGGGTAGGGGTGGAACGTAGCCCCGATCTTTTACGAAGCCCCAAAGGAAGAAATCACAAGGCGTGGTGTCAGGTCACAATTTGAAACTCGGACATTCTTTTACGGACACCCTGTATATCATGTTACAAGAAGCATATGCGGTCTTATGTGGTAGGTTACAGTCCAAATGGGTTCTTATTTCGCAAAAAACAGTCCGAATCCTCTTAAAACAGACCAAGCCAGATTTACACCAAACTGACTCATGCTACTTTGTTTCTGACGATGCACAAAACCTAAGCATCTCCAGTCATGATACTCACCTACCTACCTCTCATCAAACCTTACGCGAAATAGGTTGATGTATATCTCAGTATTGATATAAATTCAAATATTTTTATATATATATTCAGAACATTTTAGGTACTCTTTTTCTTTCCAAAAGAATGTTTCTCCTGAGTTTGACAGAAAGGTACTTCCGGGGTTGTTTCTTTTTTTTTTTTTTTACTTGTTTCTCACATTTCCGTCGGGGGGGGGGGGTCTTCAAGGATTTTTTTATATATACCTATATGAAGAAAGAAGATTTAGTTTCTAGTGTCAGTTTTTTTTCATGAGTTTTATTAGAAAATCGATAAAATATTCAGCTCGTACATCAACTTCAGGTTATATAGAGAAAGATGAAATAGGAAGGATGAAGTTTTCTTTGTTAGAAAGTATCGGATTGCGAGAATGACAATGCATAATAAAAGTATTGATGTTGATTTACATGTTCTGATATCTCGTTTCAAATGCAACTGAATATTTGTTTTAGATTAGTTAGTGAGCAATACAGTCCCTGGACAAATTATTAGACGCACTACAAGATTTCATGTAAAATATTAATTACCATTGTACCGTTTTATTATTTTAGACTTATTTGTTTTTTATTTTTATATTATCCAATCAATTACCGATTTATTTGACATAAATAAAACAGCATTCATTTAGAACAGCATAAGTTTATTAAGTTTTAAAGAAAAGTGAAATTAATGTTATTAAAAGTCAATATTTAGTTGAGCCACCTTTAGCCGCTATCAAAGCTTTAATTCTGCGCTTATGCAAGACTGTACTGTCTCCTGCATTTGAGGACGATGATTCCACACATAAATATTCTTACAATAAATAATTAATATAAATTAATCTTAATAATAATTATCTTAAAATAAATACAAGTATGTAGTCTACAACAATTCTTTTAAATAAAAATCAATAATATTGTAGTTTAAATATACCATTATTGCATAAAAACTCTTAAGAAACATAAAATTACTAAAAAAAATACAGTGCGTCTAATAATTTGTCCAGGGAATGTATTTCAAGTCCCAGTTAGTTATTGACAAAATAAATGTATGCCATTTTCATTTCAAATTTTAAATAACTAGTAATGTAGAGTTAGCTTAATAAATGCTCAAAAAATTATGTTATCTTCATTTAATTTTGAATTTGAGTTTCAAATTTCTAAAATATGTAAATATAGTTTTTGTTTTGGAGATTTAATTCTATCTCTAAAATAAATCAAATATATTCACTGACGATTCAAAATCATTAAAGCAATGTTGCACATTCTGTTTTATTTTCAATTTTTATTTAACGTTCAATTTGTTTTCAACATAAAAAAACAAAGAAAGTTTAATAGCTTTGGGAATTAAATTCACTTTATAAATATTTCATTTTAGACTATTTACAAATTTCTTAAATACTTAAGAACTGTTATCATAATAGGATTTAGCGATTCCTAGAAAAATCTATTCTATTCTCCTATTTTATTTCTTATCAATCTCACCTGACACTTTTCAAGAAATTTCACTTACTCCCGATGATTAAAAAAAATCCATTAACGGTTAAAACTTTTCAAGTTTAAATGCTTTTAAAAACAAACATTATAATTGCGTTTTTACAAGAATAAAACGAAAAACATTTCTTGGTATATTTTAAAAGCAGAAGACTTAAACTTGAAAAACACATTAATTTTTTCGCCATCGGAATAGTTATTGTTTTTAATGAGTTTAGGGAACAAGACAATGCCGACACCAAGAACAGAAAGGAACGAAAATTCTCAATGGATGGCGTAACTTTAATTATTCCTTCCCGAAACAGTTTCAACTTCGAAGTTGAAAGTGATCAATACCTAACCTTGTTAGTTTGGTTTAGTTGCAATCACATTTAACCGATATTTAGTTTGTAGCTGCCTCTGTAACCCACAGTCTACCAAAAGGATCCTCAAGGTGGATATGAGTTACTTAGGCTTATATACTACTATTAACGTCGTAATCAAGAATAGTGGTAGGAACGTGGCAATAAACAAGCGCCACCTAGTTGTTGATGGCATATTGAGGTTGCGTGTGTGGTGAACCGCCACACCACTCCCTTCCTAGAAACGAGGTAAGGAACCATGCGCGGGTTGTTTAGCTGTGCGTTGAGCTGCGGTTGAGTTATGTGCCAGCGTTGGCCGTTGAGTTGCGGGGAGCGTTGAGTTGAGTAGCGTGTAGCGTTGAGTGCATCAACAGCGAGTGAGGAACCGTGGTTGAGCGCGTCGTTGGAGTGGGTGACGATCATCACGTCCGGGTCACCAATGTTGCTGCCTCAGTAACCCACAGTCGGGACCAAAAGGATCCTCAAGGTGGAGATGAGTTACTTAGGCTTATAAACTACTATTAACGTTGCAATCTGGGCTGTAAATCAGCCCCCCTAGTTGTTGATGGCATATTGAGGTTGCGTGTGTGGTGAACCGCCACAAGTTAAATGAGTTTTTTTAATACAGTGTAAAAATTTGATGGAAGGTTACTCTGTTAAAGTTTTGGAGAAAAGGTTGTAAACTATAAACGAGTTTCAAAAAACGGTCCGTAAAAAATAGAAGTCCGGAAAGCAAGCGAAGCTGTTTTATGGAGTTGAAAGTACAGAACATTTCCGTTAAGGGGGACCAGACCCCCAAACATTTTCCAAAAATGACATGTCAATATTTTTAATGTTTCTTAAAATATGAAATCTTAGCTTTTCAACGATATCTTACATAAAAGTTTCGAGTACTGGAAGTATTTTTAATATGTTTTTAAACAAACGTTGTTTAGGTAAAATCCAGTCATGTTTTATAGGTTAAAAACCACTATTGTTTACTCTAAACGGTTATATCTCAAAACTTACTTTTTCAATGTTCATATACCTTTTTCTCAAAATCTACTGTAAGTATCAGCCTGAAATTTTTTATACGAATTTAAGAAGTTTGTTTCTAAAAACCGCAAGAGGGATTTGACCATAAATATAATACTTTTTTTAATATCATTGATGTTTTTAGGTAAAAAATATGTAGTTTAACTTAAAAAATTATAATTTAAAAACTAAACAAAAATTTTAAAAATGCCTCCATTAAAGTATAGTTTAACATCCATTTAAAAACTAGTAAAAATTTCATTAAAAAAGTATCAAATAGATTCGGAAAAAAGGTACATAAAAAATGTCATTTTAACATGGGCTTCAATGGAGGGCTCCGGTCCCTCTTAAAATGCCTGGTTTTCCTTATGCTAATCAAAACGTCATCAAATAAAGGTTAGAACTTTGTCAAACTCAAATTGACTTCTTCTGTTTTCCAAACGCGTCCCGTAATTATTATTTCGAGTCCTCAACCGAATAAGACAAAGAAAATAGCAACAATAAAAAAAAAGTAGTTTCTCTGAGTATTTCCGCAAATGACGCCGTTTAACAATGGGCGTAGAACTTTAATTATACAAGAATTTCGAGTGCAAAAAGAATGTAAACGTTTTAAAAGTTGGAAACGAGAAAAGTTTAAAAATTTAGTGCTGTGCGTGACAATACAAACCCGGATTTAATAACATCGGGAAAAAATATGCGAAAAGAAGAAAAGAAACCGGAATTAAAGAAAGTGTGACATTTTCCAAACGGAAGAGTTTTGCCACGTTTGGAAATTGTGTAATGAAGGTGATGTTTTTATTGAGCTTATAGAATGTGTTGCTGCTTTGCATAGAGATAGTTTCATTTGAAAATATGTTATTTGGTTGTATTTTCCAAGAATTTCTTTAAACGTGATTTGAAATAAAAACTTTTAAGATGAATAAATACTTAAAATATAGAGCATGTTGAGGAATTATCCGATTATTATTGCCATAATTTATTTATTTTTACTGGAAAAGTTATGTTTATTATATTTTTAACTGTTTCGCACTGTGCACTGTTAGAAATTTGGCGTTTGTTTTCACCAAAAATATGGTTCCCAGTAGCTG
Source organism: Oedothorax gibbosus (assembly GCA_019343175.1). NCBI lineage: Eukaryota > Metazoa > Arthropoda > Arachnida > Araneae > Linyphiidae > Oedothorax > Oedothorax gibbosus. The sequence goes on from CM033279.1 coordinate 1,394,798, forward strand.
AAACATCTGTGTGGTGAAAAACTTTTAAGATTAATAAATACTTAAAATACAGAGCATGTTGAGGAATTATCCGATTATTATTGCCGTAATTTATTTATTTTTACTAGAAAAGTTATGTTTATTATATTTTTAACTGTTTCGCACTGTGCACTGTTTGAAATTTGGCGTTTGTTTTCACCAAAAATATGGTTCCCAGTAGCTGAAACATCTGTGTGGTGAAAACTTGTATAAACTTCAAAGTTTATGGTATTCGTTTTTTATTTACTACAGGTTTTCTTTCAGAGTTTTCGTTTTTCCCAAATTCCAGTAAAAATTGGTTCGAAAATAGGATGTTAACGAACCTTTTTTCATGTTTTGAATACAAAAACCTAGGAAATGGTTCACTAAATACCTAAAATATGATAAAAACTTTAAACACTCAGCTATTGCAGCTTCTGTAGGCTAACTATTTCTCACGTGTGACATTTGTATCCCACGAAATGTTAACGGAATTAGGTAAAAGGGGTACATACCGAAATATGAAAGGAAATTTATTCAATATCAATACCTGCCTTCCATTTTTATAATGCTATCGAATCAAAAAATAAGCTACAAAATATTTCTCTTACCTTTTTATCTCCCCAAAAAGTACTCTTAAATTTTAAACACGTCCCTTCCTAAGCCCACCCTAAGTAAACAGGGAAACCCTGTTGACATTGAAAAGCTTTTGTTGAGTGTCCTTCCTGACTTCTGAAGCTGAAGGGAAGTGTTGGTTTTAGCTCTTTTTCAATATTTTACTTTGTAGCAATCCACTTTGGCTTTCAAGGAGAGACTTGTACAAAAATCGATTATTGACTAAGAAACGAAAACCTTTTAGAGGTATTTCTGTTTGTGTTTGGTTTACAATTAAAGGGTTGAATCAATATTTATAAATACTAGTCTAAATATTATATTAATGGGATTTGTTTATTGATTCTGGTAACGTTATCATTGTTACGAAAATTTGTTTTAAAAACTTTTGATTTGAATAACCAATAGTTTAGTAAATTTTATTATGCTGCTGTTAATTCTCCATCTGCAAACTGTAAAAAAAAAGTTTTCATCATCATTAGCCTATCGATAAAAAGTTTCAACGATTATTAATTTAATAGTGTTAATTACATCATAGGGAAATTAAGGTTTTCAGTTTATTGATATGGTCATGTATTTTTTTATTATTTCGAAACGAAAGTCGCAACGGAACGTTACAAATTTCGGACGGACCGGACAGACGAACGATGAATGTAGTCGTTTCAATAACAAGGCCAGAGAAGCTCTCCCAAACATGAGCGTGGACGGAAATTGTGATGTCACTGTTTCCAGTGCCGAAGATCGAGAAACCAGTTCGAACGCATTCGGAACCCTAACATTTTGGTCAGCCGTGAACGAATGGTTCCGAACAGGTTTCGAGACAGGTTGTTTTCATCTTCGGAACAACGTCACTCCTAACTATGATGGCAAAATTTCAGTCTCCGAGCTCGTTTGGGAAAGCTTCCTCGGCCTTAGTAGTTGAGTAGGCCGTGCGCGAGGCCGATCCCATACAACCATCGAGTCGAATGACGTGTTGACTTTTAAAAATATTATAACAAATGGATTCATATAGACACTGACAATAAGTACACTTGTTTCGATATTAACTAAAGATGAATGTTATTCTGTATGAGGCAAAAAATGCAAATTCACCCGACTGTGATGTATTGAAAGCAGTTTGTTTCCTTATAATACACCCCCGAAAAATCACATTCTGTCTTCAATCAAACAAATGATGTACTTTTTATTGTTTGCAACCAACAAAATTACGCAAAAAATTATCTAAATTAAGGAAAAATCTTTTGTCGAGAAACAAAATTTAGCATCCAGTTTGTCTCTCAACCAAACAAATCTAACTTCCTTTTATAGATCATCCCGATTGCACGAAACTCAATAACTATGGCAATTAAAGAACATTGTCTTAATCTGCGAACACCATGTTACAATACATTTCAGCAATAATTACATCTGTTCCCAAGCAATTGACATAACTCCCATTTTTTTTCTCTCACAGATCGACCAGAGTGCACCATCCGCAAAGACTACGACGACCAACGCAACATCGTCTTGATTTGCCGTTCATCAGCCCACCCAGCTGTCACCAACTTTTCGTGGTTCAAGGACAACGCTTCCCTCAACGGTAATGGCCAGCTTCAGAGGAGTGGTCGGCACGAGAGTGCACTGACGCTGACCAGCGACGACCACAGCGATAATTTGGCAGCGAGGTACTCCTGTGTGAGCTCCAACGCCATGGGACATTCGGAACATTGCAGATTGCAGCTCACTTCACTACCAGGTAAGAATCAGTTTATTTTTTGTTTCAGTGTTACTCGGCGAACGTGGAATTTTTAAACGCCTTTTTTGGCTTTATATTTGGTTACTTTACAAATTGCAAACGATATACAGGGTGTCCGTAAAAGAATGTCCGAGTTTCAAATTGTGACCTGACATCACGCCTTGTGATTTCTTCCCTTGGGGCTTCGTAAAAGATCGGGTCTACGTTCCACCCCTACCCCACGATTTACCAACCTTGAAAGGGAGAATTGCACAGGCTGCCATTACTCCGGACTTGCTGCAGACAGTAGGGGAAGAATTGCCTTTTCGTTTGGATGTGTGCCGTATCACTAAAGGCGCACACATTGAGCACTTATAGGAAAAACTAGGTTAGTTTTCCTTCAATATCATGTATGATTTGTAAAATTTAGTATAAAATAAACTCCTGTAATGTACCATTAAAACTCGGACATTCTTTTACGGACACCCTGTATTTTATTTCCCCTCTCCAGTTATCACACTGCAAGACAAACCGTATCAGCGTATTCCCGTAGACATTTGAGGCATGCGTTTATAAGATAAATAACCGGGCATCATAGTTGACGCAAGTCAAAAGGCATGCAATGATTTCGGTGCACATGTATATAAAAATTGCGGCACATGACGGCTTGATCTGCCGATCATCGGCCCACCCTGCCGTCACCAACTTATCCTAGTTCAAGGACAACGGCTTCGGAGAAGTGGTCGGCGAGAAAGTGCGCAGGCGCTGATGACCAGCGACGACCACAGCGATAACTTAGCGGCAAGGACTCGTGTGTGAGCTCCAACGTTATGGGCCATTCGGAACATTGCAGGTTGCAGCTCACTTCACTTCCGGGTTAGATTAATTTAACAAGTTTCTTTTTAATACTAACAAGTATGTTTTTGTAACAGTAATTGTTACTTAAAACCGCTTTCTCATACTATTTTAAAACCTTAGGAAGAAAATCGTCAGACACGGCATCAGGTAACGCAAACTATCAAAGATTTTTCATCGGGATATACACTAGGACATCATTTCAAACTAATTTGAATAACAAAAATTAACTTTCTTGAATTTTTTTTATTTAATATGAATGAAGTTTCTCGTGCGATTCATTTTAATAGCCGTTGTGATTTAATTCCATTAAAAAATAATTTCTTATCCATTTTGAAAATGAATAAAATTTGCAGTTTTGTTAAAAATTGAAGTTATTCTAATTTTTTTTTTCATATATATTTTTTTCTGAGATTTTTATCTTCTATTTTCGATGCGCTGAATTATTTTTAGTTATCACACTTTTTTCTGTTGTATTTGTAGTTTGGGCTAATGGAACTGGGTGAAGGTTATTCTGACGGCAAACGGACGTATAAAGGCTTTTATAAAGGTTTCCACTCATAAAGATAGTGTAGAAGCCAAAACAGAAATTACCACCATCTATCCCATTTAAAGACTAACCAACAAATCCCTCTCTAGTAAAACAGGCCTATGTATATAAATCCTTATCAGTCCATTGCCATGTGTTTGCTCTCATTAAATGAAATATTTACCCAACCTAAAACCACTACGCCAATCGATTAAGCATACCATTAAAACGTTCCATTTTACATTCCGCACCAACCCCCAACTCATATTATGCCTTTTTAAACTTTACGAGTTGTCCACTGGGGGATAGTGGTCGTTATCTCAGTTACTTTGCCCCCTTTAGCTAATCGCGCCAAAAGGACTGCGTATTAAGTAACACAAACCTCTCGTTACGTGAGTAAAATCAAAGACTTCTATTTGGTGTGAGTAAGCATTGGGTAAACCTAAAAGGGGACAAAAATGAGTTCTGTTAAATATCAAGTCACATGGGTTGGGTAAACCTAAGAGGGGACAAAAATGAGTTCTGTTAAAGATCAAGTCACGTGGGTTGGGCATAATGATTTGACGTGTTTCCTAGACCACATACGGATAAAAAATATGAGTGTTCCGGTGTGCTTGTGCAATAAATATAGGTTTTTATGGAATTGTATTGATATCGAATTTTTTTTAATTTTTTCATTTCGAAAGCGCAAACGATAAAGTGGCCAAAAGGTACAACCGCCATCAAACAGTATATTTCCAATGGTAACCTTAAAAAGTGTATATTCACGGCCAACTTCAATAACAAGGCCAGAGAAGCTCTCCCAAACATGAGCGTAGACGGAAATTTTGACGTCACTTTTCCCAGTGCCGAAGATCGAGAAACTAGTTCGGACGCATTCGGAACCCTTAAATTGTGGTCAGCCGTGAACGAGTGGTTCCGAACAGGTTTCGAGACAGGTTGTCTTCATCTTCGGAACAACGTCACTCGGAACTATGACGTCCAAATTTCCGTCGCCGAGTTTGTTCGGGAAAGCTTCTTCGGCCTTATTAGTTGAGTAGGCCGTGGTATATTGTGGTATAACTATGTACACTGTGTTTTGTCGTCAGAAAATTCCGAACGGGAAAATTACCGAAAATGTATGCAGTCAAACAACGCTAATTCGTTACCCAAATGAACAGAAAAATAGTAAGTCTTAACCTTACGTATCATTTCATTTAAAAAAAAAAGTTTATTTCTTTAAAAATCAAACAATGACTGTTAGCCCAGTTGTAGGGTGTAGCAAGAGTTCTGAATTTACACAAGATGGTAGTTGTTGTTACTAATGCTAAGGCGAATGGGTGCGGTTCCTGAGGAGAGATGCCCGTATAGAGACTACATGGCAGGAATCCGACTTGGCATCGTGCTGACAGATGCTGTCATCTATCGCCACCTCCGCAATTTAGACATGTCCCTGAAGGGGAGGGAAATAGTCTCCAGGGACCTTCACCCGTGGGAAACTGCGCCATGACCGCCCACAGGACTTTCGGACCCACAGATTTAACGAGCACGTACTCCGCATATACTCGGTGGGTCTTCAGTGGTATCGGGACTCGATCGCGGGACCTTCCGAGAACGAGCCCTTAACCATTAGGCTATCCACGGCTAAGATGGTAGTGATTCCCTTCACACAGGTAAAAGAGTCAGAAAATTAGAGGCAAATGATTCGCAAAGAGCTGTTTAGGCTTATTTCAAAGCGATCAATGGCTTCACTTGGCCAATTAGTTTCCATCTTCTTCGTAACTCTTTTATTACCCTTACAATTCTGGTCGCAACACATAAAATAAAACTTGTAAGTATCCTTACTTCTCTCTTTATAATGCACTGAATGTTTTTTCCCCATTTAACTTGATGTTGTGCCGTTCAGGGTAGACAGTAATAAAGAATTAAATTTTAAAACGTTTTCAAGCGACATGGCCAACTCTTGAGGTGGCATCAAATGCTACCTTAGCGGCATTGCACATAGATTTAGGATTTTGGCTCACAACAGATTTTACTTTCACCAGTCTTCTATACACAGGACTATTTATGGTACTTTTCCACCTCTAGAACAAACTGTACATTAAAATGAAAAGGAGACAGAACTGTGAAGGTACTTCCTGTAGCATGACTCTTTAACCCACTGGACAATGACAGTGGTGAAAGGAGTAGAAAAGTATGTACATAGAGTTCTCTCTCATAATTCAAAATAAAATAATCGTTATTGAATCATGCTGTTCTTATTTCAACTACTTCAAAACGTCTCAGACATTCTGGTCGTTGGTAAAATTCCCCTGTTTTGAAGCTTGGCTTCAGGGGCTCAATTAGCTACCCGAAAATTCATCGCAATGCCGGTAATTAAGCACCATATACCTGTGAGGAATCACGAAGTCGCCATTAGTCCTAGGATGGACTGGACATGCAGGCTTCTGCTTCCTATGGATCGCTTAATAGGGACAGAAAGGGTTTGTAATAGGATGTCCTAGGGGTGGTAATCTGTGTGGTCCCCCCCCCCATGTGTTGCCTAGAAGGGTAAATATGGGATTGGATTCCATTTGAGATGGGGGTTTGTTTAAGTGACGAGCCAGAGTAGGCACTCAATGCCTGTTTTAAAGGCGACATCGTACGCGACGATGAGACTTTAAAGCATATTTATCGTGCATTTCCTCTACACGGGACATTATTCGTAGTACTTTTTCGGCTGTACAGGCCGTTTATAGGCCGCAGTTATTTGGCAATGTCCGGGAACGAACTTGGGACATAGAATTAATGCTGGGTTTGCCGCCTTTTTACCTGTTAAATACAACTGTTGTGTGGAAGCGGGTTAAGTGACAGATTATGTTGTTCATTGCGTATATTTAAAAAAAAATAGTAATAATACACAAATTTACCATATCTGAGACAAATCAAGTTGTTTCCATCATTGTTGTTCCCTTGGGCCCATTAAAATTGTTTTGAATTTGGAAATAAATGAAAGTTTTTTTCTTAACTTTTAATGCATTTGAAATCTAAAAAAACAGAATAATCCTAGATAATGTATACAATTCATCTAATTATTTCATCTTTCAAAGGTGGATTTCACCGCAAAAAAAAGATATAATACACATAAATAAAAGTGTATTCAAAAATCTCCATTGGATTGAAGAATGCATCAAACCTTTTTCTCTTATAAGAATTTTTATCAAAAATAACGTATAAGTGAATGGTAGTTAACGTTTTTCTACATTTTTTTTTGCTGGGACTGTACCAAAACGACGTAAAACTGGTTAAAATTCGTAAAAAAAATTCATAAAATTTGCATTTCTAGTTTCGTATGATTCTATACTCCTAGTGTATTTTATAAAATGGTAATAACACACAGATGCACCACATCAAAGAGAAATCAAGTTATTTTCCTATAATGTTGAAAAATAGTAAATACCTAAGTATGTTCTCTCGAATCAAAAGTTGTTTGAAATTTAGAAATATTGAGTTTTTCTTAACTTTTAATGAATTTAAAATTCAAAAGAACCATAAAAATCAAAGATAACGCATAAAATTCACATAATTATTTCCGTAATCAAAGATACAAAATTCGCTCGACTAGATGAACTATCCACCCAAAACCATCCCTAATGAAATACGTGAACTTTTAAGTGGATAAATACGGGCCCCTGTTGAGAGCATTCTTTCTTAATAAAGATGCTGATGAATCCTCCCCAATCCCAGAAGACAAGCATCATTAGATTTTAACAGCGAGATGAACAAGGGCAAAAAAATTTACCATCGCAACTTCATCTAACGTTAATTGATGCGCATTAATTATTGAGAGCAGCGTAATATTCTTAAACACAGATTTTTCTGCTCAAGTAGCTCAGGAGTTTTTTTGTTTTAACTTTTTTGCATGCGATTTTGGATGCATGACCGGGAGTTTTCGTCCCCCTTCGTTTTATTATTCATGCGGTGGGCAGGCTTTAACATGGATGTTAGAGTATGTTGGAGATGCTTTGGCGAAGATTAAAGTAAAGCTTTATAAAAGTCACCAAGCTTATTTGGTTGGGTTATGTTATATCATTGTCGCACTTGAGCTACACACGAGTGTCTGCCGACCCGGCAGCGCAACGGTTAGGGAGCTAGCCTTTGGAGCCTCTGGGTTCGGGTTCGAATCCCGGTAAGGCCTGGATGTTTGTGTTTGTCGAGTATATGCGGAGTATGTGCTCGTTAAATCTGTTGGGTCCGAAAGTCCTGTGGACGGTCATTGCGCAGTTTCCCACGGGTACAGGTCCCTGGAGACTATATCCCTCCCCTTCAGGGACATGTCTAAATTGTGGAGGTGGCGATAGATGGCAGCATCTGTCTTGTATGTGGGTGTATGTCGTGTCCGTCCTTTTTGACGATGGTTTATAAGCGGGTCTTTGTGACCAAGCACACAAGCCTGAAATATATGTCAACCAACACGAGTGTCGTAATTGAGAACCACAGTTAAGGTATCCGTAATACCTTAGACAACTTTTTCTTTAATTTCTGAGATAGACTTTTAAAACTTTGTGAGAAGATCAGGCACTTAAAAAATAACATAAAAATACTTTACTGCAATAAAAATATATTAATTAATAAATTAATTAGCAATTAATTAATTTTAGTTTGCCAAACTGTCAACAACATAACGACATTTTAAATTAGTTGTTTTACATAATTTTTGCAGAAAAGAAAACAATAATTATCCAGGCATGTGGTCAGATAAAATCTAAGCTCTGAGCAAAGTTAGTTATTTAATTATGATAGTTTGAAATGGCCAGCTTTAAAATGATTTTTTTAATAATTTAATTTTTTAAAAGTGTGTAAAAAACTTAATATTTTTTTTTTACAATTTTTACAAAAAGTATGGCTACATGCCCTGATTTAAACTTTTTAAAATGCATTTAAAATTTTTTAAATCGAAGCATATTAATTTGAAATATCTCGCTAAGAGTACAAGCATATTATGAAAAAATTCGTTCTTCAGAAAATGAGTTCAAGGTTTTCATTGTAAGATTGATGACAATAGAATTGCCTCTAAAAGACTGCCTGCAAATTAAAAACTATTTACAGTACAAGAAATCTACTTGTACCATTTGAAAGATAAATAATCAGATAATATTTTAATACAAAAGTATCAGCACACATATTTTGAACAATTTTTTCATTTTCTAAGGTATAAGGATACTTAGGATTTCTAAGGTATCGGGACTCAGTACCCCAAAAATAGCAAAATTTGCGATTTTTTTTATCGGCTGAAATTGATTTTTGAAATCTTCTAAACTTGTTTGCAAAATTTCCAATGTGTAACTGCTTTTTTAAGAAGTTATTTGTATTTTTATGTGGGATTGGTAGTACTGAAAACATACGGAAATTCAAACTTTAAATGCTTTTTTCTCAGTGTTCAGTTTTCCTAGATGCTAAGTTTTTCAAAACGCTAAAACTTTTAAAATTATTTATTCATTAATTTACTTTTTTGTGAGTAGTTTAAAATATATGTGTTAATTAAAAATTAGCTTTCCAATTAATTTTTTGAGTTATAATTATTTTTTTTTAATGTTAAAGTGAGAATATCGTAATTTTTAGGAATTTTCAGGGCCTTTTCAAACAATTACTTTATACAAAAAAATTACAGATGATGCATCAAAATTGGAAGATAGTTAATTGGAAGCTAGTTAAAGTATCATAGTTTAAAGTATATTAGAAAAAATTTGGTGTTAAAATATTGGTATTTAAAAAGTTTTAGCATTTTAAAAAATGTAATTGTTTAAGAAAAAAAAATTTTAAAAAACTTTTCAAAAAGTCTTTTTTTAATACATTGTTTTTATGTGTTAATTCACATAATAAACCAAGAAAATTTTAATGAAAAAGTTATAAATAAAAAAAAAGTTGATGTGGTACTGAGTCCCCTTAAGTGACGAGCCAGAGTAGGCACTCAATGCATATATTAAAGGTGACATCGTACGCGGCGATGAGACTTTGAAGCATATGCATCGTGCACTTCCTCTATACGGGGCATTATTCGTAGTACTTTTTTCTGCTGCACAGGCCGTTTATAGGCTGCAGTTATTTGGCAATGTCCGGGAACGAACTTAGGACATTTCGCTTGCAAGGGAAGAATACCCGTGTCCATATGCCGGAATTCAAACCCTAGACCTTGTGACTACATGGCCAGATCCTTGAACATTCAGCCGCCCAACCGGTAGATCAATATTATTTTTATAATATCGTGAAAAAAAACTAACTAACTCAAATCAATAATCGTGGCAAAAGTGTCGCTTTTAACGAAATCGTGTTTCAAAGTTACTTTTCCTCACTAGTGCGACAAAGTAAATAAGAGCATCTGATTGGTGTAAAATTATTTATTTGAGCGGGATATTTTATGCGGCGGCTTTGTGATTGGTAAAAAATTCTTTATTTGAACGTGATTCTTTATTTGGCGTCTTATTTCCAATGCCAATATGAGAAATACTTTTTGCACGTGATTTTCAAATAATCATTAATATTAATAATAACCTTCAAATCATTTGAACGTGATAATAAAATAGTTATTAAGCCAATCAATAAATGTCAATTTAACAAATACTTTTTTTGCACGTTATTATAAAAAATAGTGTATGACAACACGTTGAAAATGGCCTTTTCAAACTCCTGAATTTATTCAATTCGTTCAAAAAAGCCTTACTTTTAACACTAGTTGCATAAATAACTATTCTTGGTTTTCACATTTACTTAATTTGATACGATTTTAAATGTTTTTCTTTTAAATGTATGTATGCAAAGTAGCGCCAAATAATTAGCCAAGCTATTGTTTGGGCTTATCACAACAGTGATCAAGGCTTCGCTTGATAACCTGGTTTTTTCATAGGTTTCAAACTTGCAGCATCTTTTAATTATTCTAACCTCTGAAGATTTTAATGTATTCATATTAGTCAATCAGTGTTGGCTTTAAATAGAAATTTTTCGTGGAAGAACCTTTTAAAACTTCATGAGTTAAGAAATGTTTCTTAACATGCATATTAAATTATTAAAAAATGCTGTTAAATGTATTTTTTTTTCCAAAATTTATCATAATTCAATTGAATAATTGATTAAGCAATTTGTTGATTAAAGGGCACAAAAAACTACCTTAGTTTGCCCTTTGATTTTAACATTTTTATCAAAGAAATTGGCATTTGACATTTTATCGTGAAACAAATTTGTGTTCTTGTCATATTTTATAATGAAAAAAAATCATTTCTTATTCTGTTTTATCAAAGAAATAGCATTAATATTCAATCACTAAAATGAACCAGATATTATTATAATTTTTTAACGTAAAAAAATTATTAAAAATATTTTTACAATATCAAAAATATCTTTATAAACGTTGAAATTTTATTTTATGTTTATAAATATTAAACTATTTAATCTTAAGAAATACTAAGTGTATTTTTTAAGGAAAAAAAGATAATATGAATTCATTATCGTTTGCGAGTGAGTAAATATTATTTTGTAATATTTGTTTTTGTAAACAATGCCAAAAAAGTAGTCTTCGCCTAATGTTAAAAAAAAGTCTTGATAATTAATTTATGCATAAAATATGAAGGTTTTATGCGCGTAATTGTGTATTACACTATACTATTTGTATAAATCCTCTGATTACTCAAACATTTTTTTTTTATTTCACACTACAAATAGAAACTATTTGCTGAAATTCAATATTACTTGTTAATTACAACAAACCTTATAGATTCTATTATAGAAGTTATAGATAAAATATACTGAAATTATAGATGAAATATATAATTATGTACATTAAAGTTACAGATAAATATATCCCTTTTTATTAATCCCTAAAGAAATTTTTATTTCACACAATAAATAAAGAAAATAAAGCTAATTTTTAAAATTGAGTTTTACTTGTTAGTTACATCAAATTGATAGATTTTGTTCAAATTAGTAAGATGTATTGCTAATTAATGGATTTTAATGTAGAAGGTAAACAGGGTCAAGTACATTCAAACTCGGTTATAACGTCTTCGTTTACAGCAACAACTTGTTTATAACATCATAGACGTCTCTTGAATAATCATTTAAATTGCCCCCCCCCCCCCCTGAATCGCCCATAGGCTTTAAGGTTATAATAACTTGCTTATAACAGTATTATTTAATTAATTTCGTGTTCGCAACACTGAAAAAAACATGTTTATATGATATCCAAAATTCCTTCATAATTTTTTTAAAAAAAATTGATTTCACTATTTTAATCTTATTTCATTAATCAAATAATGCACAAAAAAATCACCAAACTTAAAATTTGTTCCCACTTCCATATCTTTGTTAACAGTATGAATACATATCTTACAGGATTTATAACACTTAATATTCGACCTTGTTGATAACGTTACTCGTTTATTAAGTCCTAACTGGGATATACTTTATATACTACTCAGAATTTCTAAGCATGAATGAAATAAATATTCACACTCTTAAAACAAAAGAGTGAAATTCACTCCTATAGGAGAAGTGCATTTTCGGCACCGGAAAGGAGTGGAAATTAACTCAGACTGAGTTAAAACCGCTCGTTTTAAGAGTGTAGGACGCAGATTGTTTTCTTTTATTTCTTTTACCAACTCCGAAAAAGAGTGAAATTCACTCCTATAGGAGAAGTGCATTTTCGGCACGGAAAGGAGTGGAAATTAACTCAGACTGAGTTAAAACCGCTCGTTTTAAGAGTGTAGGACGCAGATTGTTTTCTTTTATTTATTTTACCAACTCCGAAAAAGAGTGAAATTCACTCCTATAGGAGAAGTGCATTTTCAGCACGGAAAGGAGTGGAAACTAACTCAGACTGAGTTAAAACCGCTCGTTTGTTTTAAGAGTGCATGTCGTAGTACATCATTCATGCGTATTACAACTTTACAAATAAAAAAGTTATTTTTTACCACTTAAAGGTCAAATTTGTAAAAAAAAAACCTAAAAAGATTGTGTTTTGTTTAAAATGTGTGGTTATTTGATTCAAAAAGGGAATATCGTGTTTCTTTAGAATCAAATTACGTCCTAAATGACGTTATAATATTTTCAATGCCGTCATAGCGGGTAACTTTAGTCCAAAATCATAGTTTTTTTTTTACAAAAGAAGAAAAATTAAACTACAAAAACGATTTAAACACTTTAAAAACATTATGCATTCTAAGTATTGTACTTTTAGGAATAATTTCCAAGCATTTTTGTTAAATTTTATAAATTAATAAAAAATGTTCCAGATAAAAAATGTTCCAAATAAAGTGTTCCAGACAAAAGTTGGAAGAAATAGATTTTGGTCATTAAATGTTCGCAATAGTACAAACGCCATTTGTAGTATTGCCAAAATTAGAATGAAGTTTTAATGAAATGCAATGTTTCCACCTTTCTAAAAATGTAAAATAATTTACGATGGGATTAATTTATGAAGAGAAATTAAGAAATAAATCTTTTTCCGACGCGTGGACCAAAGTTACCCTCCATGGCCAAAGATACCCGCTTCGACGGTACTTTAAATGATGCTTTAGCAAGTTTAATTTTATTTGTAAAAGTTTTTTCCCATTGAACTAACACGTTAATTTATTTATTGTTTCTGAATCCACATGATAAATATCTTAATGCATAAATATCCAAATCTTCTAGTGAGAAATACACTAAATATCAATACATGTGCATAAATCCTTAACAAACTTTTTATTTTGTGCTATAAATATTTATAAAATATCAATACATAAAAAAAGACCGCAACGAGTTAAGAGTGCGAACTCCATTGTCTTTTAGAAACATCTCCTCTTAATCTGAAATTAATAATCAATAAATAGAGCAATAATCTTCTTCTGGCAATGGTTCATTCCGAACAATGTCTAAAGTACCGCATTCGAAATTAAAGAATGGCCAGAAAAAAAATCGACCAACTTTTCTACTAACAAAAAATAGAAAGAAAGATATTTCAATATAAAGTCATTATGGGCGCGCGTTAACCGATAACGTCCATTGATTATCTGTTAAGCAGAAAATATTCAGAAGCGCGCCAAAATAACGCCAAAAAAAAAAATTAAAAAAATATATATATTCGTTAAAAAGAGGGGAAACTATTAGTGTGTTGGCGTAACAAAATGGTAACTATTAAACCATTAAAACGACGACTTTGTGATAACCATTAAAACTTTTGTTTAGTTTAGTTTAGTTTGAATTATCGTCGCACTAGAGCTACACGGGGGCTATTGGCGACGGGCGTCATATTTTACAACCACAGTCGAGTGACGAGCCGACACCTGAGTTGGCACCCAACGCAACCGGTAAGAGCGACATCGTACGCAGCGTTGGGAGCGTATTTTAACGTGCACTCCCTCTACACGGGGTATTATTCGTCAGACATTTTTGGCTGCACGGGAACTTTATAGGTCGGCAGTTATTTTGGCGATTCCCGGACCTGAACCTGGGACCTTTCGCATGCTAGGCGAGCGCCTAACCGACTGGGCTCCCCGGTCCCCCATTAAAACTTTCATTTCCGGAAAAATTATTTATTTTTCTTAATTCGTTTTTCGTGTAATTTAATTTGTCTTACATAAATTTTTCAGGACTAGGGTCTTCGATTGTCTTATAATTTGTTTATTTATATAAACTTAAGTAGAAAGCTCATTTTCGCAAGGCAAATTTCAATCGTCGTTAAGGGGTTAGTATCGTTTATAAAGAAAATATAAATCGAAAATTATCATATTACAATTGGCACTTGATAATGGTACAAAAGATACTTGGCCACAGTTCAGTTTGCACTTGACCAAGGTCAGAGAAGATATCAATTTGCTCGAAAAAGTTCAACATTGGGCTACAAAAATGATTAAGGGTTTATCAGGCATCGATTATGATAATTGGTTAAGATCTTTAAACACGTATTCCTTGGAAAATAGAATAACCAGAGGTGTTTTAATTCAGTTATTCAAGTTCATAAAACAGGGAGAAATGGAGGGCTTACGTTTCAACTTATATATTCGAAGCGGAGGGCATGTTCAAAAACTAGAAATAATAAAAATCCTGTTTCAAAAAGAAGGGGAAAAACATATTTACAATAGAATTGTCAATGAGTGGAATGTTTTACCAGATTATGTTATTTATTCGAAGAGAGTAGAAGAATTCAAGAAGAATATCGGTAGTCATTTTAGACTAGTAAAAATTAGTAAATCTGTGGGCCAACACTGGCTTATTCAGGGTCGGATTTAAAGATTTGCCGCCTGTAGGCTACGATTTGCAGCCCCAGCACAATATTCTCCCACTTCGGGGAAAGGTAGCTGGTCAGCTGCAAAATAGGGTGGTATGTGCTGTTTAAAACAGATACACATATTAGAATCATCTATATACCTTTACACACTAAATCGAAAGCGAAATAAGCGAATTTTTTTTTTAACTTTTCGATTTTTCTTTCAGCTTCGAAATCCGGGAGGAGGCGGTGCACTTGCCCTCGCAGCGACCATGTTTGCTACGAAATATTCGTACTATATATATACGTTTACAGTTTACGCATCAATGTAAATTATTTGTTTTCTTTCTTAAAAATATTCGTATCTTTATAATACTTTTTTATGCCGAATGGCGTATTAATTCATCGTAAAATTTGCCCCCTTAAAAAATTCGCAGCTCTAGGCTACAGCCTACAGCCTATTTAGAAATCCGGCCCTGGGCTTATTGTTGGTCGACAATTTTTGTATTTGTATAAACAAGCAACTGCCAGTTACAGCCGTTTCCAACAAAAAATGGAAAATGGTGGCAAATGAGATATACCCGATGAGAAAAGAAAAAAAAGAAAACGTAGAGTATTTATCATATCGATTTCGAAGGTCTTGTTGCCGAAAGGGAAATGGTAGCTTTTTGCCATCAGCTATGAGCATTTATTGATAAAAAAAATCCAAATACATTTTTTCCTAATGACCGTGTTCCAATGTGTGAATTTGGGTTTTGGCGAAAGAGCATCGCCAAAAGATAAAACTATTAATCGAAGTAAAGTATGTAAATGATGCCGATCGATTTTATGGAAGAAAAATGATTAAATATAAACCAGATATTTTTTTAGGAAATATTGGTATTGTTGAAGGTTTTTGGTAAAGAATATCAGTTTGAGTAATAAATTTTCATTAGGAAATATATATGTGGGGTTTTTATGATAGTAATATTTGGCAATTGACCACAAGTACTGACA
Source organism: Oedothorax gibbosus (assembly GCA_019343175.1). NCBI lineage: Eukaryota > Metazoa > Arthropoda > Arachnida > Araneae > Linyphiidae > Oedothorax > Oedothorax gibbosus. Next base: position 1,410,698 of record CM033279.1, read on the forward strand.
TTAAATCATACATAAGTAATATTCTTTTTATAACAACGTACCAAAAAGTTCACTTTTTTATATCATATTCATTCATAAATCGTTGCGAAAATGACACTTTACGTGCTTACGTCACAGACAGTGCCGAAAGTACTACTTTCGATACTAGTGCGGTAAAGTAAATAAGAGTATCTGATTGGCAGAAAAACAAAATGATGTCATGAATATCTCCATTGAAACTAAATGATGTCATGAAACTCACTTATTTCTATTGGTTCATTATATTCGCATTTTCTAATATCTCCATGGAAACTACAAGTTCTACAAAAATTATTAAAGGAAATTAAATAAGACAAAAGTAAGAACACAAATTTCACGCCTAACAATACTTTTATTTAACATGCATATTTTGCACGTTATTATAAAAAATATTTTAAGCAAGCACGTGCCAAATAATACTTTTTTAAGCTCTTGTCATTATTTCACTCGACCTACGGTCTCGTGAAATAAAAGTCACTCGCTTAATAAAGTATTATTTTCGGCACTAGTTGCTTAAATAACTATTATTATTCCGCATTTGTCTCCTTGTTCAAACTTTGTTTTTCATTTTAAAAAAAGTTAGACATTGCTGCGGCATACTCTTCTCATTCCGTACACTCTTAAAACAAACGAGCGGTTTTAACTCAGTCTGAGTTAATTTCCACTCCTTTCCGTGCCGAAAATGCACTTCTCCTATAGGAGTGTTTCGCTCTTTTTCGGAGTGGGTAAAAGGAATAAAAGAAAACAATCTGCGTCCTACACTCTTAAAACGAGCGGTTTTAACTCAGTCTGTGTTAATTTCCACTCCTATCAGGGGGCCGAAAATACACTTCTCCTATAGGAGTGAATTTCAGTCTTTTGTTTTAAGAGTGTAAGTATATTTCTTTAATTTCTGTTAAAAAATGAAAGAGCCAAACTACAATAATTGTGAATTCGGGACATGAAAGTAGTTTAGTTAAATTATAAGTAGAAGACTTTCTCGCATTTTAGTTCAAAGATGTATGTCTCCTTGTTCAAACTTTGTTTTTCATTTTAAAAAAAGTTATACATTGCTGCGGCATACTCTTCTCATTCCGTAAGTATATTTCTTTAATTTCTGTTAAAAAATGAAAGAGCCAAACTACAATAATTGTGAATTCGGGACATGAAAGTAGTTTAGTTAAATTATAAGTAGAAGACTGTCTCACATTTTAGTTCAAAGATACATGTAGAGGTCCATCTCACGCGCAACTACAAATGACAATTTTATGGTAAAACCATAACTTTGATCTACCACAATAGTGATAAATCAACTCTCCAAATGGTCTCTCTTCTTTCCAACGGGGCTGCTTTATTGGCGGTTAACCCTTTGCAGACTCGGCATATTCCCCAAAACTGAGAGCCATTTTTTGCAGCACCATCTAGATTACAATAAATCTGAGCTCTCTGCGCATGATAAAGTATGCCAAAATTTTAATTTTGCCGAGAAAACCCTAGCCAAATGATTACTCAAGGGATCTTTTACATGCCCCTTAATCATATGACATGCGTGCCCATGATTTTCCCATCCAGAAACTCTGGCGACTCAGCCAGGGCTCGAACCCGCGAACTTGAGCTTAGGAGGCGGACACGTAATACCTTTTAGCCCCATCCAGAGCCGCTACTCTCCAAATAGTGGTGGAAGATAGAAAGTTCTTGCGAAAGGTTTGCAATATTGTACCGAAATTTTTAACTTTGTATACTAGCTCCATCATGAACCAACCCAGTAGCGAATCTTAACTTCACACTCGCCAGCTTTATAAAATGGCTTTAAGTTTTATAAAAACGTCTTTCAAACTAAACATTATAACCTTAGATTTTTACATTTGCTGCTAACCTAGTTAGATTTGCTGTGTTTTCCAAAATAAGTAATGTATCTACTTACCATCGAATTGTTGCACATTAAAAAAAGAAAGCAAGAAAAAATATATCATAAAAAGAAATAAATAGTATGAAAACATCACTATTGATCAAGAAGTGCTTAAATGTAAAATAAAAATTACATAAGTACACAAGCTCCATCATGAACCAAATCTGATGCGAATCGTAACTGTACACGCGCCAGCTTTATAAAAAAGGCTTTAAGTTTTATAAAAACGTCTTTCAAACTAGATATTATAAGCTTATCTCTCCCCCAGCGAAAACAAAATACACACTCTGGATTAAATGCTGAATTATGAAGATGCGGAAAATGGGAAATTTTTGCCTGTCAAGCGAGTCAAGAGGCGATTTGACTCACTGCAAGTGGGGATTGTGGACATGTGATGAATCAGCTAAAATATTTGGGCGTTGTGGGCTTAAATTTTGAAAAATAACAGTGGTTTAGGCTAAATCCTTTTGTTTCTAAACCCAAGTTTGAGTTGCATTTCTTGTGTTTTCCAAAATGTGCAATGTATCCACTTACCATAGAATTGTGTTGCACACTAAAGCATTCATGTCCTTAATTTATGAAGGGTTTTTTTTCTCCATGAAAGTTTATACCGCGTGGTTTTGCTTTATCATACACTCTTAAAACAAACGAGCAGTTTTAACTCAGACTGACTTATTTCCACTCCTTTCCGTGCCAAAAAATGCACTTCCCCTATAGGAGTGGATTTCACTCTTTTTGCGGAGTGGGTAAAAGAAATAAAAGAAAACGATCTACGTCATACACTCTTAAAACGAGCGGTTTTAACTCAGTCTAAGTTAATTTCCACTCCTTTCCGGTGCCGAAAATGTACTTCCCCTATATGAGTGGATTTCACTCTTTTGTTTTAAGAGTGAAATCCAAACAACTAACACATGAACAAATTCCAATAATAAAAATCATTTTACTCCCAATGATTCCAATTGGAATCATCAAACTTTTGATTTTTTTCTCACTAAGTCAAACTTGCACTTATTTCAAATAAATTTTATTAAATTATCCATACATTTTTGCTATTAAGTTATATCTTTCTTTGTATCTTTAGCTGGAAGAATCATGTCTTCAGAAGAATTAAATAATATTTTTTTCAGTTAAATGAAAATATGAAAAGCATGGTAAAAATAAAATACATTCTGAAACAACTTATTAAGTAAATTGTATTTCATTGGTTTAAGATAAATTTCAAATTGCTAAACTTTTATTTTAAATGTCTTTCAAAGTAAACAATTAACTTAAATTTACCTTTTCTATGAGCCTTTAAAACATTGGTTTTCTTATTATTTATACCAAACAAAAATTATATACATATTTACAGTCCCTGGACAAATTATTAGACGCACCTGTAATATTTCATGTAAAATATTATTTTCCGGGTGATATTGTACCGTTTTATTATTTTAACTTGATTTGTTTTTATCTTTATATTATCCAATCAATTACCGATTTATTTGACATAAATAAAACAGCATTCATTTAGAAAAGCATAAGTTTATTAAGTTTTAAAGAAAAGTGAAATTAATGTTAGTAAAAGTCAATATTTAGTTGAGCCACCTTTAGCCGCTATCAAAGCTTTACTTCTGCGCGGCATGCTATCAATGCAAGACTGTACTGTCTCCTACATTTGAGGATGATGATTCCACACATAAATAATCTTATAATAAATAATAAATATAAATTAATCTTAATCATAATTAATCATAATTATCTTAAAATAAATACAAATATGTAGTCTACAACAATTCTTTTAAATAAAAATCAACAATATTGTTGTTTAAATATACCATTATTTCATAAAAACTCTTAAGAAACATAAAATTACTTTTAAAAAATACAGTGCGTCTAATAATTTGTCCAGGGACTGTACAGTAGATGATTTCTAATTTAAGCTCCAAAATTAAATCTCTAGCTCCAGCTATCACCTACCAAACAGTCATCCAATGATTCCATGAGGATCAATCGAGATCAACTCTCTTAAATTCAAATACCGAGATACAGAGATTCAAATACCTTCTCCAAACAACGACCTTTAAGTAAATTAGGGGCTCCCCCCCATACACACATCGTGTGATCTGAATGTTAAAAGGGGGAGGAGGGGCTTATGGGTCACAATATCCCTTTATTTCAGAGTGAGAAGGGGTATATTTTTCACTGTTAAAAATTTTGTGCTTGGTTTCACCATGATATTGGTCCCTAGTAGCTGCAACGGCTGTGTGGTGAAATGTTTCACCTTTTTTTCGGTGTTTGGTTGAACCATTTTTTCTGGATTTGGAAACCAAAACCTGAGAAACCTGGTTCAACCGAATACCAAAAATATGGTTTAACGTTTCACCACACAGCCGTTGCAGCTACTAGGAACCATATTTTTGGTGAAACAAAGTGCCTAATTTTTAACAGTGTTATTTCAAAGATATTGCGAATTTTAAAAAGTTTTGTTTCATCATGAATTTAATATTTATTTATTGCATGTGTTACAGGTATTTTTTTAAAAACTGCTACAGAATTTGTATTAATGTTTTTTCGGAATACACAGGCCTAATATTTTTAAGTCTACCATTTAATACGCGCATTTACTAATCTTATCCTCTGAATTTTAAGAAAGTATTTATAATTCACATCATGCTATTCTTTATAAGCTTTATATTTTTACTATTAAGAGACGACAACTTTTATAAGGTTACATTTATTCCTGAATTTGATGCATTTGAACATTCCTTGTTAAGAGGTAATGGGCGCGCTGTACCGGGGGTCTCCAAAGCAAAGTTCATCAGTGTTAATCCTATAGCGAAAAAAAATTTTCTCTGCCACATTTATCCGGCTGTATTGAATGTTTTTAGAAGCTGATTGTTTATGTGATAAATGTAGCTGACTTACAGGTCCCGACCTTCCCACTTTTTGAAATTGGTTCGAATAGTTTTTTTAATTTTCAATAAATAATTTTACACAAAATATTCGAAGCAATTTCAAAAAGTGAGAAGATGTAGACCTGTAAGTTATCTACATTTATTATTTAAAAAAAACTGTTTGTAAAAATATTCAATACAGCCGGAGAAATGTGGCAGAGAAAATATTATTTTCTCCATAGGATTAACACTGATGCACTTTGCTTTGGAGACTCCCGGTCCAGCGCGCCCATTCCCCCTTAAGTTTAACTGATATGCTCAAAAAGCTCTAGAGAACTAATTAATTTGCGTTTCCCTCTATAATGAGACTACAGTGCCGTCAAATATCTTTCAAAACCGGAAACTAGCGTAATGAGTTCACCCAGTCCTGTATCCTTCCGGGGTCGATGGACGAGTAGTAAGTTTGCTTGGAAAGTTAACTGGAGATTCATTGTTGAACCAGCCATTCGACATTGGACAAGCCCCGACGCCGCGTACGATGTCACATTTCAAAGTTGTGTCGGGTGCCTACTTAAACCACGGCCAACTTCAATAACAAGGTCAGAGAAGCTCTCCTAAACATGAGCGTAGACGGAAATTTTGACTTCACTGTTCCCAGTGCCGAAGATCGAGAAACTAGTTCGGACGCATTCGGAACCCTAAAAATGTGGTCAGCCTTGAACGAGTGGTTCCGAACAGGTTTCGAGACAGGTTGTCTTCATCTTCGGAACAACGTCACTCGGAACTATGACGTCAAAATTTCCGTCCCCGACCATGTTTGGGAAAGCTTCGTTGGCCTTAGTAGTTGAGTAGGCCGTGCTTAAACTTAAGTATCAGCTCGTCAGCTGATTATGGTTCTAAATTACGACGCCCGCCGCAAATAGCCCTTGCGCAGCTCTAGTGCCACGTTAATTCCACTCAACTAAACTATTTTGTGTTTTTTGTACATTCTAAGCAACAAATGGGGCCGGGGGAGCCTAGTGATTAAGATCTCGGTCTCGGGATCGGAAGGTCCCGCGATCGAGTCTCGACACCTCTGGAGACCCACCGAGTATATGCGGAGTACGTGCTCGTTAAATCTGTTGGGTCCGAAAGTCCTGCGGTCGGTGATTGCGCAGTTTACCACGAGTACAGGTCACTGGAGACTATTTCCCTCCCCTTCAGTGACATGTCTAAATTGTGGAGGTGGCGATAGATGGCAGCATCTGTCCTGTATGTGTGTGTATGTCGTGTCCGTCCTTCTTGACGAAGGTTTATAAGCGGGTCTTTGTGACCAAGCACAAAAGCCTGAAAATATATGTCTACCAACCAACAACAAATTAAGAGCATATCTCCTAATTCAAGCCCCTAAATTAAGTCTTCAACTACATTTATCTGATCAAACAGTCCTTCAATGATTCCAAAGGACTCCCACTTAAGTTCAAAGTCCTTAAGACCTTCCCCAAACAACACACCTTCGAGTAAGTAAGCATTCTCGTGTGATCTGAATTTTAAATGGGTGTTTATACCTTCACAACATTCCATTCTTATACTGAGCTGCATTTTTTATATGATAAGATGAAGACTTTTATAAGGTTTTTATCAACGACTTAAATAAAGTGGAGTGAATATCTAATAGTGGAAAGATAGGTTTGGTGGGGGACCAAGATGGGTTGTTTATTTGGAGAGAAAGGTTGCAGCTTTTGGAAACCTTTCCCCCACTTTGGCGTTATCTTTATCATATTTACACATATTTAAAAAAAAAAAGTATGTACACTCTTAAAACAAACGAGCGGTTTTTACTCAGTCTGAGTTAATTTCCACACTCCTTTCCGTGCCAAAAATGCAATTCCCCTACAGGAGTGGATTTCACTCTTTTTGCGGAGTGGGTAAAAGAAATAAAATAAAACAATCCTACACTCTTAAAACGAGCGGTTTTAACTCAGTCTGAGTTCATTTCCACTCCATTCCGGTGCCGAAAATGCACTTCCCCTATAAGAGTGGATTTCACTCTTTTGTTTTAAGAGTGTATTTATTAATAAATATAAAATTTTAAATATATAATTTAAATAATAAAAGCGAGCAGTTCTGAAAGAACTAAAATAGCCTGCTTTGATGTAGAACATTAAACGACCAAAATTATTATAGTACGGACAGGCAGACGGACAAAATGGTGTAGCGGTCCTCCATATACGCAAACTCAAGTAACGGCCAAGCTAGATGTCGCTGATTATGTACAGCATTAAGATGGACTGTCAGTCCCATAGAGCTAATGCCTTAGTTTTGAAATCACAAATTTTGCAAAAGAATTGCTTCGCCATGTTATCCCATTTTCACCCGCTATGGAAATCATCATAACATCGATTTAAAACAAAATTGAAACGAAAATAGCACCCGGTTATTTAATTATTAATTGATAAAGTTTTACAAACGTGGCGCCATCTGCAGGGCATTTGGGGCATTTTGAAACTTCAAAAATATATAATTAAATAACTAGATAACATTTTCGTTTCAAATTTGTTTCATTTCGATGTTATGTTGACTCCCATATCTGGAGAAAAAGGGCTAACATGGCAAAGCAATACTTCTGCGGCAGTTGTGATTCTAAAACTAATACATTAGCGCTATGGGACTGACAATCCCTCTTAACGCTGGCCATCTGGATTGTAACAAATATTGTAGTATAAAAGCTGAAGCAACTTGATCTTAATATTGAGGTTCATTTTGGTGGACACGGGCTATTGTAATATCTTCGGTAAACTACTGATAGAGAGTTTCTCCTTTTTTTGTAAATGGACTAGAGTTTTTGAGCTCGGAAGGTTTAGACGGAACTTCAGAATGGTTATTGACGGACAGACTGAAATCTCCACGATGTTAGACATTTTGTTTTTTTAAACCTGAGGAACTAAAACAGGAGAATGAAAACACTTACACTCATACAAAGAAACTGAAACCCTAATAAATGTCATTGGCTGTGTCCTGACTACGACATCAAATGCCACAAATGCAACAAAACTTGGCGCCCTTGGCGGTCGCCAAGTTTTGTTGCATTTGTGGCATTTGATGTCGTAGTGAGAACACAGCCATTGAAACATTTCGAAATTTTAAAAATCTGCCAAGCCTTTGCCCCAAGCCCACGTGACTTGGGCTTGTTAGTCCTTAATTTTTTTTTTATAGGATTGCCGCTATGCAGTTTATTCTTATTAGTGGAAGTTTTATTTGTTCCTGAATTATAGTACTCGGATAAAGGGCTTGAGCTATCTTTTATTCATGAAGTTATACTCGTGTTGGGGAGTTGGGAAGAAGCTAATTAAGTCGCCAAAAAGAATTTGGGGGAAACGAAAATCTATTTCGTCTTTGTTAGGAGTTTTCTTCTTAATCTACTGAGACCGTAGCGACTTTCTACCTGTATATTTTTTTATGTAAACATATTTTTCAAAAAATGAAATGTTGAAACATATGATTAGCAAATACTTTTTTTTTAACAAGTTTAATATTTTCTGAGTGGCCCCAGTAAAATTTGAGGTCTTAAGCCATAAACGTACATATTTTTTTGTGAGCTTTTAATGCAGAAACTAGTTTTGCGAGTTTTTTAATAAGAGGTCCATTGTAATGTTTTTAAGCAAAACGAATTTTAAATTCATTGCTAAAATATCTTTTATAATGCAGTGAAAAAAATCCAATTTTACATTATAGTTTGATATCAGACGCGTGCGAAAGTTATACTTTTTAGAAACAGTGATACAAATTACTTTTTTTCACCCAAAAGCAGTGAAAAAAGGTACTTTTTTCACTTTTCATAAGATGCCAACATTTCAGTAAAATTTCTATTCATAATCTCCATAAAAATCCAGAAATTTATTGATCTGCTTTATTATAATATTATGCGCGTGAATTTTATTATTATTTTTATTTTTGAATCAGTATCCATGTTCAAATGTTTGACTTTAAACTAAAAAATTAGTTTACCTTTGCAGTTCCAGAGATTTATCGATGCCGATCTTCTTTACGTAAAAAAATTAGCACGTGATTTATTTTGAACCAATGAGATTGATTTTTTTCACGTAATTATAAAAAATAGTGTATGAAACACGTGTGAAAGTGAACTTTTTAAAACACGTGTCCATAAATCCACTAGTTTTAAAAATGTTACTTTTCACACATGTTGCATAAATAACTATTGCAAAACCACAAAACTTTCAAAATTCTGTCTTTGGTCATTAAAATGGTTTTTGCTCTATTAATTTGTACATAAACCATTGTATAACTAAATACTTCGACTACTTACGACCTTTACGTATCCATAAAAATTAAAATCAATCAATTATAATGCACAATTCGAATATGCAATGCTTCCAGTTAAATGGCAATACTTACATTTAATATTCGCTTCAAATCACGTTATTAATGTCAAAAGCAGATATAAATCATATTTTTATCTTTTGTCTGCTTTAAACTTTTTTATGCTTAATCAACAGTAATGATTGATAAAATTAAGGGTTACGTGCTGGACCGCGGGTCTCCAAACTCAAGTGTTTCAGTGTTAATCCAATGGGAAAAAAAACTCTTTTCTCTGTCACATTTCTCCGACTGTATTGAAAATTTTTACAAACGGTTTTTTTTAATCATAAATGTAGATAACTTACAGGTCTCTATCTTCCCTCTTTCTGAAATTGCTTTGAATATTTTGTGTAAAATTATTTATTGAAAATTTTAAAAAAATATTCGAACCAATTTCAAAAAGTGGGAAGGTCGGGACATTTATCACATAAAAAAATCCGCTTGTAAAAATATTCAATACAGCCGAAGAAATGTGAGAGAGATATTTTTTTCTCCATAGGATTAACACTGATGCACCTTACTTTGGAGACCCCCGGTCCAGTGGGCCCATTTCCCCTTAATGGTACATAATTTAATGTAGTGACATCTTAATAGCATTGATTTCAAATCAAAATGCATACTTAAAATCTTACATTTACCGATACGATAATTAAAATACTTCTATGAAAGCCGTAGCTAAAGTAAATGTATTTATTAAACCTCATTGATAATAACTATTGACTCGTCTAGACATTTCGATTGTTGTACTATAATTAGCGTTATCAACACACTTGAAAGTAATTTTAGCAGTCACTTTTTTTAGTAAAAGTTAACATTTTAATTATTGTGTTTCAGTAATTCATTTATCACTATTGAATGTTTCAAATATCTTTTTAAGAATGTGTCTTCCAATTTGCATCTTTCGATAAAATTTGCCAAAAATATATATAGATCGAACAAACAATGAAAAAGTATTTAGAAATTAGCAAATTAACAGATTTTTTGTATAGGATCCAATACAGCATGTGGCAATGAAATGTATAATTATACTTTAATTAACTAATAATATGTATGTTGTTAGATATGCATTGGTTTTTGTAAAGGTTTATATTTGCTATGCAACTTTTGTTACATCTTACTCAAATGTAACAATGTACAAATCCACACACAAAATAATCTATAGTATTGTAAAGCAATAAAGAAGTCTCCCTACCCCAAACAAATTAAATCTTAAGCAATTCTATGCTTAAAATAATTTCAAGGTTGTTTTACTGTAAATAATATTTTTTTACACTCAATTTAAGAATCTTCAGTACTCAAACAGATAGTATTATGTAATATATGACAAATAATATCACATTATTATTCCAGAAAAATTCTGTCATAAAGCATAAAAAAGCAAACTAAGTGTGTATATGTTATTGTTCGAAATCACTGAACATTTTCGTGGTTAAATCACCTTTCGTAATTGTTTAAAATTGATTTTTATCGTTATTTTTTTCAAAAATCTTAATTTTCTTTTAAAAACACAGGTATTTATTAGCCTTCCGAAAAGCAATATTTTCTTGAAGCTATCATTTTTTATGTGTATTAATACAATTTTTTTTTTAATCTTCTAACGTATTTCCTAAAAGCTTTTTAAAATTACATAAACACTAAAATATTTGGCCCATATTACAACCACAACAAAAAATTTCAAATATTCATACTTCTCTTTACATTATTTTCTGCTTTAAAAAAAAAAACTTCTCAAACACTTGTTCCTTTAGTTGTAATCCTTTTTTTAAGCAGTCATAATTTTAAACTGTTTACAAACAGCACTCACATATCCCTTTAAAACACCAGCTTTAGAGCTTTTTTGAAGCTTTTTATTTACACAAATAACTCTTAGGCTACTGCTACCAAAAAAAAGGCTAAGTACTTGCAGGATTACGAAAAAAAACCCGCATAAAAATGGTAAGTGTTACAAAACAAATGAAGATGCATTTTTATTTCATCCATGTTCTTTGCACCAAAAAAAGTTTATTTCACCATATTTTCTCTATATATTTCTTGTTTTTTTACTATTTAATGAAAGAAACTGGAAAAAGAACACTAAAAAAGTTTTTTTTTGCGTTATTTACTAAGTCTTTAAGGTCGCATAAATAAGTGTGCTTAGCTTGTTTTTAATCGCTGTTTTTTTTTTTTTTTTTTTTTTTTTTTTTTTTTGTAAAATTATCCTTACAAGTAAGACGTGAAAAGGCTATTAAAGAGGAATATGCTTCATTTAATATTCTTGCAATATATTTTTGTTTAGAGGAAAAAGACATTCAAAAACTATTAGCATAGTTTATTAAGTAATTTCGTTGTGTTAGTTTTGATTGTTGCTTTATTTATGTTTTTAAAACAAATAACAATTACGTTTAAAGTATGCATGAAAAATTTTAGAATATCCTTTTAAAATATTTTTAATGGCCATTTTTTTCACAGAAAGTGACAAAAAAAACTTAAATGCTTGAAAGAGAAAAAATTATTGTCAAATGTTTCGCTCAAAACTAAACATAATTTAATAATTGTGGTATAAAAACAAATATTCTGAAGTATGTACTCTAGTTTTGAACAAAGTATTTTATTTAAAATAAAATAAAGATTTAGAGTTGTTCTCCACATCGTTATTTTCCTACCTGTGGTTAAATAATGAAACAGTTTTGGTATATTTTTATCATTATGATAAATGTAAGGTATTTAAAATAAAAGCCATTCTCAAGAAAATCACTTTTTTTTTATAAATATAATTTCACTGAGTTTATTAAGACATATTTTATGTATTCTATGCCGCGAAAGATTCTCTACACTGTTAAACATTTGGTGCTAGGTTTTACCATGATATTGGTTGGTTTCACCATGATATTGGTTCCTAGTAGCTGCAACGGCTGAATGGTGAAATGTTTCACCTTTTTTTCGGTTTTTGGTTGAACCATTTTTCTGGATTTGGAAACAAAAACCTGAGAAATGGTTCAACCTAATACCAAAAATATGGTGAAACGTTTCACCACACAGCCGTTGCAGCTACTAGGAACCAATATCATGGTGAAACCAACCAATATCATGGTGAAACCAAGCACAAAATTTTTAACAGTGTAGTATTATATAGAGATACTTTGAGGTCCATAACACTAATACCAATTTTAATTTGAAACAGCATGGGCTCTTCCTATTTAGTTAGGTTAAATTATTTCGACAGTGGAATGATAAAAAAAATTAACAAGAGAAAAACGATAATATCGATATATTGTAAAAACTGAAAAATCGATATTTTGACCTTTTTATTTTTCACAATATCTTCCTGAACATTTACCGAAAGTTTCATAATGATATCTTCTGTAGAAAAAAGTTATTAAACATTTTCTGGAGTGATCCCTTGAAGTTTGAACGTATTTCGTCTGTTTTCAACCTGTTTTCTCGGTTTCGCATTTTTTCAATTCTTGTGTTTAATAAATCCCTAATGCTTTTTTGCTAATTTATTTAGAACCTCGACAATTTTTAACCTGTGTTTTATATAAATAGTGCACAAAATTGTGCATGGAATAAGGTCTACTTTGTATAGTTGTTTTTTTTTTAATTGAATTCAATAATTTGTAATTTTTGGGGGAATTTTTGAAATTTTCAGTATAAATGCATGTTACTTTTTAACTGTAGCTCACATTTTAAATCCATGCACAGTTCTTGAAAAAATAGTTCCAAAAACAAACTACAAAAATTGGTGCAGTTATTCTCAAAATTGAAAGTTTTAAAAAAGTTCAAAATTTTGACTTTTTTTTTAATGAAAAACTACTTGTAAAAATAGGTTTTTATTGCTAGAAAATGTTTATTTAGAGTAAACATTACATATAACCACTATAATTTACAAGTTTATTGTATTATTTCTAAAAATAAGGATTTGGGTACCGTATCCCCTTAAGCTCAATTATTTCGACAGTGGAATGATAAAAAAAATTAACAAGAGAGAAACGATAATACCTCTATTAAATTAAATTAAAGTTTGCTAACATTGATAAATTAAAATTATGTCAACAGTAATTGAAATAAATCTGATGTTAATTAGTACTCGAAATAAGGTGATAATAACATTGATAAAAATCCATTGAATGTTAACATTTACCGAAATAAAGATATGTAAACATCAGCTTTAAAGTAAAAAAGTAGGAAATTGCTGTTTACGATAGATTTGTGTTAATAATAATGTGAACATAAATACATGTTTACTTTATATGAAACATGAAATGTATATACAATAGATGGTATAAAGATATGCTAGTTTTGATACAATAAAATGTGTTTATGTATGTAGTTAGTGAATGTTACAATTGATTGCGAAAATTTTGGATTGATATTGGTTAAAATAATATTATAATAAGGGGATACGGTACCCAAAAATTGGTAAAAAATATCGATTTTTCAGTTTTTACTTCTTATTATTTAGAATATTTTTCTGAACATTTACTGAAAGTTTCATAATGATATCTTTTGTAGAAAAAAAGTTATTAAATATGTTCTGGAATCATTCCTATAAGTTTGAATACGTATTTCGTCTGCTTCCAACCTTTTTTCCCCGGTTTCGCGTTTTTCAATTCTTGTATTTAATAAATCCCTAAGGCGTTTTTGCTAATTAAGTTGGAATTTTGAAATTTTTAACCTGTGTTCTTATATATATGGTGCACAAAATTGTGCATGGAATAAGGTCTACTACGTATAGTTGTTTTTTTAAAATGTTGAATTCAATAATTTGTATTTTTTTGTGATTTTCAGTATAAATGCATGTTAATTTTTAACTGTAGCTCACATTTAAAAATCCATGCACAGTTCTTGAACAAATATTACTAAAAACAAACTATAAAAGTTTGGTGGAGTTATTCTAACTTTGAAAATAAAGGAAACGTTTCCCAACAGATCGGAAACGTGCTATTAACAGAAAATCTCATATTTTCAGAAACATTTCACCTAAGACGAAACAGGTTTCTGAATACTTTTTTTTTTTCTTTGACAAATGATAAGATATGCCTATTTTGATACAAAAAAGGTTTTGATGTATTACGTGAATGTTACCAATTGAATTTCGAAACATTTCAGCTAACGAAAAGGTTTCGAATAATATTTTTGGAACGTACGAAAAATGTGATAACAAAATATCTTGATATTTTCAGTACATTACTATTTCTTATATTTTCTAACATTTCAGTAGAACAGGTTTCCGATACTTTTTTTCTTTGGAAATGTTTCCCTACTGATCAGAAACATGCCATTAACCGAATGCCTCTGATATTATCGGAAACATTTCATCTAAAACGAAACAGGTTTCCTGATGAAAATTTTTTCGGAGACGTTCGGAAACATGTCATTAACCGAATGCCTCTTATATTTTCAGAAACATTTCACAAAATACAAAAAAAAGGTTTCTGAAAAAAATTTCAGTGTGATCTTCTACTTTTGTATTTGTATAAAATTAAAGTTTATTAAAAATGTCGTCTTGTTTTAGCTCCTTCTGGCTGGGTTCTGCAGGAAGAGAACCTCATCATCGTGGCTGGGATTGCTGGAGGGCTGGTTATCCTCATGGTCTTGCTGGTCATCACAGCTGCAGTAGTGGCAGTCAAGAGAAGGTTATCAGGTATGTATTCAAACGGTTTTTGTAATCATTTTAAGGGGGACCGGAGCCCTCCATGAGTTGTTTGTTTTGCATGCCCCCGAGGAAGCATGTGCTAGACCAGGCCATGATTCGTACACCCTCAGAAAGTCCAACACTTAAAGGTCGTCGTCAAAATCCTCTTGGAAGCCAGGCACGCGAGTATGTGATCAGGTGAAGCCTGTCAAAAAAGCAGTTAGAACAAATTTCGAAGCTCCTGGATCCCTCATTAAATTTCAATGTCTTATGGAGCCCTCCATTGAAGCCCATGTTAAAATGACCTTTTTTATGTACCCCCTCCGTTGAAGCCCATGTTAAAATGACCTTTTTAAGTACCTTTTTCTCAGAATCTATTTGAAACATTTTAATGAAATTTTTTCTAGTTATTAAATGGATGTTCAACTATGATGTACTGGAAGCATTTATCACAATTTTGTTTAGTTTTTTAATTATAAATTTTTAAGTGAAACTACATATTTTTGACCTAAAAAAAACATTGGAAACATCATTGGAATGACCGAAGGTTCGATTTCCTGCTGAGGGAATAAGACCTTTTATTTTTTTAAATTTAAAATTTGTCTGCTGAAAAACAGCTTTCACTTAAAAAATTATCGATTGTTGTTTTTTTCAGTGTAGGCCTAAAAGTTAAATATTTTAATAGAATTGATCCAATTAAAATATTTTCAGTATAGTTTTATATCCTTGTAATGTGATATTTGGTCGTACCATATCAATATTTAAACAACTGTAATATTGAATCATATATCACTTTAGTTATTAAACACACTCATTTTAAAAGTTTTCAATAGTTTTAACATTTTTTATGATTTTGTTTTAAAAAATAAATGATTTAATTCTTATTTGGATTTGGTTAACATTGCCCTGATATGCTCAGTTAAATTTCGGTAACGAATACCTTCTCACTTTTAATGGATCATTGTTTGTATACCATGTATATTGTGTACAAGTAGTAACAATTAAAAAATATAGTTAAAGTTTTACCATGTTCAACCATTAAAATGAAAGTCCGATGTAAACATCTAAATTTTGTTTCAAGTTTTTTTTTAATAGTTTGAGTCTAAAAAATCCCGAAAATCATGTAAAAGCAAGCCTATACAATCACGGCCTACTCAACTACTAAGGCCAAAGAAGCTCTCCCAAACACGCTCGGGGACGGAAATTTTGACGTCATAATTCCGAGAGACGTTGTTCCGAAGATGAAGACAACCTGCCTCGAAACCTGTTCGGAACCACTCGTTCACAGCTGACCACATTTTTAGGGTTCCGAAAGCATCCGAACTAGTTTCTCCATCTTCGGCACTCGGAACAGTGACGTCAAAATTTCCGTCTACGCTCATGTTTGAGAGAGCTTCTCTTGCCTTGTTATTGAAGTTGGCCGTGATACAATTCGCATTCCTGCAAAAAAAAATTATAGCATAGATTTGTAACAAATTATATCTGTTTGTAAATATTAAATAACAATATATCTACCGTCCATAAACAGTAATTCTATCAAAGTAATTGAAACAATCTAACTCAATCACTCAATCCAACGACCCCCCCCCACCACCAAAAAAATAAATAAATAAATAAAAAACAACTCTATACGGCCTATTTACCCACTACATGTATCTCTCTCAAAATGTTATGCATCAAAATGAATGGCGTCACTTAAGCTCCCTTAAAAAGAAACCAAAACAAACAAAGAAGACAGATGAAAATGATTTCTTGGCGAAATATTTCCAAGGTAGTCATTTGGTGTTGCCGGAAACAAATGGGGCGAACTTCCGAAATCGTAATGACTGTTATCATTGCTGGCCATTTGCTTGCAAAGACAAATAATGAAGAAGTCTTGTTGATAGCCAAGGTCTTCTTTTTTTATTGTTCGAATGGTTCAATTGCTTGGAGCTGATGCAAAGCGATGTTTATTGTTGGTGGAATGCGGGGTTGGCAACATAGTTTGGGATTTCTTATTAAGTGCTATTGGGTAACTTTTGGGGATGTAGTTAATTAAAGGAAATTTTACGGTGTTTGTGTATTATCCTGCGGCTGTTTTCGCCAAATATAATAATAACGTCAAATACGACATACAATTGAAATTTATAATGAATATTATACTTAACAAAATGAATCAAAATAAGTTCAAATCAAAATAAGTTTGGGATTTCTTATTAAGTATTATTGGGTAACAATTGGGGACGTAGTAAATTTAAGGAGTTTTGTACGGTATTTATGCATTATTCCGTCGACTATTTTCGTCAAAATCACTATTATAGCCAAAACATGATATATCAGTATAATTTTTAATAAATATAATAATAAAATATAATTATAAAAAACACCCATAACAACGTAACCTAACATTCAGGAAAAAAAATTGGCACAAGGTGGTTGTTGGTGTTCTTGGTGTTCAAATGGCACAAGTTTGAGGCAAATATTGTAAAAAAATTGCATTATTTATTACAATTTTATGTTCTTTCAATACAATAAGTGTGTTGATTATATACCATTACAAATTTGTGTTGCTCCAATAGCGACAGGGGACGATTATTTTTTTTTATCCATGCGCGATTGTCAAAAAACCTTTAAACTATATTAGATATTAATCCAAAGGTTAGTCATTAATCCAAGAATAGTTATATAGTTTAGATGTCAATAGTGTCAATAGTTTAGATATTAATCCAAAAGTTTGAACAGCAGATGTGTAACTACATTTCGTAATACCATAATAAATGCGTGTTACGCCTTCATTTTAATTTGTGTGTTAACCATGCATTGTTATTGGATTACAACACAATTTTTTGTATTGTTATTTCCAACTAGTGATAAACGGGAAAAAAAAAATTTGTATTTAAAATCAACTCAATTTTTCCTGAGTTTAGTACGTGCCATAATTCAAATTACTAGACTCAAGTGACATAAAAAATATAATTAAAATATCTAACACCATTATCCAAATTACATAATTGATTAAATTAATTTTATTAAACCTACCTTGCCTTTGACATATTCAAATACTTATTTCAAAATCGTCACTTTTTATTCGGTCCCCTAAAAAATCTCTCGTACACTTAAACTGACAATCCAAAAATCGGGAGTATTGCTTAAACAATCAGATAGCTGATATTGTTTCAGGAGGTTCAAATCTTTTTTAAAACCCTTCAAGCTATCTTCGGGTCGTCATCGAATTCATAAAAACGAGAAATAGCCCTACAAGCATCATTCCGGCAATCGACGAGCCCTTAAAAAATAAATCGAAAGCCAAGTTCTTATGGCATCCAATCCACTTTACACGACAAGAGCCGCAATTCTGAATGTAAATGAGGACAACTGATATCCGTATTGGTTTGATAAGCATGTAAAAAAAAACCTTTTTGAGAGTCGACGGTTCCTGTAATGTCATACAGGGTGGCCCAGCGGGTAGTGTTTGAAACAAATGAAAAAATAAAAACAAATAAGGGACATAAGAAGAATTCAATGACGTTTATGAATGGACATATTGGGCAATTTATGATAAAGAGGTTCGAAGTGCCCGCCATCTTTAACAAGGACAGCAGTTAGGCGGTTCTCGAATACAAAAAATACTCCATACTCCTTACAAATACCTTCCTCCTTCCTCCATACTCCTTTTGTTTGACCGATTCTTTTTGCGGGAAGCTTTTTTTAGCTTTTGTGAGAAGTTCCACAAAAAGAATTGGCCAAACAAAAGGAGTATGGCAGGAGTATGGAGGAAGGTATGGGTAAGGGGTATGGAGTATGGTTGGATTCGAGAACCGCCTAACTGCTGTCCTTGGTAAAGATGGCGGGCACTTCGAACCTCTTTATCATAAATTGCCCAATATGTCCGTTCAATAAACGTCATTAAATTCTTCTCATGTCTCTTATTTGTTTTTATTTTTTCATTTGTTTCAAACACTACCCGCTGGGCCACCCTGTACATACACTTTGTAGGGCGTGCACTAAGAAAAAACTTTTGTTGGCTTTCAATACAAAAAAAATGTGTTTTCCCTATTTTTATAAGTAGTGTGTTGAAATTATACACAAATTGACTAAATAATGACAAGACGACTAAATAATAATGCATGGATATCGTACACAATATTATTTTGAAAGCCCAGCAAGCATGTATTCTTCCGAAATGTTGTTCACAACAGCTCGTTAATGTTTCGGATAAATAGCTAAACCAAAGCTTAAAATTATATATTTCAGTACTTTAAAATGAAAAATACAATTTTGTAATCCATATTTTAGAAAACAATATAGCCTACATTTTTTTTTTTATAACAACGTGCAAAAAAGTTCACTTTTTTTATATCATATTCATTCATAAATCGTTGTGAAAATGACACTTTACGTACTTACGTCACAGACAGTGCCGAAAGTACTACTTTCGACACTAGTGCGGTAAACTAAATAAGAGTTTCTGATTGGCAGAAAACAAAATGTCATGAATATCTCTATGGAAACTAAATGATGTCATGAAACTCACTTATTTTTATTGGTTCATTACTTTTGCATTTTCTAATATCTCCATGGAAACTACAAGTACTACAAAAATTATTAAAGGACATTAAATAAGACAAAAGTAAGAACACAAATTTCACGCCAAACAAATATCGCCATGGAAACTAAATGATGTCATGAAAATCACTCATTGGTAGAAATACTTTTTTGCAAGTTATTATAAAAAATATTGTAAGCAAGCACGTGCCAAATAATACTTTATTAAGCTCTTGTCATTATTTCACTCGACCTACGGTCTCGTGAAATAAAAGCCACTCGCTTAATAAAGTATTATTTTCGGCACTAGTTGCTTAAATAACTATTATCAGTTGCGCATTGATAGTTATCAACACAATCCTTGTACTGAAACAACACAAAATTGTAATTTATTTCATTTTTATACTGTACTTATGTTCCACTTGTGCTGATTGAACGCAATATTTTTCTGAGTGTAGTAGGTTTAAGTTTGAGCCAAAATTTCTCCTAAGATAACGAGTTACCCAATCTTAGAGCATCCGAAATCAATTAAGTGTTCTTTACCCTATTGCTAAACCACTGGATCAAAACGCGCTGAACTAAGTAAAACGAAGTAACCCACAGAAAGAACTACACCAATTTACTTCATTCTAACCATATTCCTTCATCGATTTTAAGATAAGACAATTTAGAAGCAAAATAACGTAACTCCCATCATTCTTTGCTTCATTGTTATTCCAAAAACCTCAACTTTAAAATGAGACTTTAGAAGATAACGAGTGTAAATGGAACTTCAACTGAGTAAATCACTGTCATTTTACGTTGAACACTCGTACTTTACTCGTGCCAAGATGAAAGAGGTCAATAAAGAATGGAAACTTTAAATAGAAAGGAAAATAGTAAGGTGGTATTTGATAAGGGTTTAAGTGCTTTTGGGTTTTTTTTTTACTTTAGTATTGGTTGGGAAATGTATTTGAAAAGATTTGAGGGGTGCTTTGGGGGTTTTCTTATTGTTATATGGATTTGAGAAAGAGGGTAAATATTGATTGTTGGGGATAAGAAATAAAATTGTCATTAAAACCTCTTAAGGGGACTCGGTACTCATTTTTTTTATTTCAATTGAGATTGGAATAAATAGTTTATTTATAAATAGTAGATGTAAAATGGTTTGAAACATATATTTTATGTATGAAAACTTTAAAAATTATGTATTTTAAATATTAACAAATACACGATTTTGACGAATACTTTAAAACCTTCTTTTCTTGCAAGCATTAAGAAATTATTTTTTGTAAGTAGTATAGATTCATTCTTAGAAACTTAAGGGATTGAATTTTTGTAGTGAGGTAAAGTTTCAGAAAAATATAGAATGTTACCACTATTCCATGAGTAGGTAAACACCCAAATTTCCTGAAAAATACACAATGTTACCACTATTCCATTAGTAGGTAAACACCCAAATTTCTTGAAAAATATACAATGTTACCACTACTCCATTAGTAGGTAAACACCCAAATTTTCTGAAAAATATACACAAATTTCAAACTTTTTATTATATAAAAATAATCTATCAATTTCTTTCTCTACTCCATCCCTAATTCAATTTAATTTACTCTTATGTACATTAAAAATAGTATAGCTTTCCCTAAACATTTACTAGAGTTTTAGCATTTTACAAGAGTTAAATCAATTTAAAGAGTTAATTGTTATTGGAACACTCTATGAGAAATGCTTTGAAATCAATTAAAGCATTTGACGAAGTTTAGTTATCAAATCGCAGATCAAATCGTTGGAAAATTCCAAACCACAATCATAAAACAAAACCACTTCAAATACGAAAAACCTTTCAATATCATAAAAGCACAAACCACTCACTTTGAACGAGAAAAGGAAATATTTCGAAAACTTGTCAGCAGCGTTTGGCTATTAAAAGTGAAAAAAGTCTTTTTAGTTCGTCGTTTATGGTGTAAAACTACACCGGAAATTCAAATGAACTGGCCCGAACTATCGTTTCATCATGAAGGGTAAGGAAAAAGAAGTTGAAATTATTTGATAATTTAGCCCTCCGCTTAATCCTTTCATTTATTCGGAAACAGTAATTGGACCCTCCAATGCGTTGCGTTTGGTATAGGAGATTGCCGGAACAAAATGATGGGATGTTAAGTAAGATAACAATTTATTTTTAAGTGCGGGTACTATTCCCTTATGGGGACCCGGTACCCAAAAAATTAAATCCAGTATTTTTATCGCTAGCATTCAAATTAAACTGTTTTTACAAAGAACTAATATTCAATAAACATATACGAAAAAATGATTAATATTGAAACATAAGTTTTTTTCAAAAAATTAAAAAAATTAAACGTTTTTTCAAAATGCTACTCCTCCTACAATTTAAAGAAAATTTTAATGGATTTTATTTCAAATTGTACCCACAACATATATAAATTAAAGTTTATTTGGATATTGAGCTGTCAGTTAAAGAAAAATAGTTATGTACACTCTCAACAAAGAGTGAATTCCTCTATAGGAGAAGTGCATTTCGCACCGGAAAGGGGTGAAATGACTCGACTGATAACGCTCGTTTAAGAGTGAAGGACGCAGATTGTTTTCTTTATTTCTTTTACCACTCGAAAAAGTGAAATCATCCTATAGGAGAAGTGCATTTCGCGGAGGATGAAATTAACTCAGACTGAGTTAAAATCGCTCGTTTGTTTTAAGAGTGTAGCTTTATGTATAAAAATGACCAAAAAATAAGATTTTTTCTAAATTTTCAACTTCATCATCTTTTTTTAAAAAATCTAATCACACTAGACCTTATCCCATACCATCTTTTGTTAAACGCATATGTTTCAATGCAGGAAAAAAAATGGAGCTCTGCATTAACTTACCTAAAAGCCTTAGGGTTTTAACCACTCACAAGCTGAAAAAATTAAAAATTTAAAAAATCAACATAAAATTTTAAAAACCATTTTAGCAAACCACCATATCATTTTCAAACCTCCACCATTATAAAAGAGTCCTTTTTTGCGATATCCTTAGCTCACAGTATTCGAGCATGGTTAATTATTTTCTGGGCAGCCATAAATTTTGGGTAATGCGTCCCGTTAATACCCCAACAAAATCCTACACAAAAAAATATCAAGGAACACATTTTCAATTTGGAGGTTATCAATTTTTGTATCAAATTGAGAAAGAATTAGGCATGCTTAACCGGAATAAGACAGTACAAAAAATTTCTTTGCTCTAATTTTTTTTAGATATTAAAGGTTTTTTTTGTGTTATAGGTTGTTGTGAAAAGCGATATTTTTTTTGTTATTGTTTAAAGCATTTAAGTTGTCAAGTTTTAAAAAGAAATTATATTTTTTAAAAATCCAGAAAGATCAATTTTTATATCGATAACTGGACGGATCGATTGCAAATTGTATAATGAGATCCGAGGATTCCAACAAAATAATTCTCGAAGAAATAATAAATATTGAATATTACAGTTTATATTCAAATACATGAGTGCAAAATTTTTAAACAATTACATTTTAGATTTTTGCACTTTATTAATTTCTCCAAATAATAATAATACACTTTCAGACTGAATGTGTATTATTTGAGTTTAAAATGCTTTTAAAAGATTGGAAATGTTTATTGATGATTTTTATGTATAATTTTGACTAATGTAACAATCCTTCCATTATTTTTAAACAATAAAACTTATCAAACTATAATATTTAAAAACTTCTGTAAATGGTAATATTTAAAAATTTATTTCATTATTATTTTTTTTTAAGAAATCCTGTTTTTCATAACAATTTTTTTTTTTATTAGAAACATAAGCAAAAACATACGTCGTCTTAGAAACATAAGCAAAAACATACGTCGTCTTAGAAACATAAGCAAAAACATACGTCGTCTTAGAAACATAAGCAAAAACATACGTCGTCTTAGAAACATAAGCAAAAACATACGTCGTCTTAGAAACATAAGCAAAAACATACGTCGTCTTAGAATAGCACAAACACCTTATTTTCACTCAAAAAGTTAAATAATATTTGCTTTGGAATTACTCGACGTCGGAATTGCTTTTTATCTGTATATGATCATTACCTTTTTTGAAGCGAAATATGACGACCGCCGGCTTTTAATGATTTCAAACTCAGTTTGTTTTATTTGGGAAATTAAATTTTAAGTGAACGGGGGAAAAGTAAGTACCATGGAATAACAAGAAACATGGAGAGGCCTTTCAAAAGAAGCCGAAAAGTAGAAATTATTACTGGAATTCGCTCATAAAATTGGATGTTAGTTTTCTAAATGTCGCGGCAATGAAGAAAATTCTAGAGATTGCATAGAGGGCGGAATAGATGGAGTGGCTTGGCGAGGAAAAGAAAAGTGAGGCTGTCTTAAAGTCTTCAAATACGTGTGATACACCTTACTTCCCAGCCAAAATATTCTGCAAAATTGCTTTACAAATGCTTCAAAAAAAACTGTAGGGATTTGAAACACTAGGTCTGCAGAAAAAAACTGCAAAAAGGCTGCAGATTTTTCTGCTTCCCAGCCAAAATATTCTGCACAATTGCTTCACAAAAAATTCAAAACGGCTGCAGTTTTTCTGCCACTCAGTCAAAGTATTTTGCAAAATTGCTTTACAAAAACTTCACAAAAAAAACTGAAGCGAATTGAAACACTAAGTTTGAAGAAAAAAACTGCAGTTTTTTTTGCAGCAAGAAAAACTGTAAAAAAAACTGCAGTTTTATTCTGCAGACTAAGTGTTTCAAATCCCTTCAGTTTATTTGAAGTTTTTTTTAAGCAATTCTGCAGATTTTTTTTGGCTGGGTTAACCTAGGCATGTACGGAGGGACAGTGCCAAGGATGGAACCTGTGAAAATTCGCCAAACATTGATACTCTTCCTGCAAGGCGTTACCGTAAGTATTTTCATTTGTCAATGATTTGTTTGACATGATACGTGGACACTCAAAATTAATCAGTGACGAGAGAAAATGCTTTTGGTAACGTCTTGAAGGAAGCGTGGCAATGTTTGGCGAAGGTTCACAGGTCCCTTCCCTGGTACTGTAACCTCCCCCCCTCTATGTATGCCTAGATTAAGGTTTGCTTTGATTATAGCCTTGGCATATGTTTCATATCGTAGGGCGAGTTCCTTTTTACACAAAGCTTTTAGTACAAGTTAAAAGCAGTCTAAATCAATCAATTCAAGCAATCAAGTCAGCTATTTCAATTTCTACCGACTATATTTAAGCAAGCCATATGTTAAGTTTACATAAAAGTATTATAATGATGGCAGGTTAACAAGGTTGACAGTTCATGATGATGATGTCGTGTCCCTGGATAAAGATTATATAGTACCAAAGATCTCATAGACTGCTTCAGAGATCTGCAGACAGTGGTCCTCATAAAGGTCTTCGTAGGGCGAGTTGGTGATTTGCTGCAATTTAGTCAGGATGGCTGGACAAGAGAAAAGATGTTTTGGGTCCAGTTCCGATTCGGGGCAATTTCTGCCAGCTGGAGTATTTCCTAGTTCCATCTTTTTGACCTTTATGAGGACCACTGTCAGCAGATCGCTGAAGCAGTCTATGAGACCTTTGGTCCCATATAATCTTTATCCATGGACACTAGATCATCATCATCATTTGTTTCGGATACAAACTCGTGCATTTAGTTCTTTGAGAATGGTAAACGTTGAATGGCGTCTTTCGAAATACAACACTCGCAAGCATTTCTGCGAAGCTGTCACACAAGGATGGAAATTATTTTAACGCAAAAAAATGTCATGACAAACTTTCACGAAACGTCAAATTAAGACGAATTGGCGTCAAATTACACTGAACTTTAGTCTATGATATTACTCTTATATCCGGCCCCCGACGTACGATGTTGCAATAAGTTTGCGTTGGGTGCCAGGTCAGCTGTAGGCTTTGCCACTTGTCAAAAATTACGAAGCCACTCATCATATCCTGCGTTTAGCTCTTGTGCGACGTTTACAACCAAAACAAAAAAAATAGTCAAGCGTTTGTTTGGGCGTAATACAGAACCAATCACTGCTTCACTTGACAAACTGGTTTTCCCAACGCTTTTGACTCGGCATCATCTGCATATCATTCTAGCCTCCACAAGCGACAGAATTATTCCGAATGTCATTTTCTGAAAATCCGCCATTGAAAAAAAAATAAACTTTGCAAAAACATTTTTGCTCCGTTGCAATTATAATAATGGGGCACTTGTACTTTCTGTTTCTAGAAATATTTATTTTTTAATGCCCGTATCCGCTTTTAAATGCAAGGAAATCGGAAATGGATATTTTGGAATAGGAATAGTTTTTTTAAGGTTTAAAATGTCCGTTTTTCTTTAGAACCAAGGTATGGAATGGGAAAGGGAAATGTGAATACTTTCCGGGATGGACCTCCATTTTAAGTGATGGCTGCTGATTTACACGACTGTTTTGTTAGTAAAACGAAATTGGGTGATTCATTTTAATGAGTTTAATGCTAAAAAAGAAAAAAATATGCTAAGGAAATATTATAGTATACATTTAAAAAATTTAATTAGATTTCATTGGCATTGCTATGGTCTCTTAACTATTTTGAAGTTTACTATTATATCAACGTTTTTCTAATGAAGCGTTTTTAATGCGTTTGATAATTTCGCAAACTCAACAAAATATGATTTAGCGGAGAAAAATAAGCCTTTAAATAAGATGCATCTCTAAAGCATTAAAGTATTTTTTATGAGTAAAAAATATTTTAATAGTTTAAATGAATATGTTTTATAAGAGAAATATATTTATTTGCTAATTAGTTTTGATATTTTTGATGAGTAAGAAAAATATATACTAAGGATTGTTAAAATATACATTTCAAAATTATACTTATATTTTTTGTGTCGCTGCTTTGATCTTCTTATAAAACAGCTATATAGTATATCTAAGTTTTTTAAAATAAAAAAAGCGTTTCTTAAGCATTTGGTGACAGCAAAATTAACTGAATATGATTTTGTGCAATTGAAAAAAAAAGATCCTTCAAATAAGTCATTACGATTAAAAATTAAGAAATTTTTAAAGATAAAAATATTTTTTTAGTTTAGATTAAATGTTTTACAAGACTTTGCAACATAAGATATATTTTATTGGAAAAATACTGTTATTTATAAAGAAAATAAAGTCCTTTCATTTTAAACACATAATTAAATTCGTTTTAATGTCATTGTTTTAATTTATTTTCGCATAAGAAGTTCCATGCATTTTAATATTAATAGTTCAATATATTCATCATAATAAATAGTTAAAATATAACTAACAACAATTTTTTTTGAGTATTCTGATATAAGTTCACGTTAGTTAAAGTTCATTTTAATATGAAACATTAAACGGTGTTTTAAAATAGTTAAATTAGTAAATTAAGGTTTTATTTAAAGGAAAATGGGCTACGCCTAGGGCGTGCTTCCGAAATAAAGACCAAAAAATCCAAAATACTCTCTTAATAACATATGTAGTTAATAGAATACATAGAATTTCTAATTTAACTTATTAACTCTGAACTAAGTATATAATAGCTGAATTCTTTTAAAAATCTTTAATTGCTAAAGTTTTCAACTACATTAAATAATTAGGAAATATTAAAATCGAAAGTAGAATCTTTATAATATAGTCAAAAATAAAAATATAACTTGTGTGATTAAAAATACATTTTAAATCAAGCGTATAATTAATAGTTAAGTTTTAAAAATTGAGGGTAAGTTTTATGAAACCTAAAGGAAATAAAATGCTTAAATTCTCACTTTTTCTAAATTTATAAATATTTTTCAGCAATCCCTTTTGTAAAGAGAAGAATATTTTAGATTGAAACTTCACATTCTCCATTAAAAATATTCTTAAATATTTTGTACTTACATAAAACCAAATAAAGATAAAAGGTTGTGTTACAAAACTATTCATAAAGTTCTTAATCGAAAAAGTTTCTTGAAAACTACATATAAACTAAAAATAATTATTATATTTGAAAGTTGACTTTTACTTTTCTTTTGATATCGGGGACTTAATTTTACTTGCTCGCATATTAATATGAATGTCTTGCTTGCATTTTAATATCATTTACATCAATGGCTTAATTTATTCATCTTTATAAAGATTGTTTGAATATTTCTAATATAAGTGAACGTTAATTTACTTTAATATAACATGCAGGGTGGCCCAGCGGGTAGTGTTTGAAACAAATGAAAAAATAAAAACAAATAAGATACACGAGAAGAATTTAATGACGTTTATTGAATGGACATATTGGGCAATTTATGATAAAGAGGTTCGAAGTGCCCGCCATCTTTAACAAGGACAGCAGTTAGGCGGTTCTCGAGTCCAACCATACTCCATACTCCTTACAAATACCTTCCTCCTTCCTCCGTACTCCTTTTGTTTGACCAATTCTTTTTGTGGGAAGCTTTTTTTTAGATTTTGAGAGAAGTTCCACAAAAAGAATTGGACAAACAAAAGGAGTATGGCAGGAGTATGGAGAAAGGTATGGGTAAGGAGTATGGTTGGATTCGAGAACCGCCTAACTGCTGTCATTGTTAAAGATGGCGGGCACTTCGAACCTCTTTATCATAAATTGCCCAATATGTCCATTCAATAAATGTCATTAAATTCTTCTCATGTCTCTTATTTGTTTTTATTTTTTCATTTGTTTCAAACACTACCCGCTGGGCCACCCTGTATTAAACAGTGTTTTAAAAGCAGTTTAATTAATTAAATAACTAAAATAATAAATATATAATGAAAGTAATAAAATAATTTTGAGACCTTTGCATAGAGCTTCCGTTATAAAGGTAAGATAATCTTTTTTTTAAAAAAACTGTTAACAGGATAGATTAAAATTCTATTTTTGCTAATTAACTCTAAACCTACTAATAGTTAAACTACTTACAAATCACTAATTGCTTAAGTTTTTAACTGCAGCAAATAGCGAATGAAGAAATATTATAATAGAAAGTAGATTTTTAATTACATTTAATAAACTAGAAAAATATAAATTGTTTGAACAAAATTGAAGCTTAAATGAAGCGTATAATCAATAGTCCAGCATAAAAATGGAGGGCAAGTTTATTAAAGTAAATAAAATAACAAATTCTTACAAATAACTTTTAACTTATAAAAATATTCTTCCACAATTTCTTTAGAAAAGAGAATAAATATTTTTTTCTGAAACTTGTGATCTCCTGTGAAAATATTTTTAAATACTTTTCTTTTAACTAACCACAAATGAAATTCAATGGATATATCTAAAAAAACATTACTAAAGTTGTTTTAGCGAAAATGTTTCTTTGAAAATATTGATAATATATAATATTATAATAATAATGTTTGAAATATGGTTGATATTTTTAGTTTGAGACTAAATACTTGTTTATCAGTTTCTTTTACTATTATTTAAAACTCAATCTAACTTGCTTATTGTCAAAAGTACATTTTTATTTAAACAAGCTAGTGTCACGATTTTCTGGACGCTCACTTACAGCTAAAGTTAATGTTAAAGTTTCTTATTTTACTGGAATAAACTCATAACACATTTTATTCAATTGAAATTTACTTTTATTAAATTAGACAACATAAGAACTTTGATATAATTATATATTTAGTTTGCAGTAATGATTAAATTAAGACGCACAAAATACACAAAAGAGGGATATGGCAATGGCAACTTACCTATTTTACGTCTTTCAATTACTATAGAGCAGTTGATGCTCTCCTAAGGCACCCTTCCAATTCCTCCCTAACGCTCTCTTACATTTGGGTTTATATAGTATAAAATCAATTTAAACTTTTAATTTTACATTAGATTAGTTAAAGTTAATACTCTGGACTTAAGATCATTTGTTGTTTCTTAACAGTTTAATCAACCCCTAATCAGATGCTTAGAAGCCTTTCGAAGTTAGGGAGCAAAGTTACAACGAACTCTTTACTTATATGTGAGTGATGCTGATGAATCAGCATCACAACTGATGAATCAGCATCACAACTGATGAATCAGCATCACAACTGATGAATCAGCATCACAACTGATGAATCAGCATCACAACTGATGAATCAGCATCACAACTGATGAATCAGCATCACAACTGATGAATCAGCATCACAACTGATGAATCAGCATCACAACTGATGAATCAGCGTCACACAAGTTTTATAAATTTTTGTAAAATCTTATTTCATATTTTTTCTAAATAATTCTAGCAATAAATTAATACACAAATATCCGTTTAAATACATAATACAAATATCTGGAGATAAATCTTGATAATAATAGTCCCGTCCAGCTAATGCATTAGTTTTAAAATCACAACTTTTGCAAAAAAAATTGATATGCCATGTTATCCCATTTTCACCAGGTATTGGAATCATCATAACTTCAATATAAAACAAAATTGAGAAGAAAAGGCCATCCAGTTATTTAATTATTAATTGATAAAGTTTTAAAATGGTTTCGCCATCTGATGTATATTTTCGGCATTTTAAAACTCCAAAAATATATAATTAAATAACTAGATTGCATTTTCGTTTCAAATTTGTTTCATTTTGATGTTATGTTGATTCCCATACCTGGGGGAAAAGAGCTAACATGGCAAAGCAATACTTCTGTTGAAGTTGTGATTCCAAAACTAATGCAATTAGCTCTATGCGACTGTTTTTTTATTTGCTTCTTTATTGTTAACTATCTTATGTTGATAAAGAAGGAAAGAGAATATCTTTACAAATATCCAAGAGTTTACGTCCCTGTTGTTTTCTTCTGTTATGGTGTATCAAACTCGAATTAATTTATGTAGCATTATATCATTTAAATATTTTATTTAATATAATTCCGATCTCATCTCACTACATTGTTAATACCAATGAATTCTTCAAACATACCTTCAAGACCTTCAATTACAAACTGTTCAGGTGAAATCTACAAAATGCCGCGAGACATTTTAAGAAGTCATAATATGACTATTATCTCACTCGCTATACTTACAATCATAAAAAAATAATTAAAAAATAATTCTTTCTTTATTTTTTTTAATGTTGCACTATCTCATGTTGATAAATTTGAAGAAGGGAATGTATTTAAAATGACAAGAATTTACTTTTCTGTTGTTTTCTTTTATTATTGTGATTCAAACTCAAATTCAATTCCGTCATTTAATTCCATTTAAATGTCTATTTAATCCAAATCCAATCGCATATTACTACATTGCTAACGTCGGTGAGTTCTTTGCACATACCTTCAAGACCTTCTATTGCAAACTATTCAGGTCAAACTAGAAAATGACAAAAGACATTTTACGAAGTCATAATATAACTATTATCTCACAAAAAAAACTCTGAAACAGAATACTCTATATAGAAGGAATAAAATAACTTCTAAAAGTAGAAGCCTCAAGGAATTTCCATTACTTTCTAGAAATGAAAAAGCCGACCCCTTCCCCTATTTTTGTTCCAAGTTTATATCTTTACATGAAACTATCTAGTACTGCGCGTAGAAAAGGGAGGGTTTTGCTATGTTAAAGTCAGTTGCACACGAAGTTCTTGCGGTAACGTTCGCCGCACTTGCGGTACCGGAATGGCATTGGAAATGTTAAATCAGTTAAATCTTCAGCATGCGATGATGGAGGCTGAAACCGCACTTCCGGTTTTAAATGTGGTTTTCTTTTACATAGTTACAATTTTACACTGCTGTAGTTGCAAAATGTGAGCAAAAAAAAGTGGGGGGGTTCTATCTACATTACTCCAATGGGAAAATATATATTTTTTCGAAGCCAAATAACACCGGCTGTATTGATTATTTTTACAAACCTTTTTTTATATAATAAATGTAGCTGGCTTACAGAGCTCTATAATTCTACTTTTTGAAATTGGCCCGATTTTATTTTTTTGAATTTTTTAATAAATATTTGAACAGCAAAATATTCGAACTGATATCAAAAAGTTGGATTATGAAGCCCAGTAAGATAGCTACATTTATCGTGTAAAATAACTTTTGTAAAAATATTCAATACAGCCCGGAGAAATGTGGCTAAATAAATAATTTTTCCAGTGGAAAAACTCCACGCCCTGTTTTAAATGTGGTGTTCATTTAATTATTGACAATTTTTTACATGGCTACAGTGTTAACAGTAAACTTTTCCGCGACTGGAATCTACTACTTTTAGCTTCCACACTACATTTATAACGTAAAAAGTGGAAGGCATTATAATCGTTCAATCCGTCCGTCCGTCTGTCCGTCCACCCACTTTCACAGAACGAACCGTAAGTCTCACAAAGAAGTGGGATACATCATTTTACCAGGCTAGGCTACATTCCAAATTTCATTAAAAAATCTAAATTAGAAGTATATTTAAAATTTATATAACTAAAAATTTAATCTACTTTGAAAAAACATGCAAATTCCACTTTTATTCAATATTTTCGCTGTTGCCATTTCGTCAAGCGTACGAGAAACTTTATTTAAAATAAAAATAAAACTCTTGAAAGAATTTTTATTTATGTGATAAAATTTAGTTTGGATTGTTGTAATTTCACAATAGAGTTCTTTTGATTGTTTATTATGTACATATGTATGAAGAAAGATGCATAGAGAATTCTAACTTGCATAAAAATATGCAAAGTTTTGCTTTTTTTAAGCATCAATTTTACTAATTATTTATTTTTCGAACTGTACATTAATTTAACAAACGATAAATAATAACTGAATTTTCGAAAGAAAGTTAATGTAAATGGGAAATTGTGGCGGCTCAAATATATTTATTTAAAGAAAATTACACCATTCTTCTTCGAACTTCAAACAAATTTAGCAAACGATATAAAGACTAATTATTAAATCTGAGAAAGAAGATTAATGAAAATAAATAAGTTTTAATTAGGCGTTTAAAAGTTTGAATTAGAACTAGATAAAGGCCCTGTTTGGCGAATTTCTTTCTGATGTGTATACATAGTTTTTTTCCTGTGAAGCACAAATGTTTTGTGGAAGCTGTTTAAGTGACAGATTCTGTAACAGACCTACTTGTTTTAAAAACCACAGGTAAAAACAGTAAATATGGTTTTAGCTTCAGCCGTATGTGGGCGATCCAATTGACTTAACATTGCAACTGCGATCATCCTGCACCGTAAATGCGGCGAAAAGTACCGGAACTATTACGTATGAAACTAGGCAAAGGGAAAAGAGCCGCTTTTCTATTAACGTTACAATATCTCAAAACATTTTTGTATGACACCTGGGGCTCGCAACGACACAGATGGCATATTAGTTCTTTAAACTACAATTGAAGGAATTGTTGGAAGTTTTGTTCCGAGCATTGTTTGTAGTTACAGTTTTAAGATTTTTTTCTGTAGTTACAAGATATTGTGCACATCTGTGTATAGTTTTATTCAAATAATTTTTTAGATCATATCTTTAATGCCTCAATATTAAATAAGTTATTTGCAAAAATTGATCGATTTTTTTATTTAACATTTTTTAGGTCTACATAGAATTTCATGAAATTATTATGCGAGAAAATTTATTTGAAGTTCTACCTAATAATTTCTTTCCTGGCCAAAATTTTTTTATATTGATTGTTCATAATTACTTATCGTTATGCGTGTCTTACTTAAAATATTTTTCACTTTACAGTTATTTATAAATTGGCCTTATATACTTTCTGAGAAACTGTGAAATTTGTTCAATTTAATTATAGCTGATATTGTTTTACACTAAAAATTAAATGGTTATTAGATGTGGAAATGAAAAATACAGATTACTAGATAATAAATACTTTTTTAGAAACTTAATAAAAACATTATCATTTTTATGCATACTTTGTTTAATTTAAATACTATATTTATTATTTTTTTTTGGTTTGTCATGTTTATTTGAATATTAAAAATTACAGAATATTATAAATACTATATTTGTTTTTCAGCTATTGATAAATCAGATATGGATGAAAGACAAAAGTAAGTAAACGAAATTTTTATTTCTTTTCCCAACTATTAATAAATTTAATTGTCATTTATCTTATTAATTAATAAACTATATTCCCTTATATACTCATATCCAGAAATAGAAAACAACTAATTGTTGCCTACGTCACACGTCAATTCAACACTTAACACTTTAAGAACCATATACCTCATAATAAATGCATTTCTAAAGTATCATTACTAGATGATTCAAATACAAAAAAAACCTGATTAAATGACTTCGTAACTTTTATATATGTTCAGTATTGTAAATATTCGTTTAATAGAATTTGCATAAATTGGTATGCAATTGTGTATCTTCGCATCTTTGGTCCATTAAAAGTAAACTCTGCAAATTTGTATATTAATACAAATACAAAAATTGTCAACCAACAACAGGCCAGAGGCCCAGCAAGGTTGGTCCAAAATAAATCTAATACATTACCAGTTTCCAATGACTATCTAGTTTCGTCTTAAAATCTTTTACTCTCTTCGAATGCACAACATAATCTGGTAAAGCATTCCACTCATTGACAACTCTATTGTAAAAATAATGTTTTCTTACCTCCCTTCTAAAGCTCGATTTATTCAATTTCTGATCATGTCCTCTGGCCCTGCTATTTAAGGTAAACCTAAGCCCTCCATGTCTCCCTGTTTAATGAACTTGAATAACTGTATTAAATCACCCCTAGCTCCCCTGTTTTCCACGGAATACATTATTAAAGATCTTAACCTGTTATCATAATCAATACCAGATAGAACCTTAATCATTTTTGTAGCCCGATGCTGAACTTTTTCAAGCAGCTCAATATCTTTTCTGAGGAAGGAGACCAAAACTGCACAGCATATTCCAGATGTGGCCTTACCAATCCCCTATACAATGGCAAAATAATCTCCTTAGATTTAGAAGTGATAATTTTTCTAATATTAAATAACATTTTAGCGTCATACCATGCTAACAACTTCTTTTCTACTCTATTCTAAAGTTTCGACGTCCGCGGTCCATCAGGCGAGACCGGGGGTCTCTGCAGCAGCATCACACCTATCCTGCCCCCAATGTCCTCCAACCCCCTAGACCCAGTGGGGGTGGTGGGATCATCATTTACACCCTTGCTACATGACATGAAGAAGTCCCCTATGCACCACAGAAATAACCCGAGAAGGTTTCTGCCAAATAATTGCTCAGGTAAGGCTTCTGACTTTCTGGCCAGAAAAAACTTTAAATCTTGTTATGTTACAGAAAATTTCGGAAGACAAAGTTGCCCAAAAAAATATCGGTAGTACTACGGAAAAAATGTGTTGACTGAATTTCGTGCAAAACCGCTTTTCGAAAAACCGCTTAATTTCGTAGAAAACTTTCCTCATCAGGCATCTTTGGCGATGATAGCGAGTAATCGCCTAAACTGATGT
Source organism: Oedothorax gibbosus (assembly GCA_019343175.1). NCBI lineage: Eukaryota > Metazoa > Arthropoda > Arachnida > Araneae > Linyphiidae > Oedothorax > Oedothorax gibbosus. The sequence continues at coordinate 1,445,336 of CM033279.1, forward strand.
AAGGAAACCAGTTTCGCACTTTCTTGTGCATCTTCTCTCACTGCAACCCTGAAATTCAGTTCCGAGCTTTATTCAAAATCAAAAGACTGTGTTCATTATCATGTTAAGCTTTAAAAATAAAGTACCATTGATTGAAAACCACGAATCTTTCTAAAACAAGAGAAATTTTAAGATATGCAAATTAATTTAAAAGTCCTAAACCACGACTTTTCTACCTACCGAGATTCACGCGATGCACGATTCCGACGCTTGGACCAAGCGAAGAAGAAAGAAAAACCGGTTTCCTGACGCCAATGTCCGCCAAGCAGACACGGGACGACTCCTAATAAATCAAGCGATTCTTCCCCTGTATTCTTCAGATATTTTCTGTATTTCTAGACAGGATACACAGTTAAAAAGTTTGGTGCACGATTGCACCGGAATCTTGGAACTTTTTAGCGTCCACCAGCAATTGGATGTTTATTTACCATTTTTTTTTGTTACATCAAAGTTAAGGTTTTCCCACTAAATTGGGAAATTCATACTTTAAATAGTGGTGGCAACAGGAAAGTTTCAGGATTCCTGTGCAGTCTTGCACTAAACTTTTGAACAGTATAGGTTAAAAAAGAAGTGACCTAACCATAGATATCATAGTTAAAGTATTAGATTGGCAGATCACGTGACCTCCAGTGCTAACGACGGGACGCGCATGGAGGCCAAATAAGGGGGCAAAATGGCCAGTGATGCTGCCACTTTAAGAAGAAAAATACTACGAAAAAATACCATTTAATTCTAAAATTACAAAAAAATACTAGAAAAGGATTTAAAGTCACTAAAAAGATTCCAAAATGCAGCTAGTATTTTTACGATATTTTTTGTAATTTTAGAATTAAATGGTATTTTTTCGTAGTATTTTTTTCCTTAAAGTGGCAGCACCACTGGCCATTTTACCCCCTTATTTGACCTCCAAGCGAGTCCCGTCGTTAGCACTGGAGGTCACGTGATCTGCCAATCTAATACTTTAACTATGATATCTATGGACCTACCCGACCAGGTATACGAACCAGGGTCAAAAGCATAGGATCCTGACACAATGACAACTACACCCTGTCTCAGCTACCGAAATACTTTGCATAGTTATATATTCTATTTAAATTGATACAACGTTGATACCTAGTTTTTCGCCAACCAAAACAGAAAAAAATCTTATCTCAACAAATAGAATCGTTATCAGTGGATACAGGTTTTATATGTTTACTGGACAAAACGTGTCTTTTCATGAAATGAAATGCAATTTCGCAATTCATATCTATAAACTGAAAACTAAAAAAACTGAACTCCTCGGCGCAACAGCCCATTACTGGACCAAAGCCTGCTGTGCCCATTTCAGCTTTCGTGACCGAGGGCTCTGGGGTTCTAGGCATATGCCCCGGTAAGGTGGTCAGCCTCACGCGGAACCCCCAGTGCGTGGCAATGCGAAGCACTACCACTAAGCCACTGGGCCTCAATTCATTATCATAGTTTAAGAAAAAAAAACAGATATATTCAATTTTAAAACAGCCTTTTTTGCTGGGCAGATTTTGAGCCTACTTTTATACGTGAAAAATATATTTTTGTTATGCATTATAATTCAAATATTAATGTTATATTAAGAATAAATGTATTAATGTACTACTCTTGCACCCTACAGAACTCCACGAGATGCTTTGGAATTATTTGAACATTATTATTCAATTTATACAATATATTTGACCATACCGTTCCTGGACAAATTATTAGACGCACTGCAAGATTTCATATAAAATATTAATTACTGAGTGATATTGTACAGTTTTATTATTTTAAATTGATTTGTTTTTTATTTTTATATTATCCAATCAAATACCGATTTATTTGACATAAATAAAACTGCATTCATTTAGAAAAGCATAAGTTTATTAAGTTTTAAAGAAAAGCGAAATTAATGTTAGTAAAAGTCAATATTTAGTTGAGCCACCTTTATCAAAGCTTTAATTCTGCGCGGCATGCTATCAATGCAAGACTGTACTGTCTCCTGCATTTGAGGAGGATGACTCTACACATAAATATTCTTTTCTATGAGCTGATACAGGTTTGTACTTGTTTACGTTCATGTATCACTTTTTCAACACAATAATGCCATATGTTAAAAATAAATACAAATATGTAGTCTACAACAATTCTTTTAAATAAATATCAATAATATTGTAGTTTAAATATACCATTATTGCATAAAAACTCTTAAGAAACATAAAATTACTAAAAAAAAATACAGTGCGTCTAATAATTTGTCCAGGGACTGTATAATGAACTATCTAATTGCACAACTGACATTCTCCAAAGTAAAACTAAGATATAAAGCTCGACTTTTTAGAATTGAATTGACGATCGTCAAAGGTTGCCAATAAAAATAACGAACCATAAATATTCGTTATACTTTGGAGGATGTGAGTTTTGCAACTAGGCCTTTCACGTGTTAATTCTCAAAAACTTTCTTTTTTATTTTCCCTACAGACATGTACAGAGTAAGGGACATATGCCAAGTTGACCATGGTAACAACGCCGGATGAAAGATGAAATAAAATCTTTGAAAAGTAAGAAATATGTTTCCTACTTGAATATGCCACATGAAGACAACAACATTGATTCTTGGCGCAAATAATTTTAATGTAAAGAAATTGACATGTTTCGAAGGACCGAGATCTTAATTTATCGGAATAATACAGATCTCACATCTTATATTTAAGTATTATTCAGGTATAGTAGAACCTCCGACTTGTGCAAAAATTTTGTGCCAATAATCAACGTTTTTTTTTCTTCATGTATCTTCGTGTATCATGCTTTAAGTTGTGGGTCTTCTCTAAATATAAGTTTCCAAAGTTTGACTTAAATAATCTTATATACATTAGTTCAGATTCAAAAGTCAATATTACACAAGGCTTGTTATTTAATTTAATACGGCGAGCCACGGCCAACTTCAATAACAAGGCCAGAGAAGCTCTCCCAAACATGAGCGTAGACGGAAATTTTGACGTCACTGTTCCCAGTGCCGAATATCGAGAAACCAGTTCGGACGCATTCGGAACCCTAAAATTGTAGTCAGCCGTGAACGAGTGGTTCCGAACACGTTTCGAGACAGGTTATCTTCATCTTCGGATCAACGTCCCTCGGAACTATGACGTCAAAATTTCCGTCCCCGAGCTTGTTTGGGAAAGCTTCTTCGGCCTTAGCAGTTGAGTAGGCCGTGGGCGAGCCCAAAAAACCATAAGAAGCTATATTGAAATTTAGTTTTGCTGTTGATTCCAATTTTTAATTCTTCGTTTTACTGTAAATGTAAGCTGATATCAAACCACGCGCTTGTTATGTAATTCTGTGGCTTTGATTATGAAACGTTGAACTACATAATTGCATTTCCTTTTGCTTTGAATTCATACTTTAAATTTTAATGCGTGGTACAATCATACGAACGCATAGCACAAGAGTTAATCAAATTCAACAATTGAAGCTCTTGTGTAAGGACTCGCCATATCCCGGTAAAAGGGTGGTACGCCATTCTTCGACGCCATCCCAGCAAAAATTTCATTTTGACTTTAATTAAACATCAAAACTACCTCTAATTAAAATTGACTTTCAATCTCGCATCGAGCACTCTACTGCAGTTCCTAAAACAACCAACGGGACGAATTCATTAAAACTGCCCAACCAATCAGCGAAGATTCACCAAACCCTACTCCTCCACACCAACGTTGTGCGTTATACCCGCCACCCCTCGCCCGCAATCACATTTCCATTACAGAATCGTAATGAACTTTCCCGTGGGAGAGGGGGGAACTGAAGCGGTTCGTCCAGCGGCAGTAATGGAATTAAGCAATTTGTAGAGGAAATCCAAGCGTTTTCGTTGCCGGTTTCCAATTAAGGGCCGCGGGATCACCTAAGTTAATTTCGGCCAAATTTTCAGCTTGGATTGCTGCTGGGCTACTAGTGTGGACTTTTCCCCGTTTATGGCTTGTACCTGTTGATGTTTACTTATTGGTAATGGCACTATATTTGAAGTTGTTAAGGGGTTTGCTATCTGATGTTGATGCTATCTGATGTTGATGTCTTTGATTCGGTATTTTTGGATGGTTGTGATCACTTGGTATAGATAACTTCTTAACTTCTTACCATCCTCTTTTCTTCCTTCATCTTACCATCTATGTGTTCTGTAGACTTTATGTATTCATGCAGTCAGGAAATTTACTTTTGAAACCTAATCATCTATTTCAATGTGTGTTTCATTCTTCTTATATTTAATGTGAATGCTATTTAAATAACATTTTTCATAACTTCAAATGAATTTCCTACGCAAAGCTTGATCCACCAAAAAGGCAGCCCAGTTAAAAAAAATAATTGCCTTCGTTAATGTTGTTCTTAGTACAACGAATGTTAAAGTCATAATGTTTTCTTATTTTTTAACAACTATTGAAAGAGTAATTAATTAATAAGAATTTTCTAATTTAAATTTTAAATGAAATATTAGTACTAATCATTATAAAGAAATTGTTGTTTTTTTAGATATTTTAATACAAAACTTCCGCTTCAATGAGAAAATACAATTACATTAATACATTAACGAACATTAACAAGAAAATTTACCACGCGAAAATTAGTTTTCAGCTTAAGTTTTTATTATCTTTATTTTGTTTAAATAAACAAAATAAAAGACACTTGAAGATAGTGCTTAGAATTTTATGAAGAGCAAAATAAGTTATATGAAAAACAAATATAAAATAAATTATATTATATATATATTATATATATATATATATAATATATATATATATATATATATATATATATATATATATATATATATATATATATATATATATATATATATATATATATATATATATATATATATATATATATATATATATATAATATATATATATATATATATATATATATATATATATATATATATATATATATATATATATATATATATATATATATATATATATATATATATATATATATATATATATATATATATATATATTATATATATATATATATATATATAATATATATATATATATATATATATATATATATATATATATATATATATATATATATATATATTAGGAAATAAAGTATTTAACGGCATTCGAAAATTTGTCGTTAATAGGTTAAAAAAATAAAAGCTAGACATTGGCGGACTACGCATTCATGAGGATCTGAGTCGGGTAGTAAGCATCAGAAAACAGACAGAAACGAAAAACATTTTTTTAATATGGATTTTATTATTACTTACTGTTTAAAGAGGAATTTTTTTCCCTTTTCTGTCCGTTTTCCGATCTTTCGATCCGACCCAGAATGGCAAAAATGCGTTGTCGGTCCATATCCGATATTTTAGCTTATCATATTTTGTAAGTTACCAATTGGCTTGTTTCAGGTGACGTATTTTCTTTCTCCTTCCATTCCTTTTCTTCTCCGATTGGTGTCACCAATTTGGTGACCTCTTCCCACATGACATTGATTCACCAATCGCAGTTCGAGAACAAATTGATTCTCATTTAGCATTTCTGTAGCCGCCCGAGACCTGAAACATTCTCATAATAGGAGCATTTAGACCAATTCAGCTATTAATATTAGACCCAGCAAACCGTTTCTTTTAACTATAATACGTTCGGTCAATTTCATTAAACTCTTTGGCATAGATGAACTCATTCATTACCCCTTTGATGTAATTGGCCCAAATCGCTTCCTGTCCAATAAAGTTCGAAACTTCGCCTCGCCAATTAGCCGAACGGAGCCGACGCAAGCAAGAAGACTTGGCGCGAAATTAAAGTGTGGCGTCATTAAATAGTCATTGGACTCGAAGAGCAATAATCGAGTTGCGCCATTTGTTGGTTGGTTAAGGAACGGCTTCTAGGCATTTGTTCTTCACGGGAAGTATTGCTTGCCAAATATATATTGTTTTGTAAATTCAGGTAATTTCCATCACAAAACGGAAAATTAAGACTCAATTAACTGAATTGAGCAATTTTCTTGTAAAATAGACAAGTCGGAATTATCGGTACAACAGGTATATGTTAAAGAAAAATTAAAATTTAATTTATAATCCTAGTTCCTAAATATGCCTGTTATAAAATTCAGGGTGTCCATAAAAAATAATGTCCTAGTTTTAATGGTATATTACAGGAGTTTATTTTATACTAAATATTATTTTATACTAACTGTACTAATTACTTATTTTATACAAAATATAACAAATCATACATGACATTGAAGGAAAACTAACCTAGTTTTTCCTATAAGTGCTCAATGTGTGCGCCTTTAGTGATACGGCACACATCCAAACGAAAATGCAATCTTTCCCATACTGTCTGCAGCAAGTCCGGAGTAATGGAAGCAACAGCCTGTGCAATTCTACCTTTCAAGGTTGGTAAATCGTGGGGTAGGGGTGGAAAGTAGACCCGATCTTTTACGTAGCCCCAAAGGAAGAAATCACGAGGCGTGATGTCAGGTGAACGATACTATTACAAGTTGAAACTCGGACATTCTTTTACGGACACCCTGTATATTGTTTTTAAATTCGGAAAAATGTCCATCACAACGAGAAAATAAGACTTTCTGTGTTAGTTCTTCGCTGGGAAGTATTGGTTCTTAAATTTGCATACGTTCTTAAATATATTGTTTTGAAAATAGGCAAAAATTTCCCTTATATAACAAAAAAAAAAAGACTAAATTAACTGAATTGTGCTTTTTCCTTTAATAATAGGTAGGTCTACCGATACTGCAGGCATACGTTAGTGAATTTGTTTTTTTTTAATTAAATTATTTTACACTCATTCATTTGTTGGTTGGTTAAGGAATTTGTTCTCCCCGGGGAAGTATTGGTTCGCAAATGTACCTGTTATAAAATATAATGTTCTGTAAATTCAGGAAAATTTCCGCAAACAAATAACTAAGTTTAAATTAACTAAATTGATGTCATTTTCTTGAATAAGAGACAAGTAGATCTTATCGGTACTGTAGGCATATGTTATTTAAGATAAAATTTTAATTTTTGTTTAATTTCAATTATTTTAAACCCATTATATACTCTATGAATATATTTTATGCATTTCATCCTATGTCATTAAAAAAATTCTTAAAAGTGCAATCCGGTTTTTTCTTCATATGTAATACATATGTTAATATAATATGGATGTATATATTTATAATAAAAATAATAATACAAAATATAAATAATGTAAATAAATTCTCAAATAAAAAAAACTCGAATATCTAATAACTGTTTTTGATATTTTCTGTTCATAGATTGCGACCTAAATAGGAAAAATATCAAAAAAACAAAATTAAGTAAATATTTGTATATTCAAATCAAGACCTGGAAGATACATAAAACAAACAAAAACGGAAACGCAGAAATTCTCCTGTTTCTTGATATGTATTATTCATTCATGCATTCTTGACAGACGTCTTAAATATATAAACAAATACTTTTTAGAATTACGTCAAGATCACTCTCAATTAAAGAATCTGTGTATATCCTTCAAACACAGAGAAACAAACTTAGATTAAGTTAGCTCTTAAGTTTTGAACTAATGCAGCAGAAATTCAATTATCCGAATAATATTCAGATAATAAAAATATTTGGATATCAAGTGACAGTCAATAATAGAAAAACAATTTGAGACGGTAGATAGTCATCTCAATATTATCCGAGCTATGCAAAAAAGGGGTTTAGATAATCCGTTGAACAACGATTCGGATAATCATAGTTATTTTAAGTAAAATTCGGATAAAAGGAGTTCCGTACTTTGGAAATTTTCCTCTGTAAATAGTTCATGTTACTGTATTGTATCATCAATGTATTGCAAATAATAAATCTGAAGCCACTAATGGAACTGCAATTTGAGACGACGCCGACGGTTTGTCATCAAGGCAATTTAAAGGAGTAGAGAGATACGGTGGAGATCGGATAGTAGAGATATAGTCGGATAATAGTGGAGTTCGGATAGTAGATGTTCGGAAAATTTTAATTCTACTGTTAATAGTTCATGATACCGTATAATACCATTAATATATTGTAATTAATGACTCGCAAGCCATTAATAGAACAATTTGAGAAGGCAGCTCTTAATCTCATGAATGTCAGATCAGCTTGAACATGTATAGCTGTTCAGTTAATCAGTAATTCGAAGGAACACTATAAATCAGAATTACTTCAAGAACACTCTGAATGAAAGAATCTGTATATATCCTTCAAACTCAGAGAATCAAAATTAGATTAAGTTAGCTTAAGTTTTGAACTAATGCAGCAGAAATTCATTATCCGAATAACTGAAACCGAATATTATTCAGGTAATAAAAAAATATTCGGATATCAAGTGACAGTCAATAATAGAAAAACAATTTGAAACGGTAGATCGTTATCTCAATATTATCCGAGCTATGCAAAATAGGGTTTTAGATAATCCGTTAAACAGCGATTCGGATAATCATAGTTAGGAGAATTAAAATTATAATAGGAGAAACACACAGAACACACACACAGAACACTCTAAATTAAAGAATCTGTATATATCCTTCAAACACAGAGAAATAAACTTAGATTTAGTTAGCTTAAGTTTTGAACTAATGCAGCAGAAATTCATTATCCGAATAACTGAAACCGAATATTATTCAGGTAATAAAAGTATTTGGATATCAAGTGACAGTCAATAATAGAAAAACAACGGTAGATCGTCATCTCAATATTATCCGAGCTATGCAAAAAAAGGGGTTTAGATAATCCGTTAAACAGCGATTCGGATAATCATACACTGCTAAAAACAATTAGGGGAGCACTTTTCGTAATTTTGTTACACTTTCAGTCCCAACATTTTATTTTTTTATTCTTAAAATCCAAAATTTGTGAAAAAGATTCATTATGCATCCAGAATGAAATGGTAAAAAACAGAGAAATAAATCTTTTTTTTTAACTAAAATGTAAGGGAAAACAATTGGAATCATAACTTTTGAATAAATTATAACAATAATTTTATCAAAACTTTATTTGTTAAAAACAATAAAAATCAATTTTTTAACATCTAAAAAATGCAAGCGTGTAAGGATTTAGAGTCTATTTATGTAATAAAATTGTTTCAGGGTGAATTTTATTTTTACCATGGTTTTCATATTTTCATTTAATTAAAACAAACATTATTTAATTGTTCAAAAGTCATGATTCTTCCATCTAACGACACATAAATGAGAGCTTAACTTAGTGAGAAAAAAATCGCAAGCTGATGATTCCAAATGGAATCATTGGGAGTGAAAAAATGTGTTCCCCAAATTGTTTTGATCAGTGTAGTTACCCTAACAGCCATGTGACGAGTATGTGACGAAAAGCGATATCACATACAAGTCACTGAAGATCACTGTGATATCTCATTCAAATTCACTTTTTGTCACATAGAAGTTGAATGTCCGCTTTTGTTACGTATCTTCTACGTAACACGGATATCGATGATATCGCAGCAATGTCGCATTTTGACTGGGATTTAGATGACATCACTGCGATATCACATACAAGTCACAATATGATGTCACTGCAAGATCGCATTGTGACATCCTTTTGATATCGCATACCAGTCACATTGTGACGGCGACTTACGCGATATCACTGTGATGTCACATACTTGTCACATTACGACTGTGACCTAGAGTGACAAAAAAGTTACGTTGCAGCGACGTAACTGTGACAAACCTGGCTGGTTAGGGTATGATAAGTAAAGTTCGGATAAAAGGAGTTCCGTACTTTGGAATTCCACTGTACATAGTTAATGATACTGTATTGAATGATACTGTATATTGTATCATCAATGTATTGCATATAATGAATCTGCAGCCACTAATGGAACAGCAATTTGAGACGTCATCAAGGCAACTTAAAGGAGTAGAGAGATACGGTGGAGATCGGATAGTAGAAATATAGTCGGATAATAGTGGAGTTCGGATAGAAGATGTTCGGAAAATTGGAATTCTACTGTTCACAGTGCATGATACCGTATACTACCATTAATATATTTTAATTTATTACTCGCAAGCCATTAATAGAACAATTTGAGAAGGCAGAGCTCTTAATCTCATGAATGTCAGATCAGCTTGAACATGTATAGCAGTTCAGTTAATCAGTAATTCGGATAATAAAGTTATGATAAGAGGAGTTCGGAATGTGGAGTTCGGAAAATTGGAATCCTACTTTACATAGTTCATGATATCGCATTGTATTAAAAGTATATTGGATATTAAGCACAGATATGCCACAGATTTCAGACAAGGATTTTTAGTAAGTTCCATTCCTATACTTCGGTTGCATAACAAGGGACTTAAATGCAAAATATAAAATTATTCACATCTAAGTTACCTTAATGACTGTCATCGGCTTAGTATTTCTAATAGCAAATAACATAAGATAATTATTTAAGTTCAAAGTTTAGCTTCATTTAAAAATTCGTCATCATTTATTCCCCAAAGTCGAAGAATATTCATCTCTCATTAAAAGTTCTTTACATCCTAATGACTACGTGACTATTATGAAACTTAATTTCACTATTCTATAATTCATAAGAAATGCTTTTCAGCTTAAAGTTTAGTTTCTATTAAAATCATTCCCCTAAAGAGAAGGTTATTTATATCAAACATAAAATTTCAGAATTTATAAATTAGTTAGTTCCTTAATACAAAGAGCTTAATTTCGGTAGTTGATTAAAGAACTTCAAAGAAGAATACATTTCATTCCATAACGGTATTAATCCAAAACACACATACAAAGTATCTTTTAAATACATCGTTTAAGATGAGCCCCCTAATAGCTTCCCCCGATATTTTCCACTCCCACAGCAAAAATGCAATCAATTTTACTAGGAAATTTTCGGTCTCCCAGGTCTGAAGGCAATTTGGGGAAAGTTTTAAAACCTCTGGCTAATTGGCAACTGCGGGGTCTCTCTCCTAGAAGAAAACACGATAGAAATAAATTGAGTTGTATCCTTTGGTGAGTTCGGTCTGGTCCCATGACAGCGATCAGCTACTTGCCCCCGTGTAATGTTTCCAATTAAAGTCCTGTAACTAATTTTGTGGAATGCCCCTAATTGCGTAAGCGTAAAACATAGTCGTTATCGGGAGGCATTCTTTCATTTGAATGTGAACTCTAACCTTAACGCTGAGGCTATATATATTTTTAAGTCTTCATATTAGTTTGGAAAACTACGCTGAATGCTTCAGAGTCATAATAAACTAAGTAGTATCCAACATGAATAATTACTATTTAAAAACATTCATTAATTCCACGACGCTGATGTTTATTATGATTATTGTCAATGTTACTGTTATTGTTATCATTATTTTAATATGTTTCCAGTCCTACAAGCAAAAAGTAGCATATCAGTACGTGTAGCACTGTGTAATGTTTCCTATTCAAGTCCTGTAACTAATTTTGTGGAATGCCCCTAATTGCGTAAGCGGAAAACATAGTCGTTATCGGGAGCTATTCTTTCATTTGAATGTGACCTTTAACCTTAACGCTGAGGCTATATATATATATTTTTAAGTCCTTATATTACTTCGGAAAACTACGCCGAATGCTTCAGAGTCATAATAAACTCAGTAGTATCCAACATGAATAATTACTATTTAAAAACATTCATTAATTCCACGACGCTGATGTTTATTATGATCATTGTTAATGTTACTGTTATTGTTATCATTATTTTAATATGTTTTCAGTCCTACAAGCAAAAAGTAGCATATCAGTACGTGTAGCACTACTGTGTAATGTTTCCAATTCCAGTCCTGTGTAACTAATTTTGTGGAATGCCCCTAATTGCGTAAGCGTAAAACATAGTCGTTATCGGGAGGCATTCTTTCATTTGAATGTGAACTCTAACCTTAACGCTGAGAGGCTATATATATTTTTAAGTCCTTATATTAGTTTGGAAAACTACGCTGAATGCTTCAGAGTCATAATAAACTAAGTAGTATCCAACATGAATAATTACTATTTAAAAACATTCATTCCTTCTACGATGCTGATGTTTATTATGATTATTGTCAATGTTACTGTTATTGTTATCATTATTTTAATATGTTTCCAGTCCTACAAGCAAAAAGTAGCATATCAGTACGTGTGGCACTGTGTCATGTTTCCAATTCAAGTCCATCTGTAACTAATTTTGTGGAATGCCCCTAATTGCGTAAGCGTAAAACATAGTCGTTATCGGGAGGCATTCTTTCATTTCAATGTGAACTCTAACCTTAACGCTGAGAGGCTATATATATTTTAAGTCCTTATATTAGTTTGGCAAACTACGCCGAATGCTTTAGAGTCATAATAAACTAACTAAGTAGTATCCAACATGAATAATTACTATTTAAAGACATTCATTCCTTCTACAATGCTGATGTTTACTATGATTATTGTTAATGTTACTGTTATTGTGTTATCATTATTTTAATATGTTTCCAGTCCTACAAGCAAAAAGTAGCATATCAGTACGTGTGGCACTGTGTAATGTTTCCAATTCAAGTCCATCTGTAACTAATTTTGTGGAATGCCCCTAATTGCGTAAGCGTAAAACATAGTCGTTATCGGGAGGCATTCTTTCATTTGAATGTGAACTCTAACCTTAACGCTGAGGCTATATATATATTTTTAAGTCCTTATATTACTTTGGCAAACTACGCCGAATGCTTTAGAGTCATAATAAACTAAGTAGTATCCAACATGAATAATTACTATTTAAAGACATTCATTCCTTCTACAATGCTGATGTTTATTATGATTATTGTCAATGTTACTGTTATTATTATCATTATTTTAATATGTTTTCAGTCCTACAAGCAAAAAGTAGCATATCAGTACGTGTGCCACTGTGTAATGTTTCCAATTCAAGTCCAGCTGTAACTAATTTTGTTGAATGCCCCTAATTGCGTAAGCGTAAAACATAGTCGTTATCGGGAGGCATTCTTTCATTTCAATGTGAACTCTAACCTTAACGCTGAGGCTATATATATTTTTAAGTCCTTATATTAGTTTGGCAAACTACGCCGAATGCTTTAGAGTCATAATAAACTAAGTAGTATCCAACATGAATAATTACTATTTAAAAACATTCATTCCTTCTACGATGCTGATGTTTATTATGATTATTGTCAATGTTACTGTTATTGTTATCATTATTTTAATATGTTTTCAGTCCTACAAGCAAAAAGTAGCATATCAGTACGTGTGGCACTGTGTAATGTTTCCAATTCAAGTCCATCTGTAACTAATTTTGTGGAATGCCCCTAATTGCGTAAGCGTAAAACATAGTCGTTATCGGGAGGCATTCTTTCATTTGAATGTGAACTCTAACCTTAACGCTGAGGCTATATATATTTTTAAGTCCTTATATTACTTTGGCAAACTACGCCGAATGCTTTAGAGTCATAATAAACTAACAACATGAATAATTACTATTTAAAGACATTCATTCCTTCTACGATGCTGATGTTTATTATGATTATTGTTAATGTTACTGTTATTGTTATCATTATTTTAATATGTTTCCAGTCCTACAAGCAAAAAGTAGCATATCAGTACGTGTGGCACTGTGTAATGTTTCCAATTCAAGTCCATCTGTAACTAATTTTGTGGAATGCCCCTAATTGCGTAAGCGTAAAACATAGTCGTTATCGGGAGGCATTCTTTCATTTGAATGTGAACTCTAACCTTAACGCTGAGGCTATATATATATTTTTAAGTCCTTATATTACTTTGGCAAACTACGCCGATTGCTTTAGAGTCATAATAAACTCAGTAGTATCCAACATGAATAATTACTATTTAAAGACATTCATTCCTTCTACAATGCTGATGTTTACTATGATTATTGTCAATGTTACTGTTATTTTATCATTATTTTAATATGTTTTCAGTCCTACAAGCAAAAAGTAGCATATCAGTACGTGTGCCACTGTGTAATGTTTCCAATTCAAGTCCGCTGTAACCAATTTTGTTGAATGCCCCTAATTGCGTAAGCGTAAAACATAGTCGTTATCGGGAGGCATTCTTTCATTTCAATGTGAACTCTAACCTTAACGCTGAGGCTATATATATTTTTAAGTCCTTATATTAGTTTGGCAAACTACGCCGAATGCTTTAGAGTCATAATAAACAGTAACAACATGAATAATTACTATTTAAAGACATTCATTCCTTCTACAATGCTGATGTTTACTATGATTATTGTTAATGTTACTGTTATTGTGTTATCATTATTTTAATATGTTTCCAGTCCTACAAGCAAAAAGTAGCATATCAGTACGTGTGGCACTGTGTAATGTTTCCAATTCAGTCCTGTGTAACTAATTTTGTGGAATGCCCCTAATTGCGTAAGCGTAAAACATAGTCGTTATCGGGAGGCATTCTTTCATTTGAATGTGAACTCTAACCTTAACGCTGAGGCTATATATATATTTAAGTCCTTATATTAGTTTGGCAAACTACGCCGAATGCTTTAGAGTCATAATAAACTAAACAACATGAATAATTACTATTTAAAACATTCATTCCTTCTACGATGCTGATGTTTATTATGATTATTGTTAATGTTACTGTTATTGTTATCATTATTTTAATATGTTTCCAGTCCTACAAGCAAAAAGTAGCATATCAGTACGTGTGGCACTGTGTAATGTTTCCAATTCCAGTCCTGTGTAACTAATTTTGTGGAATGCCCCTAATTGCGTAAGCGTAAAACATAGTCGTTATCGGGAGGCATTCTTTCATTTCAATGTGAACTCTAACCTTAACGCTGAGGCTATATATATTTTAAGTCCTTATATTAGTTTGGCAAACTACGCCGAATGCTTAGAGTCATAATAACTAAAACATGATAATTATATTTAAAGACATTCATTCCTTCTACGATGCTGATGTTTTATGATATGTTAATGTTACTGTTATTGTATCATTATTTTAATATGTTTTTCAGTCCTACAAGCAAAAAGTAGCATATCAGTACGTGTGGCACTGTGTAATGTTTCCAATTCAAGTCCAGCTGTAACTAATTTTGTGAATGCCCCTAATTGCGTAAGCGTAAAACATAGTCGTTATCGGGAGGCATTCTTTCATTTCAATGTGAACTCTAACCTTAACGCTGAGGCTATATATATTTTTAAGTCCTTATATTAGTTTGGCAAACTACGCCGAATGCTTTAGAGTCATAATAAATACTAAGTAGTATCCAACATGAATAATTACTATTTAAAACATTCATTCCTTCTACGATGCTGATGTTTATTATGATTATTGTCAATGTTACTGTTATTATTATCATTATTTTAATATGTTTTCAGTCCTACAAGCAAAAAGTAGCATATCAGTACGTGTGCCCCTGTGTAATGTTTCCAATTCAAGTCCAGCTGTAACCAATTTTGTTGAATGCCCCTAATTGCGTAAGCGTAAAACATAGTCGTTATCGGGAGGCATTCTTTCATTTGAATGTGAACTCTAACCTTAACGCTGAGGCTATATATATTTTTAAGTCCTTATATTACTTTGGCAAACTACGCCGAATGCTTTAGAGTCATAATAAACTAAGTAGTATCCAACATGAATAATTACTATTTAAAGACATTCATTCCTTCTACAATGCTGATGTTTACTATGATTATTGTTAATGTTACTGTTATTGTGTTATCATTATTTTAATATGTTTCCAGTCCTACAAGCAAAAAGTAGCATATCAGTACGTGTGGCACTGTGTAATGTTTCCAATTCAAGTCCATCTGTAACTAATTTTGTGGAATGCCCCTAATTGCGTAAGCGTAAAACATAGTCGTTATCGGGAGGCATTCTTTCATTTGAATGTGAACTCTAACCTTAACGCTGAGGCTATATATATTTTTAAGTCTTCATATTAGTTTGGAAAACTACGCCGAATGCTTTAGAGTCATAATAAACTAAGTAGTATCCAACATGAATAATTACTATTTAAAAATTTACTCGTTTTTATTATGAATATTTTATATGTATACTGTTCTATGTATTTCTAATTGAGAGTTTGCCAATTAGTACTTGTTGAATGTTTTTATGTTAAATATTAAACTATTCTGTCTTATTTTTTTCTGATTACTTACAGAACTTTTTTATAACGCTGTTTTTATATGTTTTATTTAAATAAACCAAGTTCGTTAGGAATTCAAATCTTAGATAATTTATAAATGCCTTAAACAATTTACTTATCTTTATGAAAAAATGCAAATTCCAGCAATTTATTCTGTAATGAAAGCACCTTAATAAAAAGCGGAGGCACAAAACATATTATAATAAATGCAGGGGAAAAAGGGCTTGATTTTATAGGAATCTGTCAGCATCAGGATTCTTTGGCAAAAATAGCTAGTCATCACCTAAACTCGTGTAAGGAGACCGGTTACTCACTTTGTTTTTTTCTCACCGCAACCCTGATTCACGCCAGAGATCAGTGGACACGAGGCACACGTTTGTACCGCGAAAGAAGAATCGAAAGAAAAACCGGTTTTCTGTCGCCAATGTCCGCCAAGCACGAAAGAATACGGACGATTGCTACGAAATCAAGCTCTTTTTTCCCTGTACTCTTCAAATGTGAGTGTGAAGAACGCATTTCTAAACATCTAACTTCATTATACTCTCAACAGAATTTGCTTGACATTATATTAAAACTCCTAATAACCAAGCAATAAACCAACCCTCAACTACAATATCGAAATTGAAAAAAGACTCCTTAACCATACAATATACCAACCAACTCCTAGATCTGTCTAATTAAAGCGACATCTGGCGTTCACCTAATAAACTACCAAGATTACGTCAGCTCGAGTTATTCAAATCAAGTTGCACTAGTAGTTGCACGCTCTATTGAACCCATTAGGCAGAAGCATTTACGAAGCGATGCTTTCTGTCGGACATAATGAAATTGACTAACTTTGAACTTTTGGCTCGATACAGAAAGCACGGACAATCGTAATTCGTAATTGGAATTTAGATTTCGGCCGGCAATTCAGTTATGAGCGCTTTGATTCGGTCGAACGAAGGGTTTAATTTGTTGGTCAGTTGGGATGGAAGGATATATATTGGATGCGAAATTGAGTTTCTAGCTAGATTCAAAATATGATAATAGGTTATAGATTTATAAGTTTTGGAGATTGAACTGATCTGCTAAGGAGCGATATTCAAAGAGTACTCCAATTATTAAAATATTGTAGAGAGTATTCCAAATATTCAAAGAGTATTGCAATTATTAGAATATACTAAAGACTATTCTAAGTATCCGAAAAGCAGTGCAATTGCTAAAGTATTCGAGATATTTAAAAAGTATTGCAATTATATACTAACATCGAAAGCCCATTAATAAATGATATCTTTTAAATCATCGAAATTATTTAGTGCTAAGTAATAACTTTTGTTTCATACGGTGTATGGACTGAATCATGGAGTTAGAAAAAGGTACACTTCAAAACGAAATCACGTCGAAATTACGGGTTTCAAATTCAAAATTAGTTGCCAGAATAAAATAGTAAAAATACGGTAACCTTATCCATTTATTACGTTAGGATTTTATTAAAAAAATATGATTTTTAATTGTTTTAATCTATTAGCCACGATTTGCAAGATAATTTGCCGCATGAAACTAAACTTACTGACTAGATTCGTAAAAGAAATATAAGTCAAATAGAAACTAGTCTGGAACAATTCATGTAGGATAAATTGAGTTACAAAAACAGAAAAAACGTTTAATAAACTTAACGGCTAACTGTTTTTTTTTAAATTAAGGCGTTAATGGAATTCACAAAATCATTGTCAAAGCGTTTACCATAACTGATGAATATAAATACTCACTTCGTATTTAATTTTAAAAGTTTTAAACTGTATAACTTGTTGCAAGAAACACTTACTCTCCGTTGACGTTATATACGTCTGTACACTCTTAAAACAAACGAGCGGTTTTAACTCAGTCTGAGTTAATTTCCACTCATTTCCGGTGCCGAAAATGCACTTCTCCTATAGGAGTGAATTTCACTCTTTTGTTTTAAGAGTGTACATTTCAATTTTAGGTTTCTATATTATATATTTTTTTATCTTCCCGAACAGGAGAGAGACACCGTCCATAAAAGGATCAAGGGCGAGCGAAATCACAGCTTAGATACTCCGGAGTGGACACTTTCACATCGCCCTGTAGAAAAAGCACCAATTACCGACAAAAGGCCCCAATGAAAATGGAAGCTGGAAAACACAGGCATTTATTCACCAACCTTAGGCTGGCCACGTGTTCAATATTTCACTACGTTACCAGATTATTTTGTCCTACACAAACTTCTTCAAGTTTGGAAACCGTGTTTATTTATGTAACCAGTGTTAAAAGTTTAAGAATAAACTGGCCAGATTATCATCTTACACCAATCACCGAAACTTTGTTTCAGTTACACCATAGGATACTGTGGATAAAAACCAAAGAACCAGTGTGTTTTTAAGTAGGGAGTGTCAAAAAAAAAATCAATTGACAAGTTTCAAAATTTTGTTTTGTGATTTTTTGTCAGCATTTTTTTTTGTAGTTCCTGCTTTGTTGTGAAGCTTCTACACTCTTAAAACAAAAGAGTGAAATTCACTCCTATAGGAGAAGTGCATTTTCGGCACCGGAAAGGAGTGGAAATTAACTCAGACTGAGTTAAAACCGCTCGTTTTAAGAGTGTAGGACGCAGATTGTTTTCTTTTATTTCTTTTACCCACTCCGAAAAAGAGTGAAATTCACTCCTATAGGAGAAGTGCATTTTCGGCACGGAAAGGAGTGGAAATTAACTCAGACTGAGTTAAAAACGCTCGTTTGTTTTAAGAGTGTACCTAAAACCATTTGGACATTTTAGTTTAGTAACTAACTAAATAAGTATTTGGACAAAAAATTTATAGATTGATTAAAGGTAATATACCTAATAACACTAACTGGGCTATAAATGGTTTCATTATTAAAATATCAATGTAAAGGGCAATGCTTCTTTAAATATCTTTTCTTACACTCTTAAAACAAACGAGCGGTTTTAACTCAGTCTGAGTTAATTTCCACTCCTTTCCGTGCCGAAAATGCACTTCTCCTATAGGAGTGAATTTCACTCTTTTTCGGAGTGGGTAAAAGTATTAAAAGAAACATTCTGCGCCCTACACTCTTAAAACGAGCGGTTTTAACTCAGTCTGAGTTAATTTCCACTCCTTTCCGGTGCCGAAAATGCACTTCTCCTATAGGAGTGAATTTCACTCTTTTGTTTTAAGAGTGTAGTTTAAAAAGTATTTTTACCCAGATTTTACTTTTAGAACCTTGGAGAAACTCTAATATGGAATGGAAAGATAGGAAATTACTTTTCGAACATGTTAACAATCTCATACTACAAGGGCTGTTTTTTTTTTCAACCTCCGATGGGCTGTAACAAAAAGTCGGGTCAAAATACAAAAAAAATATTTTTACCTAAAGTAATGTACAATACTGCTTATTTCTCCACATAATCATCTTGGCGATTAAGGCATTTGTTATACCTGTAATCAAGCTTTGAAATACCCTCTTCATAAAATGTAGCCGCCAATGATTAGGAGGAAGTTGTGACGGTTTCGTTTAAAAAAGTAAATTTGGAAGCTTTACGTCAATTTTTTTCTGTCCTCCAAGCCACTGCTAGTCCATAAATTCCTTATGGCAAACCTTTGAGTTTCCCTAAACACTTGATCAACTCGCTGAACAATACCGTCTGTAGCGACAGACTTGCTTCCTTGGTCCCCTTCTTCATGAACATCAGTATTTTTCAGCGAGTTGACGAAGTGTTTAGGGAAACTCGAAGGTTTACCATAAGTTAATTATCGATTTAGCATAGTGGCTTGGATTGTAGCGCTTCCAAGTTGACGTTAAGCTCAAGGAAACCGTCACAACTCCCTTTAAATCTATTGGCGGCTACATTTCATGAAGATGGTATTTCAAAGCTTGTTTACAGATAAAACAAACGCTTTAATCGTCAAGGTGATTATATGGAGAAATAAGGCAGTATTGTACTTTACTTTTGGTAAAAAAAATCTTTTTTGTATACTGACCCGTCTTTTTGTTACAGCCCATCGGAGGTTGAAAAAAAAACAGCCCTCGTATTTTGGGGAATTTTGAGTTAAAAAATGCAACCGAATTTAAATTTTTAAAAACTGAAAACTAATTAGTTTACTCATTACAGTATTTTACTACTTTTTTTTACTTTCCAGCTTTTAAACACAAAGTACCGAAATGTCGCTATCGACAAAGATAAATATACAGAAAAAAAAATCTCAATTCAAATTAATTAGCGGGCGTCTAGTTACTGTTAAAGGATTATTGTAGACACGAAAAATATGTTGTCAATTTGTATAAAAAGCAATGCACAAAAGATTCTAGAAAAGTAAATATTTTTGATGAAATATTTACTGAGCTTCGTCATAATCACCCCAAAAAAAGATTTTGCACTTCCAGTGAAATTCAGTGGAAAATTTCATAGAAAAATAGATATTTTAGAGACTAAACTGTATAGACATTTTTTTATCCCTGGCTCTTTTGAGGCTACTATTTAGTGAAAACCTCATGGAGGTTAAATAAAATCTAGATGTTTGGCGAAAAAAAAAAAGTGAAGCCGTCTGAAATTCGCCAAATCTACGTGATACGCCCAAGTGAAACACACTAAAAAGATTTAAGATTTATTATTATTATTTAAAAATAAGTTTTTGACTATTATATAATATTGGAACTAATACAATTTGCTAATATTCCACCTATACGAAAATTTTAAACTTTTAATTATTAATTTTTATCGCCAAATTATTAGTAAAGGATTTTTGGGCGTATTAAAAAGGCGATCACGGCATCACTTGGTAAACCTGTTCTTGTATTGGTTTGGAAACAGCAGCATCTTTAGTTTATTCAACCTCCATGAAAATGAAAAAAAATGCTGTTAAGTGTCCAATTAAAAGTGTAAATATTACGTGTACATGAATTACGAACTGATATCATTCCCAAGAAGAGAAAAGAAGAAAAAGTTGTAAACTATTTTTGGAAAGTTTCATCAGAGAAAATATTTAAGGACAAAGTGCACAAACTGTTTTTGAAAAAACTGCAACTTTCGAGCAAAGAGTTTAAGATTGCGTATGTTAACGTCAGACCAATGTTATGGCGGCATTGACTTCTAAGTGTTAATATCCTGTTGTGATAGATTGTAATAATTTGTACATGTTCGTTCAGCAATGGAAATGATGTAGTAACATTGAAATACCCACCCACTATTTGCAAATAAAATATTTATACTTAGAGTTTGAAATTATTTTTCACTATACCATGCATGAAATCTATACTCATATATAATCATCACTATACCATGTATGAAATCTATACTTATCTATAATCATCTATAATCATCACTATACCATGCATGAAATCTATACTCATCTATAATCATCACTATACCATGCATGAAATCTATACTCATCTATAATCATCACTATCCCATGCATGAAATCTATACTCATCTATAATCATCACTATACAATGCATGAAATCTATACTCATCTATAATCATCACTATACCATGTATGAAATCTATACTTATCTATACTCATCTATAATCATCACTATACCATGCATGAAATCTATACTTATCTATACTCATCTATAATCATCACTATCCCATGCATGAAATCTCATATATAATCATCACTATATCATGTATGAAATCTATACTTATCTATAATCATCACTATCCCATGCATGAAATCTATACTCATCTATAATCATCACTATCCCATGCATGAAATCTATACTCATCTATAATCATCACTATACAATGCATGAAATCTATACTCATCTATAATCATCACTATACCATGCATGAAATCTATACTCATCTATAATCATCACTATACCATGCATGAAATCTATACTCATCTATAATCATCACTATACCATGCATGAAATCTATACTCATCTATAATCATCACTATACCATGCATGAAATCTATACTCATCTATAATCATCACTATACCATGCATGAAATCTATACTCATCTATAATCATCACTATACCATGCATGAAATCTATACTCATCTATAATCATCACTATCCCATGCATGAAATCTATAATCATCACTATATCATGCATGAAATCTATACTCATCTATAATCATCACTATACCATGAATGAAATCTATAATCATCACTATACCATGCATGAAATCTATAATCATCACTATACCATGAATGAAATCTATAATCATCACTATACCATGCATGAAATCTAGTTTTTTTTCTCATTTAAATAGTTAACTTTTTTATCCTAAAAACATCAATATAGCTTTTAATAAATGACAAATTGGTAAAATCAAATGAATTGGTACCTTTAACCCTCTAATTAGTAATTTTTAATTTTTGTTCCAAAACATATATATCGCGATATCGCTACATAAAGGGGAATTTTTTTAAAAAAAATATCTTTATGCTGGAGCTTAATTATTTAAATTATCAAAACATTGGATGCCCCACTTATTTAACATTTCGGATGATAAATTGAGAAAATTTTATTTTTTTTCCTTTAAATAGTTAACCTTTACATTTTAATAACACCAATATAGCTTTCAATAAATGGCAAATGAGTGAAGTTGCCAAGCATCAATAATATTTTAAAGTTATTAAAGTGGATTACAATTTTAAAAATGGCAACAGTATATACTTGAGGCTTAACCACCTAAAAGACACTGACCTATAAAACTTAAAACCGTCTCTGAGTTGGAAATTTTTCAAACAATGCCTACTTTAAAAAATATATATATAACTTTAGTACGTTTTAAAGTACTGAGAAGTCCCTTAAAAATCTAACTAAAAGATTATTATTTAATTATTAAGTTTAGTTGTATTAAAATCTACATGTGATTTTTATAAAAAAATGTACTATTCGACTTTTTTTCTAGTTCTTTAAAGGTTAAATCATGAAAAAAAGTATTGA
Organism: Oedothorax gibbosus; assembly: GCA_019343175.1. Classification (NCBI taxonomy): domain Eukaryota; kingdom Metazoa; phylum Arthropoda; class Arachnida; order Araneae; family Linyphiidae; genus Oedothorax; species Oedothorax gibbosus. The sequence continues at coordinate 1,468,377 of CM033279.1, forward strand.
GTATGTAAAATTAAATTAAAGCTTTAAAATGCATTTCAAATAATAACTTTACTTTAGTAAAAAGGTAAAGGATAAAAATAGGGTAGCATGGGATAATGGATAGACATACTTTGTCCTTGGAAAGATATTATTAAAATGCTTTTTTAAATTGAACCACTCATGCATATGTATTTGGTGTGAAAACCATCTATAATAATACAAGAAAGAGCCTATCTGTTTATCTGTGGATCGTGAAAGACCTACTTATACTGCTCGAAAAAATTCGAAATATGTAATATAGATTCCCTGTAATACATACTTGTGCACCTAAGACTTAGTTTTTTTTTACGAATTTTCAATTAATATAATTATTTACAAAAATACGTCATCCACCTGAGAGTGAGAGCCCGAAACTGGGGCTTGAAAACACATGGGCGGGCCGAAACAGGGGCTTGACGTCATCCGTAGATAAACATGTAAATCCAGTAAGAAGAGCCGTTAAAAAACAAAAAATTAACACGAATTCGATTTCTACTTTTAATTTTCAATTTGAAAGAAACTTTAGCACGAGCAAAAATTAAGTATAAACGCGAAAAATCAAGAGGATTTAATTTATAGGATTGTTATTTGACTAACATTATTTTATATCATTTATTGATTGTAGAATGATTACCACATTTGGGTTGTTAATTTTTAATATTGCCAAAAGTCGCCAATGCACAGAACGACCTGATATTTATTATAGCTGTGTCAAAAACAAATTACCGTTATTAAAGGTTAACCCGTGCGACGCCGGGTTTAGAAAGCTAGTTTGATTATAAAATTTAACTCAGCCTTTTCATGGACAAATTAAAGACAACATTGGCCCAAATTAAGTCATTTTAAATATATTTACAGTTTAAATTAAAATCATGGAACAAGCAATTTATTTCATTTCCTAGAAATACAGCTGTAGAACAGAATACATCTCAAAAACTAAAACTGTATAGATGCTAGGCATATTTTAAAATCTTTTGAAAAGGTGACAATTTCGAAACTAAATCGTTTTACATTTTCTGAATAATTTAAATATGACCGTAAAGAACTCTTTGCTACAAAAAATTCTTAAACTGGAACAGTGTATGACTCGAAACCAATAAGTTAGTAAAATAAGAAACTAATATATTCTTGCGGTAAAAATTGCTGCTTCTGCTTAAGAAATATTATTTAACAGTTAAAAAATTCTCTAATTCTTTGATGGTTTGCTGTTAATTTTTACTAAACGCAGAATTTTTTTTAACCAAACTATTTGTACTCAAATTTATCTTTTTAATCTTACAGATTAATTTTCAAAAAAATCCATTCATCGTTAAAATGCCATTAATTATCAACTCTAAAAAAATGAATGTCATTATGAAAAACGTTTTAAAAAGTACACTTAATCTTAGTTAGATTAGGAAAACCAAAAAAAAATTACAAACTTTTTAAAGCAAAATTTTTCTTTGATTGAAAGCTCTTAATAGGTCCACAAATAGAAGATTTGAAGTTAAAAAATAGGATGAAAATGATAAATCGCATTGAGGAAAACTGTAATTTTCTAAAATAGCACCTGGATATTTTTCTATTAGTGAAAATATTTTACATGGTAATGAAACCAAAAAGAGACGTCTTTTATTTTGTACAATATCCTTATAAATTACTTACGGAACCATGCTTTTATTCATCCTACACTGCGGTGCAAAAGTTTAGACAATGACTTCATTTAGCTGTAAAATTTAGAATTGTGATAGTAGAGTTACTAAAACCTCCTAAACATATTAAAAAAGTATTTTGAAATGCTATAATTGAAACATAATTGTTTGATTTGCTATTACAATTGTTTTTAATAAAATAAAATTTTGTATGATGCAAAAGTTTAGACACATTTTGGCAAATTTAAAGTAGATAATGGCCTAATTTCGCATTTTTATTGATGAATTGTATTTTTTATGATTAAAAAAACAACACGATATCCGGTAAACTAAACAGAATATTGGTTCAATTTTACACCAAAAAGACAATATAGCCACTTTAAATCTTTATTCAATTCATATTTGCTTCAATTGTACAATTTAACATCTATAAATAAGAACCGAATGCCTACCAGTCCATCACCTTAAAGTTTTGAAACGAATTCGTAGATTTAGAGACATGTATTGACCGATTTTCTAGATGAAAAGTGCAGTCTTTCCCATATAAAATCACAAAATAGCGAATCACAAAATTTTACATCTAAATGAAGTTATTGTCTAAACTTTTGCATCGCAGTAAAATCAAGTGCAACCTTAATAAATAAAAAAAGTATTTCAAGACCAAAAGTACATATGAATCCGTGTCTTATGTTTTGTGATTCTACGACAGTTTCTAAAAACCACAACAGTTTTTTTTAAACTTTACGGTGCTTAAATTAAGTAAGAAAATAGTAAAAATTATTTTGTTTGCGAAACTAAACAAATTAAATATATAAATTAATAAATAAATTACAACCTGCTTCTGGAACAAAGTTCTTATTTATTAATAAATAAATATAGTGGATTTTCGTATTAGGTTTGATCTATTACTGCATAAAATTTAAAATTATCACGATATGCTTTTAAATAAAAAAATCTTTGTATAGAAAAAAACAATTATCTCGGACAACCATAAAAGTTTTATTTCGGCTCTCTTAGGGAATAGAGTTACTAAGCATCCACTTCAATTATTCTTCTACGTTAGTATATAAAAAGTTTTGCCCCCCCCCTTAAAAAAAACCCATGTCTTTTTCAGCATTCAAATTTTATGGTTGTTCCACAATAAGATCTAGCACCGCATTCAAATCTATCAATTTATTCTCTTTTAAACTTATAAAGCCACTTTATACTATATTTTTTTAAACGTGAACTTTCCAAGCAAAAAAATATTCGCTTTACATTTTTAAACCTTATTTCATAAAAAAGATTTTAAAAAAATTCCAGTAAAAAGACTTACGGTTTTTTATAAGACTGTTAACGGTTTTCAAAAATAATGTCGAGGACGGATTTTACCAATCCTATTGTGAGTTTCGTATGACGTCACAATGATGAGTCTTTCATTCTATAAAGGATTTAAAATACTTTTTAGAACTCCCCTTTGGGAAAAGCTTTTTGACAGGTTTAAAAAATATAAGATAGTGCGCTTAATGGTAGTTAAACTATGGGGTATTTCAGTTATATCTCTATGATGTAAGAAGTCCTGGCTGACTCAGGTATCAAAGCCCAGTCAACGCTATTGAAGCTACAGATTTAATATTTTAGGGGCTTATTCCTTTTGTACTGAAAGTGTCATTTAAGAAGCTTTTTTTTCGAAATTTGCACAATATCAGGAGGAGAGGAAAAACGTGCTTTGGTTGCCCCCATTCTGTGGCAATTGAAAAACCTACTCGCAAAAATATTATTAAAGACCTGGGTGTTTCTTATGATTCTAGTTTTACTTTTAATTTGCATATACAAGAGATAACAACAAGTAGATGGTTTGCAGCAGAATCTGCCACTTAACCCGCTTCCACACAACAGTTGTGTTTAACAGGTAAAAAAGGGCCAAACACAGCATTAATTCTATATAAAACATTTACATGCTAAATTTGGCTAGTTTCATTTATTTTATTTCGAAAATTCAATAATTTTTACTTATCGTTTGTAAAAATTAATTTATATTTCAAAGAATAAACATGTAATATTTCCTCGTTTTTAAATAGAATAAAAACATTTCATATCAACCTTCAAAGAATCTCGTAGTGAAATATATTTGACGTCATTTCAAACTGATCGATGTTGCAAAAACAAATTTATTTTAATTTATTGTCTAAAAGAATTAAAGTTTCTCGAGCGATTGTTGTGAATGGCAATGGTGATTTAATTCTAATAAAAATGGCTTCCTATGCCTTTCAAATGAGAATTAAATTTTTCTGTTTATTACTTAATTGAAGTACTTCGAATTCAATTTTTTTTCTGAAATTTTCAATTCTAATTTCGATGCGCTGAATTTTTTTTGACGCATCACACACACTTGCCCGCGAAGCATTTGTAGTTTGGGCTATGGGAAAGTGGGTGACAGACGGACGGACGGACAGACAGACGAACTGAACGATTATAATACCTTCCACTTTTTACGTTATAAACGTAGTGTTTAAGCTAAAAAAGGAGCATACAAAACTTGGTATGCTAAAAAGAACTACCAGTAATTTTTCTGATATATCTGTTCTTATATGTCTTTTTAATATTTTAGTTCAACCAATATTAGAATTGTGTCATTTGGAATCCTCCTAGGAAGCAACTCATCTTTAGCATTGAATAAATTCCTACGATATATTCATTTTAAATCTAATAGCTATGAGCAATATCCATCTAACTCCTCAATTAGATCAAACAACAAAATAAATTCATTAGAATCCAGAAGAATGGTATCAATAATTAAATTTTTGCATAGTTTATTACATAACAAAATTGATTGTTCTCTTTTACTTATAGAATTTTAATTAAAATATTCCACCATACAATACTCGTAATAAAATTATATTTAAGGAACCTTTTTTTTTATTGTAACTTACACTACAGTTACACAGAATTAGCCAGCTGCTCTTTATTTTTATTTCATTCTTGGCACAAACTAATTTTTGATAAACTAAGTAGTGGAAAACTGTGGTAGTTAAAAACACATTCATTTTTATTATTGCAATATGTAATCTATCACAATAGACAAGATTTCTTTTTCAAACACTAAAGGGTATTTATTCATAGGGAAGTTATACCATTAAAACTCAGATGCCGCATCTATTAGATATGGGTTTAAACGCCAAATATTAGCTACAACAGGAACTGCTAAATCCGACAGCTCATATTAGTTACAATAGTAACTGTGTGTTGCCATTCTGGCATAACTAAATACTTATATAACTGACAATGCACCCAAATTTGTTTTATTCCATTCTTGACACGAACCAACAAAAACTAAGTTTCGAATGAAACTTATTTCTCCCAAATATATGCTGAGTGAACTTGTTTTAAGTCACGCGTTCCTAATATTTCCATCGCACTCCTTTTAAAGGAACCCAACAGCGGTAGATAAAACACGACCCTATATAAGAAAACGCCCCTCCTTAAATCGACTATTTGCATGTCCTTTATTTCCTTCAATGGGAAATTCCGTTTAAAATTCGGCAACTTTCGCTGGCCACACAGATTTCCCGGAATGAAAAGAAAATGGGAGACGGGCAAACCGCATTGTCCTTCAACCAAACGTTTTGCTTTGCCGAAAAGGTTCATTTTAGAAATGTGAAAATTGGATTCTTTGTAAGGAACAAGTATGAAATGTTCACGGTCTCAGTGGCAGAGTACACAAAATTCACGTAAAATTACAGCACAGTTTCGGTTATTTTATGCATCTCAGTGTTGTAATAATTATTTCACGGCGAATTAATGTTTTGTTGACTTACAGAGACACATGAAACACTTGCTCCAATAGCGTTTGAACATCGAAAATAGATGCATCCATTCACTGACGGTTAAACTACCGTTTTCAAAACACCTCAATTTGACACCGTATGTAAATTCCCAGCACAGGATGATGGCTGTGACGGTAAATTAGAGGGAATTTTTTCGTACCTTGATTGCTCCTAACCAAAATTGGTGGCGAGTGGTACTTAGATGGTGCCACAAAAAGTACACTCTTAAAACAAAAGAGTGAAATTCACTCCTATAGGAGAAGTGCATTTTCGGCACCGGAAAGGAGTGGAAATTAACTCAGACTGAGTTAAAACCGCTCGTTTTAAGAGTGAAGGACGCAGATTGTTTTCTTTTATTTCTTTTACCCACTCCGAAAAAGAGTGAAATTCACTCCTATAGGAGAAGTGCATTTTCGGCACGGAAAGGAGTGGAAATTAACTCAGACTGAGTTAAAATCGCTCGTTTGTTTTAAGAGTGTAGATTTCTCAGTTTCAGGGATTTGCTGAATCTGCAAAAGACCTATTCGATGAAAAGCAACCACATTCGAAAAACGATGTGGCCCATTCAACAAACAAAGTAGTAACTGTAATAAGACGAATGCTGTTTATTGAAGCCTGTGACTTTAGCGTGATCAAAGTATCCACACAGATCCTGAAAATATTTTTTTAATGAATTCAAACACGGTTAAAATAAATTAATCTAAATATCATCAATAACTGTATCGATTATTTTGGAACTCTTCCACTCTCTTTGAATACATACAATATTCTGGTAAATGGTTCCACTCAAATGTTGAAAAATTATGCAAGAAAAAGTTACCTCAAAACCACTCGTTGACTAACAAGTGATTTCGAAGTAACCATTTTTCGCTTTAACACACAAACTTCCTTCTGATTTACCCCATTTCTACTTTTATCATCAAGAAAAAGGCCTGGAAACTCTTTTCTGTTTTTCTTAGGATTCGGTCCATTTAAGTACAAAGTAGAAAAACTGTCGTATTTGGAATTCTTTTTCGTTCCTTGATAGGTGGTCTTTTTGTCAGCTTTTTTTCGTGGAATGGTCCCTATTCTCCTTTTAAATTCAAAGGCCCTAACTTCAAAAGGTCTTAAGATTTGTAACATAAAAGTAAAGGAAATACTTTTATGAGTTCTTCATGGTTTTTCATTAACTTTCGCTCTGTTTTTGCGTTGTAATTAGTAAATATAATATGTTGGTTAGGTTCTTTGAAAATCTTTAATATATGAAGAGTACAGGGGAAAAACCGCTTAATTTCGTAGAAAACTTTCCTCATCATGCATCTTTGGCGATGATAGCGAGTAATCACCTAAACTGACGTAAGGGAACCAGTTTCTCATTTTCTTGTGCATCTTCTCTCACTGCAACCCTGAAATTCAGTTCCGCGTTTTATTCAAAAGACTGTGTTCATCGTCATATTAAGCTTTGAAAATAAAGTGCGATTGATTGAAAATCGCGAATTTTCTAAAACAATTAAGAGAAATTTTAAGATTCGCAAATTAATTGAAAAGTCCTAAACCACGACTTTTCTACCTACCGCGACTCACGCGATGCACGATGGCGACGCTTGGACCAAGCGAAGAAGAAAAAGAGAAACCGGTTTCCTGCCGCCAATGTCCGCCAAGCAGACACAATTACGGGAAGACTCCTAATAAATCAAGCGGTTCTTCCCCTATACTCTTCATATTTTCACCTGCGCACGAGATGACAACCAAACCAAAAAATGTTTGTTAAATGATTTACCTTTAAAACAATGTTTAAGTAAATTATTGTTCTAATTTCACATTAAGTGAAATATGCAAGATTTTTGGGCTAGTAGTCTTATATAAATAACTTTATTCTAAATATGTGGAAATACTTAAATTACTTATAGTTTTATCTAAACCATATCTAATTCTGTTTAAATTTACAAACTTATTTAATAATATCATTTGTTTTTAAAAATTTTAGTCCAAGGGTACTTTAAATATCTTTTTACAGTAAACAACTTAAGCATTTTTTAAAACTATTGTTATGTTTAAACCATCAAAAAAGGGATTAAGGTACGTGTGATTGATTTGGAGATTATAAGTTTTCTAATACCACAAGATTATTTTTTTTAATTCCATAATGATAGAGATAATTGAATAAAAACACTTTGATTCTTGCCTAAATAGATTTACTCTGTAAAAAATTGCATGTTTCGCAAGCAATGCACGTCCTCTTTCATCAGAATATTACACAAATATGTGAATTAGTCAGATGAAGCCTACAAAGTAACAACTTTTGCACAATAAAAAATTTTGTGCCAAAAAGCAACATTTTCTTCGTTTATACAAATACCAATTCAAAATTTGTCGACCAACAACAGGCCAGTGGCCCAGCTAGGTTGGTCCAAAATAAATCTAATACATTACCAGTTTCCAATGACTGTCAAGTTTCTTTTTAAAATCTTTACTCTCTTCGAACGCACAACATAATCTGGTAAAGCATTCCACTCATTGACAACTCTATTGTAAAAATAATGTTTTCTTACCTCCCTTCTAAAGCTCGATTTATTCAACTTCTGATCATGTCCTCTGGTCCGGCTATTTAAGGTAAAACCTAAGCCCTCCATGCCTCCCTGTTTTATGAACTTGAATAACTGTATTAAATCACCCCTAGCTCTCCTGTTTTCCAGGGAATACATGTTTAAAGATCTTAATCTGTTATGTTTTTGAGTGAACTTTTAAATGCTTTTTGCCACAATTCATCGATCAAAATTTTGTAACTTCCCACGAAGAATTGTTTTTTATGCAGAAAGTATTCCTTAACAAAATGTATTATAATTTTAAATAAATATCAGAAAAAAAATAGTGAAACGTATAAAACGGAAAACCGTCGCATTATACTTCACCAGACACTCTTAAAAATTAAATCAAAATATCTCAATTAAAGCAATGAATACCTAGTCGTTTAAATACTGCTTTATTCAAGATAAGAGTTTCTTCTTAAAATCAAGTTTCCTCTTAAAATCTGCTACTCTTTTCGAATGCACAACATAATCTGGTAAAGCATTCCACTTATCTTCATGTATCATGCGCAAAGTCTTGGATATTCCCTGAATAAGTCAACATAAGCTTTGAATAAGTGTAAGTTAACCTTAAAATTAATCTATTAAAACTTTGAATCCAAAAAATAATTATTGATCTTTTAAAATAAATACACTGCTCAAAACAATTAGGGGAGCACTTTCCGTACTCTTTTTAACTCTTTCAGTTTCAACTTTTTATTTTTATTTTAAAAATATAAAATTTGTTAAATAGATTCATTATGTATCTAGAATGAAATGGTAAAAAAAAATTAACTTAATTTTTTAACTAAAATTTAAGGGGGGAAAATTGCAATGATAACTTTTGAATAAATTTTAACAATATTTTTTTTTCAAAACTTTATTTCGTAAAAAAAAGTTAAAATCAATTTTTAAACATCCAAGAATGTAAGCCTGAAGAATTTAGGGTCAATTTATTTCATAAAAGTTTTTGGGAGTGCATTTTATTTTACAATGTTTTTCATATTTTCATTTCTTCAAAAGCGGTGATTCTTCCATCTAACGATAAATAAGTACGAGCCCAACTTAGTGAGAAAAAAATCGCAAGCTGATAATTCCAAATGGAATCATTGGGGGTAAAATGGTTTAAACCATTGCATTCCCCTAATTATTTTGAGCTGTGTAATTAAAATTACCAAAAAACGGCTTATAAACGCATTAACATCAAGCTTTTGTATATGTTAGTGTGTGTCTAAGAATTTTCATGAAAATAGAATATAGTATATTGCATAATTTATCGCCATACATTTTAACCAACATTAAAAAACATGACTATTCAATATTATTAAAAAAATAACATTTAAATAGTAAACAAATACCTTTTAAATCGAACCAAATATTACCTTTGACATATATCCAGGAATAAAAAGAAATATATACTCGATTTTCACATAAAAAATTCATAACTGCAACAAAAGGTTACATTCTCCTAAAGAATGGAAATTGAAATCATGTACCATACCGGGACTTACGATGCAAACCATTTTGATCTCTGGGCCCCATCGGAATATATCCCCGTGAAACTACCTTATATTAAATATCTAAAATTTAGGACTTTTTTTTAATATGTCCCAAAAAAGGTAAAACTCTCTCCGGTTTCAAAGAAAAATGCCCATATCCCCTTGAAAAAGACAGTAGCTTTTTTTTGCGAAGACAGAATTTCCATATTTTATTGAATTCCCGCATACCTTTTTTGGCTAATCTAGTGTGTCAAAGGTGTAACGGATGCAGTGTTTGAAAAAAATTCTGTTGTATTACAGAAAAATTCTGGCAGAAAAGTTGCCAGAAAATATCCTTAATATTAGGTTAGGTTAGTTTGAACGATCGTCGCACTAGAACTCTTAATATTAAGAAAAAAATATGTTGACATAATTTTAGCGTAACGAAGCAATACAGTTTTGGTCTCCCTTCCTCAGAAAAGATATTGAGCTGCTTGAAAAAGTTCAGCATCGGGCTACAAAAATGATTAAGGGTATCTGGTATTGATTATGATAAGAGATTAAGATCTTTAAACATGTATTCCCTGTAAAATAGGAGAGCTAGGGATGATTTAATTCAGTTATTCAAGTTCATAAAACAGGGAGACATGGAGGGCTTAGGTTTTACCTTAAATAGCCGGACCAGAGGACATGATCAGAAATTGAATAAATCATGCTTTAGAAGGGAGGTAAGAAAACATTATTTTTTACAATAGAGTCGTCAATGAGTGGAATGCTTTACCAGATTATGTTGAGCATTCGAAGAGAGTAGAAGATTTTAAGAAGAATCTTGATAGTCATTGGAAACTGGTAAAGTATTAGATTTATTTTGGACCAACCTTGCTGGGCCTCTGGCCTGTTGTTGGTCAACAATTTTTGTATTTGTACTACATTATTCGTGCATAACAGATAATTCCTGTAGGGCAGGATACGTTTTAAAAAAATCGACCAGATCCTTTTACAAACCTGGTAGACGGCCTTAAGAGACAAGCGCTCTGACCACTAAACCCTAACAGAGACGTATGTATGTAGTTTGCGGTAGCTCAGTTGTGTGAAGCGTCGTGCTCGCATCGGAAGGGTTGTGGGTTCTGGCCTCGGCGGTGCTCGCAATAGGGTACTTGACTGCATCGCCAAAATACCTTCCAATACTATTTAAATTATAGTTGAAAGTTAAAAATAACAAATGCATATAATTTTTTTGCAAAATAAATCTTTAAATCATAAAAAAAAATCATTTTAAAAAGGCATTTTTTTCACGTGATCATCACGTGATCACAAACACAACGCTTTGGCTGACGTCACTAGTAACTATAAACAAACCGGCGTGATGTTTTTTGTTTTGTGATTAAACTTGATTTAATCTAATTTACTCTTGAAATAATAAATATTGAGATAATGTAAGGCTTTTTACAGAAGCGGATATTTCAAATTTGCTTAAAATCGATTCCAATGTGGTGTTTTAAAGTTTGTTTATAGTCACTAGTGACATCACAGATACCACGTGACAGCCAGGAAGCGTTTTCGGGAGGGATTTTTCGTCCTAATTTTAAAATTCATTTTTCTGCCTTTTTATGGGGTATTTGAAAAAAAGAAAAAATACGGGTCTAATATTTTTAGCATAAGAATATTTTAAGCCAATAAAAAAAATTTAGTCAAGTACCCTATTCTGATGGTTGCTGGGTCGGCGCTTATATTCGGCTAAAGACCGCCGTGTTGCTAATGGTGGCTGGGGCACGTTAAATATGTCGTGGTCACAAAGTCCTCCGTGTTCCCATACCAAATTAATACCTCTGGGGGTACCAGTCAGGGGGTTATCGGCCTTTGATCTGGATCAAAATTCCGATATGTGAGTGAGAATGGATGTGTGAAAGGGATCTTCCTGTAAAACGGATGTGTCATGCTGACGAGCAAAAGTCGGACTTCCTCCCTTGTGGCGCTCAATAAAAATGGAAGCTGCCCCTCTTCGCCTTAAAATCGGGTAGTTCTCTACTCCGAGCTCGGTTACCGAGTGGTATTAGAAACAACAACAACAACAACATGTATGTAGTTTGCATATTTTGAAATTTTATTTACATAAATATAACATCTGTTCCAAATAGTTTTTATCTATATCATATACTACAGATTTGATCTGTTTATATATAAAATGTGTCTTTTGAAAAATCGAGATGAAATTTTACGGTAAATTTCTGTAGTTTTAAAAAACAAATTTCCCGTAACAATATCGGAACCATTGCTCACATGCATTGTCTGGAAAAAAAGGAGAGCAAGATGTGATTTAACTCACTTAATCAAATCCATCAAACAGAGAAGGGCTTAGGTTTTATCTTAAATATAGACGAACCAGAGGATTTGGTCAGAAATTTAAAAAAAAAAGTTATTCTAGATGAATCTTCAAAAAATGATTTAAGAAAACATTATTTTTGAAATAGAGTAATAGTACAGTGTTTAAAATGAGTGGAATGCTTTACCTGATTAGTTTGCATATTCGAAGACAGTAGAATAAGTTCCCCCCACCCTTATTTGGTACACTTTAGGGATGGAAAACAGAAATTGGTTTTCTGCCCTCGGTTTTGACTGAAAAACCGTTTTTTTCATGAGGCTAGTTTAACCGGAAACCAGTTTTCTGCGGAGAAAACCGTCTAAAAACCGGAAATCGGTTTTTTCTCAAAAACCGCCATCAGCGTTTTTTTTTTAATTATATAATTTAAAAAATATATAAATATTAGTTTAGCACTATGTTAACGGCATAGATAGCAAATCGGAGGAATTATTATTATTATATATTTTAAAAAAAGGGAAAGGAAATAGATAATAATACTCAAAATAATGCAAAGGAATAATGCAAAGCTTAATAAAAATACTCAAAACGATTAGAAAAACGGAATAAAAAAAGGAACATTATGATTTTAAAAAATAAGAAAGTAAGTAGGAGATAACTAGAACTTAGTTTTCAAAACCTTAAAACATTTACATTGATTGTATGTTTTTTTAATCGAAAGTAAGTTACAATTAATTGATTTTTAATAATTATAAGAAACTGACAAAAAAAATGGAAAACATTTTTTTTTTAATTCGAAACGTGTTTATAAACGGTTAATTGTTTTAATTATTGGCGAAAAAAAAATGGACCTTTGCCGGTTAAACGGTCTAGCGGCTAGTAAAAAAACGTTTTTTTTTAAACCGTTTTTTTCTGAAAAACCGCTATCCGTAACTTGTTCTAATTTGGTTGGCGGCGAGTATAGATAAATATTGGAGACCCCACTACCGTGGACAGGTAAACTGCAGTATCTAGACAAATGGGGTTGTTATAAGCATTATCTAATGTTATAAGCACTCAGTAACTGACCAACAAAAAAAAATGTCGGCAATATTAAATCTCGGCATACTTTAACATCCACAGAGAGCTCAGATTCATTGTTGGTTGGTAGACATATATATTCAGGTTTGTGTGCTTGGTCAGCGACCCGCTTATAAACCTTCGTCAAGTAAGACAGACACAACAGACAACACACACACATAAGTGGATCCATCTAATTTTTAGAGACAGAGGCCAACTAGAGGATCCCCAGAATTGACTTGTCACCCCCAGAGGTATTGATTTGGTATGGGAACTTAGAGGACTTTCGGACCCAACAGATTTAACGAGCACGTACTCCGCATATACTCGGTAGGTCTTCAGTGGTACCGGGACTCGATCGCAGGACCTTCCGATCCCGAGACCGAGACGCTGACCACTAGGCTCACTACGGCCCCTCAAAATTGGTAGCAAGAGTCGTCGATATGGTGCCACAAAAAATGGCTCTGGGGAATATGCCGAGTCTGCAAAGGCTTGCCCACCAATATTGAAGCCACATTGGAGAAAAAAACTCAGTAACTGACCTTCAATAAAATATACTAAATAGGCTGATTATTTCAGGGCAAAAACTGATTCAATGTATTATTGTTACATCCCACCGCACTGGTAAATAATTAGTTTACTTTTGGACCAACCTTCCTGGGCTTCTGGCCTGTTGTTGGTCGGCAATCTTTGTATTTGTATTTGCATTTGTTTAGTTTAGTTTAGTTTGAATTATCGTCGCACTAGAGCTACACGAGGGCTATTAGCGACGGGCGTCGTATTTTAGAACCACAGTCAAGTGACGAGCGGACACCTGAGTTGGCACCCAACGCAACCGTTAAGGGCGACATCGTACGCAGCGTTAGGAAGGATATTTAACGTGCACTTCCTCCACACGGGGTATTATTCGTCGGACATTTATGGCTGCACGGGCCTTTTATAGGTCGGCAGTTATTTTGGCGATGCCCGGACCCGAACCTGGGACCTTTCGCATGCTAGACGAGCGCCTAACCGACTGGGCTCCCCAGCCCCGTATTTGCATTTGTATTGCATATGGAACAGGAATTAAGATTCGCTAAAAACATTACTTACAATTTCGACAACCCACCCAAACCTTTTGTCGAGTACATGCAGATAAAAAAAACGGGGAATCATGAGTCTCGGCTTTGGAGCTATGTAAATCAATTCTGCTTCCTCTGGTGCAAAGGGAGGGATCCTATACGCGGCAAAATATGTCCACATACAAAGAAAGCGTTCCAGATATCTTCTTAGGGAAAGAAATAGAACGCAGAAGTACGAGTAAATATTCCTGAGCCTTGAGGGCGTTAGAAACTGAATTTCTGATAGTAAAAAAGCAAGCGATTCAATTATGGTTCTCTATAGGATTTGATATCGGTGTTTATTCTGGTTAAAAAGAAGAGATTTCGACAATTTTTTGGTGGGTTTTTTGTTGGTCATTGTGGGGATATTTTTATATGTGTTATACTCGCCGCCAACCAAATTAGAACAAGTTAGGGATGGCGGTTTTTCAGAAAAAACGGTTTTTCACGAACCGTTTTTTACAACGCCGGTAAAACCGACCCGGTTTTACCGAACCTTCAAACGGTTTTCCATTTTTTTAAAATAGTTTTTTCAGTTTCTTATTAATTAATTGAAAAAACCAAATTAACTTGTTAACTTTACTCTCGAATTAAAAAAACACTATTTACGCAGTCAATTTTAAATGTTTAAAGTGTTTTGTTGAAAACTAAGTTCTAGGTTTTCTTCCTAATTCATACTTTCTTATTATTTAAAATTATAATGTTCCTTTTTTTTATTCCGGTTTTTCTAATCGTTTTGAGCATTTTTATTAAGCTTTTCATTAATCCATCTCTATTTCCCTTTCCTTTTTTTTAATTTAATTCCTCCCATTTGCTATCTATGCCGTTAACATAGTGCAAAACTAACATTTTCTTTAAAAAAAATTATATAATAAAAAAAACGATGATCGCGGTTTTTGAGAAAAAACCGATTTCCGAATTTTAGACGGTTTTCTTCGCAGAAAACCGATTTCCGGTTTAGACCGGCCTCTTGAAAAAAAAACGGTTTTTCAGTCAAACCCGAAGGCAAAAAACCGGTTTCGGTTTTCCATCACTTAAGTGTAATAAATAAGGGTGGCGGGAAGTATAGGAAATTGGTGGTGGTTATCATAAGCTGTTGTCATAGACACAATTATAAAAGGACTGAGAATATTCTTTTACATACTTCCTGCAACTAGTACTTCGCAGAAAACCGATTTCCGGTTCAGACCGGCCTCTTGAAAAAAATACGGTTTTTCAGTCAAACCCGAAGGCAAAAAACAGGTTTCGGTTTTCCATCACTAAAGTGTGACAAATAAGGGTGGCGGGAAGTATAGAAAATTGGTGGTGGTTATCATAAGCTGTTGTCATAGACACAATTATAAAAGGACTGAGAATATTCTTTTACATACTTCCTGCAACTAGTACTTCGCAGAAAACCGATTTCCGGTTTAGACCGGCCTCTTAAAAAAAAACGGTTTTTCAGTCAAACCCGAAGGCAAAAAACAGGTTTCGGTTTTCCATCACTAAAGTGTACAAATAAGGGTGGCGGGAAGTATAGAAAATTGGTGGTGGTTATCATAAGCTGTTGTCATAGACACAATTATAAAAGGACTGAGAATATTCTTTTACATACTTCCTGCAACTAGTACTTCGCAGAAAACCGATTTCCGGTTTAGACCGGCCTCTTGAAAAAAATACGGTTTTTCAGTCAAACCCGAAGGCAAAAAACAGGTTTCGGTTTTCCATCACTAAAGTGTGACAAATAAGGGTGGCGGGAAGTATAGAAAATTGGTGGTGGTTATCATAAGCTGTTGTCATAGACACAATTAAAAGGACTGAGAATATTCTTTTACATACTTCCTGCAACTAGTTTCCAAGTAAAGTATTCTAAATAGTATATTAACTGAAAAATAAAGAACTCCACAACCTATATTTAGTACATTTTTTGTAAACTTTAACCAAATAATTTTAGATTTATTAATATAACTTTATCTACTTTTTTTACCAAAAGGACTAAGAAATTTTTACATACTTCCTACAAAAAGTTTTAAAGTGAAATATTCCAAAATGTGTTTCATGTTAACTGAAAATAAAACACATAACATTTCTATAATAAATTTTTTACAAAATTTGACAAAAAATAATTTTTATATTTAATAATAATCTTAATGTTTAATAATCTTTAAGAAAACACCTTAACAAATTAAGAAATATTAAGATATTTCAGTCATGCACTTTTATTTGAACATTACTTAGCTTCTGTCTGTAATGCACAGTGTATCGACATAACTTTAATTAGTGTTAATTAAAAAATTATGCAATTTTTATTTTGTATCGAACTTTAAATGCTGTTTTATTTTTATCCAAAATCAAAATTTGTACTACGAAAACGAAGGCCGGAAGACCCTAGTCAATCTCAATCATTTGAAGTAAATCTTAAAAAAAATATCAAACACATAGACTTTTCGAAAATAAGAAACATATAAAATTTCACTATAATTTAATAACAACAATAGTTAAAAGAAAAATTATTGATTAAAAAAAGTCAAATCCAAACATGACATACTGAATGAAACTAAAAAAAATCCTTAGACAAATAACACAATCTTCCTTTTTCTTTCGTTTCTCAGAGATAAACAAAAAAACAACAACTTTTGTTCGTTCAAAAGAAATTAAAAATAACTTTTGTTCCTTTTTAAGCTTCCACACTATGTTTATAACGTAAAAAGTGGAAGGTATTATAATCGTTCAGTCCGTCTGTCTGTCCGTCACCCACTTTCATATCGCAAACTACAAATGCTACGGACAAGTGTGATACGTAAAAACATTCAGCGCATCGAAATTAGAATACATTGAAAATTTCAGAAAAGAATTCGAATTCGAAGTACTCCAATTATTTAAAAAAAAAAAACCTGCAAAATTTAATGTAATCATTTAAAAAGCATAAGAAGCCATTTTTTTTAGAATTAAATCACTATTGCCATTCGCAACAATCGCTCGAGAAACTTTTATTCTTTTAGACAATAAATTAAAATAAATTTATTTTTGCGACATCAATCAGTTTGAAATGACGTCATATATATTTCCCTACGAGATTTTTTGTATGTTGCTATGAAATATTTTCATTCTATTTAAAAGCGAGGAATATTACATATTTATTTTTTGAAATATAAATTAATTTTTGCAACCGATAAGTAATAATTATTGAATTTTCAAAATAAAAATAAATGAAACTAGCCAAATTTAGCATGTAAATGTTTAATATAGATTATTAATGCTGTGTTTGTCGCCTTTTTACTGTTAAACACAACTTTTGTGTGGAAGCGGGTTAAGTGACAGATTCTGTTACAAACCTACTTGTTTAATTTCAAGACGCTGTATAAACATTTTTCAACAAATCTTTATTTGCGTATTACTAATTTTGTCATAATAATTTAATCAGTTTAAAGTTATCCATACCAAAGTATAAAATAAAACTATAATAATATTAATATAAAATAATGAGATAAAACATATAACTAAGTCTCGTATTCTTCAAGATCTATACAATTTTGTTTTAAAAGAATAATGAAAAATACTCTATACGCAAACACTTACACAGTATACACTGCTCAAAACAATTAGGGGAGCACTTTGCGTACTTTTGTTTACCCTTTCAGTTCCAACTTCTTATTCTTTATTATAAAAATCTAAAATTTGTAAAATAGATTCATTATGCATCCAGAATGAAATGGTAAAAAACAAGGGAAAAAATCTTAATTTTTTAACTAAAATTTAAGGGGGGAAATATTGGGATCATAACTTTTGAATAAATTGTAACAATAATTTTTTTCAAAAATTTATTTGTAAAAAAAAGGTAAAATCAATTTTAAACATCTAAGAATGCAAGCGTGAAGAATTTAGGGTCAATTTATTTCATAAAATTTTTTGGGAGTGAATTTTATTTTACCATATTTTTCATATTTTCATTTAATAAAAACAAACATTATTTAATTCTTCAAAAGACATGATTCTTACATCTAACGATAAATAAGTACGAGCTTAACTTAGTGAGAGAAAAAAATCGGAAGCTGATGATACCAAATGGAGTCATTGGGGGTGAAAGGGTTTAAACCATGAGTTCCCCTAATTGTTTTGAGCAGTGTATTTAAAACTGAAAAAATATAATTAAAACCAAACAAATCAATATTATTAAAACAACAAAAATAACTATGAATAAAACAACAAAAACCACCATAATTATAACAAAAATAACTTACTTACAACTACAATAAAGTTTATCATAAACGTAAGCAAAAACAAACTTGATAAACCCAAATATGATTACCCGATGAAAACTCGAAGCTTAACAAAATAAAATAACTTGATCAAGCATCACATATCTCCAAACTATTCTTTTCTAAACATAAAAAATAAATTCTGTCTGATGATGAAGCCAAGAATCTTCTTCGAAGTCTTCAACTATGAAGATAAGAATGAGATCTGGATGTTGCCTGGTAAAAACAACAGTGCAAAATAGGTTAGATATGAAGCAGTTGGTTGCTTTTCACAGTAAGCCCGGATACGAGTGTTTATAATGAAATTTGGTTATTCTTCATATAGGTTTTTCGGCTGTATTGAGCCAAGCTAGAATGAGTAAAATAAAAAGTAATAAATAACAACTTAAACGTTAAATGATAGAGAAAATTGTACTAAGCCACGGCCAACTTCAATAACAAGACTAGAGAAGCTCTCTCAAACATGGGCGTAGACGGAAATTTTAACGTCACTGTTCCCATTGCCGAAGATCGAGAAACTAGTTCAGACGCATTCGGAACCCTAAAATTGTGGTCAGTCGTGAACGAGTGGTTCCGAACAGGTTTCAAGACAGGTTGTCGTCATCTTCGGAACAACGTCACTTGGAACTATGACGGCAAAATTTCCGTCCCCGAGCTTGTTTGGGAAAGCTTCTTCGGCCTTAGTAGTTGAGTAGGCTGTGACTAAGCTAGTTTTATCGTACTACAACCTACCTACAGAAATTGTTATTTAATTGACAATTGGAATGGGACGGAGAGGGGTTTGTTTATGGGGTAGAAGAAAATGTTTTTCGTATAGCTTTGACTTCACTGTCCGTTCCATTTGTCCATTGTTATTAATTTGTGGGGGTATTTAAATATTACTATTAATGTGACTTGTAGAATGCTAGAGTAACTCTATATAGACTTGTACTAGAACGGATAGAACAAATGGGACTACACTTTGCAGTTGGAAAGTTGGGAAACGCTTCTTTTCATACCCATGCAGTTATGACGCGGCTTAGGCACGGCCGACTCAACTAAAGATGCCAGAGAAGCTCTCTATGACGCCACACTATTCGTCCATTGCGGGTTGTCGGCTATTCCAAAAGAAAGGAACTAAATCCGTCCGCAACTTGAAAAGTATAGTTGGGCGGGCGTGAATAGGTTTCGTACTTTTTCTTCGGACAACGCTACAATCCAATCTGGACGGATAGCGTGACATAACGAAGAGCTTCTGTGGCCGTACAGTTAGGTAGGCCATGCTCTTGGCCAAAATCAATCCGCCTTGCTTTTATCAAAGACCTTGATGAACGTGGGTAACTATATTGTCAAAGGTTGAAACTACGCTGTCTGTATTAGCATATAAGAACATAAACACCTCTTTTAAAGAAAGCTTCTGCACGGGTTACCACTTTTCATATGACGTAGTGAGAGTAGTCTACATTCGGACCAATCACTTACCTAAAAAAAGTTGTCGAATAATGTCCTTGTATTGCTTTTCGCTTTTGTGATTGGTTCGATCCGACTACTTCAACTACGGCGTTATATGAGTGCAGATGCCTTCGCTAAGAAGGTGTTGAGCTAATACATAGTGGCTAAAAGCACATCACTATAAATTGGCGAGTTTTAAGACATGTCTCCACTTCAAACATCGCCAAACCTCATTCCTTACCTCCATTTCTTCAGAAGTAGCAAAAGAAAATGGCCGACTTCTTATTGTTACTGGCGCGTCCACCCTCCATATTGGATTAGCCTGCTGTCTGTTGATCTGGCTGACACCGGCTAATCCCAGATCTCTACAGAGAGAGCCGTTCTGCCAATGACAGCCCGAGTTTCCACTGTTTTGAAGCTAGCAGATAAATAAGGTTGCGATGATGAAATTTTCTTCTAGTTCTTGAAGGACCCTTGGCGGATTTTTTTGTGTGTGATGGCTCGCTGAGTTTGATTGCCTGATGTTATTTGAGAGATTAGAGAAGAGGCGAGGATTGGTTTGGTTTAGTTTTTAGAGGAGAAATTGGTTAGGAAAGACAAGTGTTGTTTGTTATTGTTTGGGATTATTTGTTGGGATAAGATATGGGTTTTATTATTTTTCGGGTGGTAAATAATTATTCAGTTTATTGGGACTATGTTTTCCTTGCAACTAGGTCAATAAAATAGTATTTATACAAAAAGGCTAATATACACTCTTAAAACGAACGAGCGGTTTCAACTCAGTCTGAGTTAATTTCCACTCCTTTCCGTGCCGAAAATGCACTTCCCCTATAGGAGTGGATTTCACTCTTTTTGCGGAGTGGGTAAAAGAAATAAAAGAAAACAATCTACGTCCTTATACCTCTTAAAACGAGCGGTTTTAACTCAGTCTGAGTTAATTTCCACTTCTTTCCGGTGCCGAAAATGCACTTCCCCTATAGGAGTGGATTTTACTCTTTTGTTTTAAGAGCGTAATTGGATTGTTTTAGGTGACGAAACTCCACCCAGCTTTCATTCTTGCCTCTCCTGCGATCGGTCCACCAATTGGTCTTCTGTGTCCACGTGACCTGGAGTCCCCAATGGATTGCCAGATCATATATCGGCCTCCTCGCTTGACCGTGGTCTACACGCTCAAAAAAGCTATAGACGGTTAATTACTCCCACGAAGTTAAACTACTCTTGAAAGTCCGTACAAAGAGTAAATGAAACACTTAACTATAGGAGTGATTTCACTCTTTTTCGGAGTGGTAAAAATCAAAGTAAAATCTCGTCTATGCTAATAACAGTTCTTTTCATCAGTCTAGTGTAATTCCACTCTTTCGTGCATAATGCACTTCCTATGTGTGAATTCATCTTGTTGTTTTAAGAGTGTAAGCACGAGCCGTATCAAATAGTTAGTAGTGTCGTTTTGCCCTCAAGTAAACGTGACTTAGATCTAAAGGTGACAAGGCGTTTTATAACCGTTATAAACATATAATACGAACAATCAATGAATCTCATTTTGACTTTATTTAATGATGACTTCTTTCCAAACTGTTTTATATGACCAAAATAATATACTTTTATATCTTTCTTTAATATAAATAAAGTTTCTCGTGTGATTGCGGGACTGTCAATGGTGATTTAATTCAAATAAAAAATATACTTCCTGTATTTTTAAATGGGTATTAAATGTTGCATTTTTTAAAATAAAAAACTAAACCTCTCGGCGCAACAGCCCATTATTGGCCAAGGCCTGCCGTGCCCATTTCAGCTTACGTGACCTAGGGCTCTGCGGTGCTAGGCATATGTCCCAGTAAGGTGGTCAGCCTCACGCGGAACCCCCCAGTGTTTAGTTCCCAAGCACGCTTGGTCCCCATTTTATCGACCCACTAAAGGGATGAAAGGATGGGTCAACCTCGCCCAATCCGTGATTTGATCCCCAGACCTGTGGCGTGGCAATGCGAAGCACTACCACTAAGCCACTGGGCCTCTATTTTTTTTTTTTTAATAATTACAGTAAATTTTTTCTGAAATTTTCAATGACTTCTAATTTCGTTGCGTTGAAATTTTTTGACTCATCACATTTGTCTGTAGCATTTATATTTTGGGCTGTAAAAGTGGTTGACAGACGGGCGGACTGACATAGCCTTAATAAAAAAAAATCCACTTTTTACGTTATAATTAACGTAGCATGGAAGCTAAAATTAAGACTGTCGTCAATCCATTCCTAATTAAGAAATGAACCGGGTGCAGAATAATCTTTTCATCTCAACTCGTGGTGACGTCATTACGGACCAGGGGTCGAGTAAATTGTCCGGAAATCCTCACCGTGGAGCAGGGACGGAGCAATCAGCGAGCGCATCCGGAGATTAGAACCATAGATATAATGGATTGAGCATTTTGCAAACCTAAAAGGTGACCAACATCGATGGGAAAGCCACGTGGTTTTCCCAGATTAATGGGAGACTTTGATAAAAATATATATATTAGTCGCGTTATGGGTCGTAGCGACTGGTAGATCAAAATGTACTTTCCGCTTCGTAAAATAGTTGTAAACGTTGGAATTTAGTCATGAATCGGTCGTGATAGTTCACTATAATGGCCTAAATACAGAGAAAATGTGCTTGGTTTTTTAACAGGTCAGGTTGCTCAGGTCATGAGTGCTAACTTAAATTTTAAATGAAAATAAATTATTTATTCAACCTCTATTGGTGATTCAATGTCACTTAGAAAACAGAGAAGCAATCGAAGCACCGATTGAAAGAAAAGCAAACATGAAATATGGAAAAAAAATATGTCACATAAAACAAGCCAATTACGATTAATTTACTTTTCAATCGTTCTAAAATAGAACATAGCTATTTTTTTTAAATGCTACAACATATGTATCAAACTTAAACATAAAAAAAACAGCTTTTAAATACAGTTTTCGGTACTATTCAATTTCGCAAAAGCAAGCGATAAAGTGGCCAAAAATGTACAACCACCACCAAATGGAATATTTTCAACGGTCACCTTTGACTGTGTATACTGTGTTTTGTCACCAAACATTCCGTTTGGCGAGATTTACATATGCGAAATGGAAAAGTACAAAATTTTCTTTGCGGTTTGATTTGACACTTACTCAAACGGCAGCGATAAGTGGCCAATTCGATGTGGTTCTACAAAAGGACAAACTGTTCTTAGGCTGTGTCCTGACTACGACATCAAATGCAACAAATGCAACAAAACTTGGCGACTTGGCAGAGTCAGCCAAGCTATTGCATCGCTTGGCGATCACCAAGTTTTGTTGCATTTGATGTCGTAGTCAGGTCACAACCTTAACACTACATCTTTAATTGAGTAAGTATAATAAGCGAACACAAATACAAGGTTGAACTATAACAACAACATGGTACAAGGTACAGAAGCTCTTATACTATTGTGCTTCTTATGACAGTGTTTTCATTACTATCGCCGAATCATGTCCAAATCGTAACACAAATGCAGCAACCTTTCTCGTCAAGTGAGCAATTCATCTGGTCCCCTCCTCATTCGACCTTTTTACTATTAGACAAAGGGTTCGTTATGTGTGTGTCTATGTGGCGCGTCCCTAATTAAGAGCGCCCCTTCGTTAGGACAGTCGCTTGATTGGACCTTCCTCAGCTGTCATGGCTTCCTCAGGACAGGAGGGGATGGTTCTTTTGGACGTGTTCTTTTTAATATATAGTTGATATTGGATTTTGTAAATAACGTTTTTTTAGCCCTCTAAAAGATAAGCAAATTGGGCTAACTGTAGTTTGGTTTAGTTTGAATTATCGTCGCACTAGAGCTACACGAGGGCTATTGGTGACGAGCGTCGTGTTTTAGAACCACAGTCAAGTGACGAGCCGGCACCTCAGTAGGAACCCAACGCAACCGTCAAGAGCGACATCGTACGCAGCGTTAGGACTTTGAAGAATATTTAACGTGCACTCCCTCCACACGGGGTATTATTCGTCGGACATTTTTGGCTGCACGGGCCGTTTATAGGTCGGCAGTTATTTTGGCTAACTGTATACTTGTTTTTACTGCACGAGATTAACATTTAAATATTTAACTGTTTTTTCATTTTGAAATTTTTAAAAACTATATTTTTATAGCAGATGTGTGCTTATGAATAACACTTCCATATTTTAAATTTTAAAAATAAGTAAAATCATAAAATCTATCAATTTGTAAAAATTGTGTGAGTTTTCTAAAAAAAAAAACCTGGCAGTCGGGTGACTGGTTTATACGTATATATCCCTCAGAGGGAAAGGCGTTATCTTAAAAAAAAACAAATTTAAAAAAAACAACAAAGAAACGTTAATTATTATATATCGTACTTGTGTGTATGTATACTTTGAAGTTTTAACTACTATTACTTATTATGTGCTACTTAAAAAAATTTCGTATGACCATGTCTCTTTCTTAATCTTCCTACTGGACTGGAAATCAGTACAAATAGATGGCATTCTTTGCCTAATTTTTGAAAATTATTTTTTATTAATTCTCAAACTTGTTTTAAAAAATCAGATTTTTATTTTACTATCCAAAAACCCCATTTCCAAATTGAAAAATAGTAGAATATCGACAAAGATGTCTTATTTATAATTTTAACATTTTGAAAAAGAATGTTTGTTGATAGAAAAATCTGTGCACACTAGTTATGGAAAAATTGGGGGGAGGGGACTAACGTTCAGAAGGAACTTATTATTTTATTTTTTTTAAATTAAAAAATATTCTAACCAATTTCAAAAAAGTGTAATTATAGGGACCTTTAAGCCAGCTACGTTCATCATATATATAAAAAGTTTTGTAAATATTTTCAATATAGCCGTAGTAATTAGGCTTAAAAAATATTATTTTCCATTTGATTGACACAAAGAGAAGACCTTGGTTTAGAGCATAGATATCATAGTTAAAGTAATAGATTGGCAGATCACGTGACCTCCAATGCTAACGACGGGACGCGCATGAAGGCCAAATAAGAGGGAAAAATGGCCAGTGTTGCTGCCACTTTAAGGAGAAAAATACTACGAAAAAATACCATTTTATTCCAAAATTACAAAAAAAATACTAGAAAAGGATTTAAAGTCACTAAAAAGATACCAAAATGCAGCTCGTATTTTTACGATAATGGCAGTTTTCTACAAGAAAAAATACCTACAAAAAAAATACTATTTAATTCTAAAATTACAAAAAAATATCGTAAAATACTAGCTGCATTTGGAATCTTTTAGTGACTTTAAATCCTTTCTAATTTTTTTTTGTAATTTTAGAATTAAATGGTATTATTTCGTAGTATTTTTCTCCTAAAGTGGCAGTAACACTGGCCATTTCTTTATCTGGTGTCCATGCGCGTCCCGTCGTTAGCATTGGAGGTCACGTGATCTACCAATCTAATACTTTAACTATGATATCTATGATTCTTTTCCATTTGATGACACAACGAGAATACCTTGGTTTGGAGACTCCGGCAACCGCTCTCATTCCCCTTAACACATCTTCTTGGATAAGACAGCAACATGAACACGGATGAGGATAACTACTTAAGTTTGGGGTACGTAGTGTGGTTGCTATGCTGTATAAAAACGTTATTGTTTTTACAGAAAAAAAAAACTGCCAGCTGCAGTCCCAGAAAAAAAAAAACGTATAGTTTACAGGAAAAATTACCTGAAAAAACACTTTCAGGTACAAGATAATTTTTATACAAACAACTTTTAATTTTGACTCAAAAGCTGTTTTCTTTAACAGACAAATACAAAAAAAATGCGTAAAATTAACACATTTTTTACAATGTACTTTGATGTTTTTGTGAAAAACATTTCGTCTCCTTGCTTTCGAAAAAAGTTGTCAGATAACTTGTAAAACAATAATTGAAAATAGCGGCTCAGTGGCTGAAAGGTATTACGTGTCCGCCTCATAGGCCCAAATTTGCGGGCTCGAGAAACGGCTGAATCGTCAGATTTTGTGGATGGTAAAATCGTGGGCACGCATTTCATATGATTATGTGGTATGTAAAAGATCCCTTAAGTACCCATTTGGCTTGAGTTCTCTAGGTAAAATTAAATCTCGACACACTTTAACATTCACAGAGAGCTCAGATTCTTTTAATCTAAGCGTCAAAATTGGCAGCCATAGTCGCCTAGATCGTGCCACAAAAAAAATGGCTCTCAATTCTGGGGAATATGCCGAGTCTGCAAAAGGCTAAGTTGCCAATAAAGCAGCCACGTTAGGAAGAAAAAAACAATAACTGAAAATAGCAGTTGTGTGTTAAAAGCGTAAACCTTACACCTTTCACAACATCTATCTTAACAATACGAGTGACATGATTTCGTGGGGTCTTCTGAAGGATCCTCAGTGTTGTTGTGACAATTGCGTGATATCAAAATTATTCTAGAAACAAACATTGTTTAGTTGGGAAGAAGCACCTGAGAAATAACGGCGTATAGCAACAAAACTTATTTTTGAAAATAATTCATTCTCTAATTTTATTTAAAAAAAAATAAACTTAAAAATGATAAGTTTACTAAAACCATTGACAACAGTTCCATATTGATTCATTGTCTTGAAGGTTTAAAGTAATTTAATTAATTGAAAATTTAAATTTAAAACTCGTGAAGTGAAAACAAGTTTACACTTTTTCCATGCTTAATTCCTGATACATGTAGTGACTCACTTAACCTTCTGAAGGATTCAGGCGTATTAACCCTTCACCTGATTGTAATTTTTTTTACCAGCAACACACCTAATTTTCTAAAAATTATAATTTTAAAAAAAAATCTAAATATTGTTTAACCCTGTATCTTTTGATGGTGCTTATAAGACCTAAAAAGCCGATCGTTCACGTTTCATTGTTCAATTTGGAGAAAACGGGGAAAGATGGAAATTTCAGCTTCCACACTACGTTTATAACGTAAAAAGTGGAAGGTATTATAATCGTTCAGTCCGTCCGTTTGTCTGTCTGTCCGTTCGTCCGTCCTCAGTTTCATATCCAAACAACAAATACTACAGGCAAGTGCGATACGTCAAAAAATTCAGCGCATCGAAATTAGAAGACATTGAAAATCTCAGACAAAAATTCGTATTCGAAGTACTTCAATTATTTAAAAAAAACTGCAAAACCTAATGCTCTTTTAAAAAGCATAGGAAGCCATTTTTATTAGAATTAAATCACCATTGCCCTTCGCAACAATCGCTCGAGAAACTTTAATTCTTTTAGACAATAAATTAAAATAAATTTATTTTTGCGACATCGATCTGCTTGAAATGACGTCAAATTTATTTCACTACGAGATTCTTTGTATGTTGAAATAAAATATTTTCATTCTATTTAAAAGGAAGGAATATTGCATATTTATTCTTTGAAATATAAATTAATTTTTGCAAACGATACGTAATAATTATTGAATTTTCGAAATAAAATAAATGAAACCAGACAAATTTAGCATGTAAATGTTTATTATAGAATTAATTCTGTGTTTGTCGCCTTTTTACCTGTTAAACACAACTGTTGTGTGGAAGCGGGTTAAGTGGCAGATTCTGTTGTAAACATACTACTTGTTTGATTGATATGTTAAGTTTTATCACATTAAAGTTGATAAAGGTAAAGTTAAATCTTCCAAAAACATTTACTTTAGTTACCCTAACTATGAAATATTCAAAGACACACAATTAAAATTAGAACTTAATTTGGGTGTACAAGGGGCTAAAGTGTCATTCATAACCATCTGCTACGGAATTATGCTTTAAAAGGTTTTAAAATAAATTAAGTTTTAGAAAAAAAAAATATAATCTTTAGCAGTGAAAACAAGTTTACACTTTCTTCAAAATTATCCTGTCCGTATTGTAAGTCACGTTTGTAAAAAGTGACTATCACTACAACTTTTATCATTAAATGAAAAAACAGTGTAACATCTTATCTTACTATACGGACAACTCTATAATATACAACTCTTGTTTAGCCTAGGGGAAATTCCATGCAAAATTATCCTGTCTGTAGTGTAAGTCACGTTTGTAAAAAGTTATTATCACTACAACTTTTAACATTAAAGGAAATAATTGTGGGATAGTTCATCTACACTTATTATAACTAAATAATGTAATGTACTTTATTTAATTTGATTTATTTTTTAAATTTAAAAAGCTTTTAATCTCCTCTTAAATCGTGACTTACACTACAGTTACATAGAATTCACCTTCAGACAATTTGAGGTTGTTAATAATTTATTGCTATTTTTAATATCGACTTAGAAGCGACAATTTACATATGGTTTTTATTTAAATCTCTCTATATTAAAATATCTCTCTATATAAAAAAAGTAAGCTCTTTTAACATGTCCGGAGCGATAACAGCATGAAATATTCATCTTAGAATTCCCTTCTTTTTCTAGAAGGTGTGTCTCCCTTATGCCTCGAAACATTTTATTTTGTTTTTCAAATTTCCAATTAGTTTTTTAAATAAAAATTAATCCCTCTATATGTTAAAGTATAGACTTTTAAAACGTTCACAGCCATAACAGCATGAAATATTTATTCAATCATTCCATTCTTTTTCTGGAAGGTGTGTCTCTCTTATGCCTCGGTGCGGTTATTTTTTTTTCAAATTTCCAATTAGTTTTTTAAATAAAAATTAATCCCTCTATATGTTAAAGTATAGACTTTTAAAACGTTCACAGCCATAACAGCATGAAATATTTATTCAATCATTCCATTCTTTTTCTGGAAGGTGTGTCTCTCTTATGCCTCGATGCGGTTATTTTTTTTCAAATTTCCAATTAGTTTTTCAATTAAAAATTATAATAAGTTTGACGAAATCGAAATCGTGGTTCCTTTTATATAACACCCAGGCGAAAAAGAGGTGCAGTTAGGGGAGCAGCCCCTAGTAAGTAATATAAAAGAACAGATTAATCCAAAAAATATTTTTAAGACAAATAGAGTTAAAATCAATCAAATAATATTTCAAACACCCACACTTTCCAGAAAAAACACAAGATTTTTTCCTCGTATATTCATTAGAGAATTCTCTATCAATTTTACATTTGATGGACGCATAAAGGCGCATATAAACATATCCGCATTTTTTAATTTAAAAACAACATCCGGCCTGTTTACTTTAAACTAGCATTTGTTTGCTTTTCTAGTTTTGAATCAAAGACTTATGATAGAAATATACTGAGCATAGACAAACTTAAACGATGGAAAACATGAATGTATCCAAACTACCCAAGAACCCCAAGCCACGAGTTTGGTTTAACATGAGTCAATTTTAGGAAAATGGTCAATTTGGGATCAGATGATTTTTTTTAATGTTTTTAAAAAATACCTTCTGAAACAATTTTCATATTTTTCTTACTTAGTAACTTTCTTACTTTCTAACTTAGACTTTTTGCTTTTAATCCTAAAATAAATCAACACATTTTGTTTTTTATCACTGGGAAATGTTTTGAATTTTTCATAAGTCATATCGGTAACTTGCCACAACTAGTGATGCTTGTTTTACAACGATATCTCATTCGTTTTATATGTCACAAAAATATACTTTACAATGACAACTACTTTATTTAATGTTTTTTTATAAATACTATGCATCATTTTTATTGCATATATCGGATAGGTTTTTATAAGACGCGAAATATACTTGTCACAATTTTACGTGTCAGATCGGTAACATGACCTTTCGAAACGACTTCAGGGCTGAAAACATCTCTCTTCGGGGAAAAAAATACGCCTTTAAATCGTTACCGTATACTGTTTACAAAGTTTTATGCTCTAACTTCAAAAATTTCCGGTGGTAAAACAAGTATGAATATTCAATTTATATTTTTAAATAACGAGCAACTTTGAGTAGATCAGTTCGGTAACGTGCCCTGAAATAATAAAAATATGTTGTATAATATTTTGTTGATCAAATAATAGTTTTCGTGGACGTCTATGCTCTAACTTCAAAAATTTCCAGTGGTAAAACAAGTTTGAGTATTCAATTAATTTTTTTAAATACGAGCAATTTTGAGTAGATCAGTTCGGTAACGTGCCCTGAAATAATAAAAATATGTATGTTGTATAATATTTTGTTTATCAAATAATAGTTTTCGTGGACGTCAAGAATCCAAAGTGATTTCCAGTTTGACAATGCGACAAACAATTTTTTTTATAGAAAATTCGTATAAATTATTCAGGTCGGTAACCAAGTAGTGTGCCATAAAGTGTGTATTAAATTTAATCGAACCCAACTTAGACACCTCAATTCGAACTATTTCATGCACTCTTAAAACAAAAGAGTAAAATCCACTCATATAGGGGAAGTGCATTTTCGGCACAGGAAAGGAGTGGAAATTATCTCAGAGTTAAAACCGCTCATTTTAAGAGTGTAGGACGTAGATGGTTTTCTTTTATTTCTTTTACCCACTCCGCATAAAGAGTGAAATCCACTCCTATAGGGGAAGGGCATTTTCGGCACGGAAAGGAGTGGAAATTAATTTAGACTGAGTTAAAACCGCTCGTTTGTTTTAAGAGTGTGGTTTTTGAGTTGAGTGGAACGCTTACGGCTGTCTATTCTATTCTTTGTACAAAGCTTTATCAGAGCCAAATAACTCATATTTATTAATGACCATGATCAAATTACTAGATTGGCACTTGAGCTGGCACCCAACCGAACTTAATGAGTCGTTCATGTTTGGCTTTCTCAGCAGTTTCTGTTAACTATAAGGTCCTCGGTCAATTTCTTCCACGTCGTTGTCTCGGAACGAAATTAATCTTAGATTCAACAAAGCCCAGAGAAAAAGGGAGTTGGGAAGATTTTCAACGAGCTACAAAAGAATTTTAGAACGAGAAGAAGAAATTCCGAGCTTATTTCAGAAGTCTGTTTTGATTGACGAGCTAAAATGGAGGAGAAATGCTTCTTCGGCTCCAAAAAGAAGATATCGCCTCTGACAGACTTTTGACGTTGTGTTTGCGGAGTTTTGTAAAGACGGGTTCCTTTTTTAAAAAATGAAACCCGTTTTTTATTTTGACCTTTCGTTCGTATACAACATAAGACTATATTTTGTACGTTGTGTTACAATAAAATCATAATTTTTGCTTTGAATATTTTAATTTTCCACTCCATTTGGAGAGATAAACAAATTGAACCAAGTGTATGACTTGTTTTCACTGAATAAAAAAGGTTTTAGATTTTTATATTTCATAAAAAAATGTGCAGTAAATGTATTAAAAAAGATTCCTTAATACTCAAAATAACTATTTTTAATTCAACAAAGTGGTCATAAAAAACTCACGGTTTTGCGGAGTTTGGTAAAAGATTTCTTATTAAAATAAAACTAGTTTTTATTTCGGCTTTTGGTTGGTATACAACATCGAGTATATTTTGTATGTTGTATTATAATAAAAATTATAACTTTGAATTTAAATATTGCAGTTTCCCTCCCCATTAAAGGGATAAACAAATTGACCCAAGTGTAACGCTTGTTTTCACTGAAAAAAAGGTTTTAAATTTTCATTTCATATAAAAGAAATATGCAATAAATGTATTAAAAATATTAAGCAATGCTATTTTTTTCAACAAAGTGGTCATAAAAAAACGATGATTTGGCGGAGTTTTGTAAAGACGGGTTTCTTTTCAAAATAAAACCAGTTTTTTTTTTATTTCGACCTTTGGTGGGTATATAACATATCGAGTATATTTCGTACGTTGTGTTATAATAAAAGTTTAATTTTTGTTTAAATTTACTAGTTTTCTATTCCATTTTGAGGTTTAAACAAACTGAATCAAGTGGAAAACTTGTTTTCAATGCATAAAAATATGAGTTTAAATTTTCATCTTATAAAAATAAAGCGCAGTGAATGTATTTAAAGGATTCGCCATTAAATTTTTTGCTAGTTATAAAAGTTTCGATAAAATAAATGTGCTTTTCTGCAAATTAAAATAATAGCAATTAAGTTGTTTCAGTAATAGTTATTGAGCGATAGGAAAACTTCTGTAAAAAGTAGTTTATAATGATGACTTTTTACAATAAAATTCTATGCTCAAAATAAAAATAATGTGCAATTACTATTGATTTAGTAGATGTACATTGATGAAGATGAGGAAAACTTAATATCTGATAAAAGAAAGTAGTTATTAAACTGATACTTTTTATTAATATAATTTTAGCCATTTTACAACCTTATTCATGTTCATTCTTCCATGTTGTTCATTTTAATCTATTAATGTTCGAAACTGACTATATTATATCACAAGAGTCATAATTACATATAGTTCTATATTTATTTAACCATTTATGTGAAGCTTAGTTTAGTTGTCTATCAGCATAACAGTACGAAATTGAATATATGTATTAGTCATGGTTAGGGCTTTTTATCCGCCCATCCTATTGTACATAAAAATGATTTTATATTTCTTTGTTGCAGTACTAAAAACTGTAAAGCATTTAGGATATTAACTACATCAAACATTAAATACTAAAATAGTGCTACAAAAAACTTATAAAAACCAATGCAATTAAACATTTAATTTAGCGTTGAATTCAGAAAAAATTTAAAAAAAATTTAAAATAAAAAAAATTAAAATTCTTTAAAAAAAATATTCATTCGAATCTGAACTTCTTAAATCGATTTCGAATTTAACCATAAAAAAATTATCCTCTCAACTGAATGAAAATTTTAGAAAACTGTCTATTTAGTAACTAAAAATACATCATCTCCTTTAATCCATCTTCGTCCAACATTTATTTTAGAACAATGAGTGAGTTTCCATGTTTTCCTTACTATACGTCAACTTTATAATTCGCGTCAAGTTAAACCTTTTGTTTAAAGCTAGACATGCACGGAGAGACTTGGTCCGCAGAACTTACCTTTTTCTGCTCTTTGATTAGTTCACTGTACTCACATGAGTACATTTGTACCCTTAAGTCTAGACGTCAAGTTTATTGTCTTTTGTTTTTTTTATAAAGTTCTTAATAATATGATTGATTCTACTTACATTACTAGCACCATTAAATTAAATGTGCCTTCTAGAGTTACACGTAATCGTTGTTTGTTTTATTTGAATTCTAATCGGAATAACTGTACTTTAAATTGTTGTCTATATAAATTTTATAAAACTTATAACAGTGTGTCTGAGGAACTGGATATATTTTATATGCCTTTTAATGTTTTTAAAGCTAATTGTCGGAGGCTATTCTCTTTGTAAAGTTTGTCTTTATTTTGGTGTTTTTGTTGTTTTTCATTGTCTTTTATGATGTGCATTGTAATTGGATTTTTTCTGTTATGTGCATGTGAAACAAATAAATAATTAATTAAATAAATAAATGACATTTAAACGAACATCAAAGAAGAGAAATACTATGGGTATGAAACACTACACGACTTTCAATTACCACTCAGTAAAGCAATACACTTTTAAAAGTAATTATGTGCCTAATAGGGAAATTTTAATGACTTTAAAACCGAAAAAAATATATGGCAGACTATAGGTATTTGACTAAAAAAAATTTATTGGCCTAAAATAATCTTATACCAAAAATATTCGACCCGTATTTTTTCTTTTTTCAAATACCCCACAAAAAGGGAGAAAAATTAATTTTAAAATTAGGACGAAAAATGACGACCGAAAACGCTTTGTGGGCGTCACGTGGTATCTATGACGTCAATAGAACAAACATAAACAAACTTTGAAACAACATTTTGGAATCTACTTTAAGCAACTTTGAACTATCTGCTTCTGTAAAACCTTTTTCCATTATCTAAGTAATTCTTATTTTAATCGTAAATTAGATTGAATCCAATTTAATTGCAAGCAAAAAAACATCACACCGGTTTGTTTATATATACTAGTGACGTCGGCCAAATCAACGTGTTTGTGATCACGTGACGTACCGATGAAAAAAAAGCCATTTTAAAATTATTTTTATTAATTATTTAAAGATATATTTTCGAAAAAAATATATACGTTTGTTATTTTTGGGTTCAAACTATAATTAATTTAATATTGGAAGGTATTTTAGCGATATAGTCAAGTACCCTATTGCACATGCGCGATTTTCTGTAAAACCTTATTTTTCCGACCGACATGTATTGGGAACTGAGTTTGGGATCCAAGGGAACCATGTTTGAAATCCACGGATTTTCAGCAATACCTTTAAAACATAAAAAGTTATACGGCAGCTACCCTTCTCGCATGCGTGATTTTTTCGAAAACCTCATTAGTCCTTCAGATAGTATAATCTCGTAAATTTGAAGTCCATAACTCTTTTAGTTCGGGCTGTAGAATGGTTTCAAACAAACAGACAAACCAATGTTCAAAAACAATTTTTTTCGGAATCCGCAAGTTCCAAATCGTGTAAAAAACACAAAATCTCCACTTCGTATTTTCAACTCTATTGAAATACTTCCATTACGTTACAGTTTATTTTAGGTAATAGGGTACTTGACTGTATCGCTAAAATACCTTGAAATATTACTTAAATTATAGTTTGAACCCGAAAATAACAAACGTATATATTTCTTTGCAAAATAAATCTTTAAATAATTAATAAAAATTATTTTAAAAAGGTTTTTTTTTTCATCGGTTCGTCACGTGATTACAAACACGTCGATTTGGCTGACGTCACTAGTATATATAAACAAACCGGCGTGATGTTTTTTTTTTGCTTGCAATTAAACTGGATTTAATCTAATTTACTATTAAAATAACAATTGTATAGAC
The DNA here is from genome assembly GCA_019343175.1 of Oedothorax gibbosus. Taxonomy (NCBI): domain Eukaryota; kingdom Metazoa; phylum Arthropoda; class Arachnida; order Araneae; family Linyphiidae; genus Oedothorax; species Oedothorax gibbosus. Next base: position 1,502,732 of record CM033279.1, read on the forward strand.
AATGGAAGGAGGTTTTGCAGAAGCGGATAGTTCAAATTTGCTTAAAGTAGATTCCAAAATGGTGTTTCAAAGTTTATTTATAGTTACTAGTGACGTCATAGATACCACGTGACAGCCACAAAGCGTTATCGGGAGTTATTTTTCGTCCTAATTTTAACATTCATTTTTCCTCTTTTTATGGGGTATTTGAAAAAAAAGAAAAAATACGGGTCTAATATTTTTGGCATAAGAATATTTTAAGCAAATAAAATTTTTTTAGTCAAGTACCCTATTGAAAGTAAAGAGAGTGACTACTCTCCCCGGACCAAGTCCCTCCATGTGTGCCCACCTTAAGACATTCCACTCTTCAAGTAACAAGCTACATCAACCAAAACGAAGAAGATTATTCAAACTAAACAAACCACAAAACCGAAAAGGACTTGAAAAATGACTTCTCTCATTGTTTTGATCTGCCCGAGAATTTACCTACATCCCGTCCCGTTTCTGACAGCGGAAAAATGAAAATTTTCCGCTTTCTTTCCCTCGTAAATCTATCATCGAAAATGACGAATAATTCTAGGGGAGTATATCGAAATAAATGGGATCTTTCCCATGCACAGAATCGGTCGCATCAGTCTCAGACACTCCCTGCTGGTAAGGACTCTCAAAGTCAGTCAGTCGTTGAATCCAGTTGGAAAACATTGTAAGGCTAGTTTCACATAGAACGGTTGCGGTGATTTTTACCGTACTTTATCAGACCGGATAATCGCACGGACAATTCTAAGTTAATTAAACCTGTCAGACGTTACGGGAAGGGAAACCATATCCATGGTGTTACGTAATATTGTTGGCTTATGGTAATTTGATACCTGTTATGAGTTCCCCTGCACAGAATCGGTCGCATCAGTCTCAGACACTCCCTGCTGGTAAGGACTCTCAAAGTCAGTCAGTCGTTGAATCCAGTTGGAAAACATTGTAAGGCTAGTTTCACATAGAACGGTTGCGGTGATTTTTACCGTACTTTATCAGACCGGATAATCGCACGGACAATTCTAAGTTAATTAAACCTGTCAGACGTTACGGGAAGGGAAACCATATCCATGGTGTTACGTAATATTGTTGGTTTATGGTAATTTGATACTGTTATGAGTTCCCCTGCACAGAATCGGTCGCATCAGGCTCAGAACACCCCGCTGGTAAGGACTCTCAAAGTCAGTCAGTCGTTGGATCTAGTTGGAAAACATTGTAAGGCTTGTTTTACATGTAAAGTTGTGGTAATTTTCGCCGTATTTACGGGCCAGATGATCGGAGGTTTTATGTTAAATCAATTGGACCGTACACACTCTACGGAAAAGGAAACCCCTGCCCATGGTTTTTACCTGATAACTGTTGGTTTACGGTAATGTGTTACCTGTAATGGGATCTTTCCATGCAAAGAATCGGTCGCATCAGTCTTGAACACTTCCTGCTGGTAAGGACTCTCAAAGTCAGTCAGTCGTTGGATCTAGTTCGAAAAAATTTTTAAGGCTTGTTTTACATGAATACTCTACCGGTAATTTTGCCGTACTTAAGGCGCCGGATGATCACAGTGCAATGTTAATTTAATTGGATCTTTCACATGTGACGAAAAGGGCAACCTTACTCATGGTTTACCTGATACTGTTGGTTTACAGTCATTTGTTACCTGTTATGGTAACTTTCCCATGTAAAGAGTATGTCGCATCAGTCCCAGACGCTTCCTGCTGGTAAGGACTCTCAAATTCAGTCAGTCATTGGTATTTAGTTGGAAAATATTGTAAGGCTAGTTTCACATGTAAGGTTCCGGCAATTTTTTGACGTACTTAAGGTGCCGGATCAACTGGACCCTAAAAGTCAATTGGACCTTCATTTTACAATCGATGGAAAAAACTACTTGCGTTTTCACCTGCTGTTTTTAATTAAGTAATAGCAATGTTAAACGATGTTGCAGTCACAATGTTTTCGTTTATACTTAATTCAAACTCATGCACGTATAGTTTTTTTGAAAAAAAAATTTAAAAATGATAATAGTAAATAACATTTTGCAATTTTTTTTAAAGAATGGTATTTAGTTCGTTTCATGCAATTTTGTTTTGGTAAGGGTGCATAAGTAACGAATTTCATTTTTACACAACAATATATAAAAATTTCGTTATCATATTTCTTAGCTATTTTCACTGTTGAGACTATCTGAATAATATAATTTATATTCATTTTTGGTATTATGAGAATTTCTGAAAATAAATAACAAACAATGTCGTACACTATCGACTTTTATGATTTCCGTAGAGTAACTTTTCAAAACTAATAAACCAGAATATCTCCATAACCTTATAATTCAAAACACATTGATGCGTATAAAAAATTTGCGTGTCAATTTAAGGTTTTTTTCTGTCCCAATCGAAGATGATTTACCTCCAACTTTACGGAGAAGTTTGGAAAGAAAATTCATTAAAATCAAATAAGTAAGTAAACTGTTTGCTTTCAATAGTTTTTTTTCCTTTTAAACATATTTTAGGCTAAAATATTTGACAAAACTTAATATTCTTTGTGATAAATTTTGATTTGTTGATAACTGGCAGTAATGAACCCTTAAAACAATTTGTTTTAATTGAACAAACTTAGAAAAGAAATATTTTTATACAATCAATTAAAGCCATACTATCAAAAAATATTTTCTATAAAACTAACATCAAAGTCTAGTATTTCCTTTTACTCAGTTAGTAAAAACATCAATGTTATACGGCCCATTTATTTCAGTTTAAAAAAAATATATTTTATGGAAACTTTTAATAGCTAGATAAACTACAACGGACCGTTTAATTCAACCACTTTTGCAGTTTTGTAATGTATAAAAACTTGATGAATATTTTTTGTCAAACAAAGAAACTTATAATTGATTGATTATGAAGGATTTTTTCTTAAGTGGGTGTAACTAACTGCACTAAGCCGACTTACCTCAAATTAAACACAGATAAAAAAAATCGTGTAGATCGGACTGGTGCAGATTAAATCTGTTCGTGTAAAAAATTCTGCTGCTTATTCAGGTAAAGGTTATTAATGAAATGACGCATATATGTGTCAATATTTGCCGAAATTTCAAATAAAATTAGCAATTCATTGAAATGGGCATGTTTCAGGTGTTGAGTAGCAACAGAAATCCTGAATGAAAACAAATTCTTTTCCTAGCCTCGTGATAGGTGAATCAAGGCCACGTGGGAACAGAACACCAATAGGAGCACCGGTCGAAGGAAGAGAAATGAATGAAACTGGAAGAAATGATTTTATTTAGATTTTATTAAAGACAATTTGGAGTTTGATTTATTTAGTATGAAGAACACTTATTTAGATTAAATTTACTTAAATTCAGTTTGTGTTACAAGGAATTAAAGACCAATTTTTCCTATGGGCAACAACTTTGCGAATCATTTACACTTTGAATGCTTTATGATTTCACCGACACAAGCCTTATTATTTCAAGAACCAGATTAATGTTTTCCTAAGTTCCAGGTAAATTCCAAATTTTTTTACGTTTTAAATTCAATTTTTTCGATTAAAATTTTAACAATGTTCCACTATTGAACTAATTAGTAACCCTCCATCTGTACTCTAATGACTTGCTTCTATCAAACAACAAAAAATGAAAGAAACTTACGGAAAAAAAAATCTTTTTGAAAAATTCAAAGTTCTCAAACTTTTTGTTCAATCAGAGTGTTTTAATTAACTCCATTCGGCACAGCGTGTCGTGTTGACAAATATCTTGCGTGACCAATCGGAATTGCAGAATGTTTATAATTGGAATTCTTCCCAAAAGAAGATTGGGGTTGTGAAAATTAGTTTCGTTTTACAAAGGGGGAAAGTTTTGAACGGAATGAGCTTCTGAAGTTTTGGTGCAAAGAGATTTTTGGTTACTTGTGTAAAATCCTGTCGACCATTTTTGCCAAATGCAATGGTAACTAAGTACAAATATAATACTGGGTGTCCGTAAAAGAATGTACGAGTTTTAATGGTATATTACAGGAGTTTATTTTATACTAAATATAACAAAGCACACATGACATTGAAGGAAAACTAACCTAGTTTTTCCTATAAGTGCTCAATGTATGCGCCGTTAGTGATACGGCACATATCCAAACGAAAATGCAATTCTTCCCATTCTGTCTGCAGCAAGTCCGGAGTAATGGAAGCAACAGCCTGTGCAATTCTTCCTTTCAAGGTTGGTAAATCGTGGGGTAGGGGTGGAACGTAGATCCGATCTTTTACGAAGCCAAAGGAAGAAATCACAAGGCGTGATGTCAGGTCACAATATGAAACTATGACATTCTTTTACGGACACCCTGTAGTATAATAGTAGCCAATTACGATAGATATGTTTAGTTTATAATAAACATAATAATTTATAATATATATGGATATACTTATAATTAATATAAAAAACACTCATAAAACGTAAATAAAAAATAGTTATATAAATAATTAACATAAATAAAATAATATAATACAAGTATAATTTGTTTGAATATAATAAAATGTGGACTACAGCTGTCGTCTAGATATACGCAATCATGCTAGAGATACTATATTGCCAACCCAAATATTTTTCCAAAAGCGAATTCAAAGATAAACGTTAGGCTTTTACCCCAAATATCTACTGAAGAAACAAAACAGGTAAATTTTTCTTCCTAGAAAATTCAAGTAAACTGGAAAAGACAACCTACTTCAAGAAAACAAGAATTCCAGAACACGAAAATTTCAAGTTTAAATCTGCTCTAAGTAGCACCTCTTTCCGTATTCTATAAGCTGATCATTGTCTTTTTCCGAACAAAAATTCTGTGTCGCTGTTATTTGGTCCCATACTTATTACTTAAGCATCGGCGATTTGCAAGTTTGTTACATTAAATGAGGTTGTTAAAAAATATTTCCCTGAAAATTGTGCAGTAACAAGGAAAAAGGGTTAAAGATTAACTTTCTTTCTGAGTTGTTTGGGTAAACAATGTTGTTTTATTTTGTGTTTAAGGACTATTTATTTAAAATATACCAAAAAAGGGTTGCTGGTTGTAATTCCCATAATAGCATAGAACAAAATGGGAAAGAATGGGGTTTAAATGTTTGTCCAAGCTGGACAATAGTTCGTTTTAAAGGGTTTTTTGGCAGTGGCATTGATCCATAACAGATATTTTTCTGACAGCGTGCATTTTTAAAGATGAATCCACTATTTTCTTTTTATTTGATTAATCCCAGTTCTATTAATACAAAACAGTCGATACAAATTACACTCAAAAAACAAAAAAGAGTGAAATCCACTCCTATAGGGGAAGTACATTTTCGGCACGGAAAGGAGTGGAAATTAACTCAGACTGAGTTAAAACCGCTCGTTCGTTTTAAGAGCGTACAAGTTTCATGTAACACTCCCATTTGCATTCATATAACATTTAAATATTGGGATCATCAAACGCTTTGTTCGACACCCACCTAAATACTAAAATTGTACTTATTTATGGTACATCCTAACATACTGCATGAATGTAAAGCTAGGTTTTTATTAAGCTAGAAACTATATCGAAACACTTGTATTGTCAGAACTGATTCAACTAATCATATACTGCAGAAGATTACTCGCCTAAAAATAATTTAGCTCTGTACACGTTGACACAGTTGCAAATAACCCTCCTTTAACTTAGCCAGACTTTGGCTATAACAGAGAACTGTTTTTCCAGTCCTACTCTTTTCCACCTACCACGTAGACCCATGAGAGGGATATCCGGCGGGATGTCTTCCCCCGCATTGCACGATATAATGGAGTTACCCCTCATCCGAGAAAGACGCCGCCAATGAGTCACATAATACCATTAATAAGACGTGATGTCCCATGGAGGGAAAAAGCGAAAGCGATACAGCCAACAAGGGAATATGACAAAGTATCCTGGATTTTTAGCTTCCACACTACGTTTATAACGTAAAAAGTGGAAGGTTTTATAATCGTTCAGTCCGTCCGTCTGTCTGTCACCCCCATATTTATTCTTTGAAATTAAAATTAATTTTTCCAAACGATAATAAATACTGAAGAAATAATTATTGAATTTTCGAAATAAAATAAATGAAACTAGTTAAATTTAGCGTGTAAATGTTTAATATAGAATAAATACTGTGTTTGGCGCGCTTTTCAATGTGTTCATCACTTAAATGTTGTGTGTGGAAGCGGGTTAAGTGACAGATTCTTTTACAAGCCGACTTGCTTTTTTCTGGATAGGATCCCGAATTTCAATAAAAATGGAGCGATTATCTCTGACTTGACAGTTTCTTGTTCTATAAGGAAATTATGTTTATTTTTTAACGTATTTAATGTTATAATAATCAGTGTAAGAACTCGCTGATTAGTGAAGTAAAGAAAACCTTACTGCACACACGGGAATATGGCAGAAGAAAGTTTAAACGATTTTTTTTATTTCCTGGGGTTTTTTTTTCAGACAGGTTCTCCCAACTCAATAAAAAGAAAGCTATTGTCTCTGTCTTTGACAGTTTCTTGGGCTTTGAGGAAATTATGTAATTTTTTTTCATGTGGAATCGGTGTTTAGATTGCCTGTCAGAGTATTCCGTTTTAAATTGGTTTTGTTCTGAGTTGTAATGAAATTGTAGCGTTTTAGACATTTTTCCATTCGTTTATGAAAGAGTGCTTTTTGTAACTTTAATTTACTCTTTTTGTAATTTGTTGTATTCTTTTCTTAACAACTGCTTCTGAGTTGAATTTAAATTCGTGGTTTTAAAGAAAAGATTTTTATATTGACAATGAGTTGGTACGTGTTGGTTAAACAGTTACAAATTTATCTTCGAAGGCATACTCCATAAATAGAAATGTAGATGTCGAAATATAACTCAAACGCTTTCGTGTATACATGATATTTATCTTAAAGCAATTAAAAACAAAACACCAAACAAGAAGTTCTAAAAAGAACTTCTCTTCTTTGTTTCAAATTGAATGAAGAAAATAAGTACCGCATAAAATTTTATTGAAATGTTGAAAACCCAAATCATACTCCAAAACTTTCAAGTTTACAAAAAATTAATCTTCAATAGGAAAAAAACTATAACTTAAAAAAGAAAACGTAGTTTAATTTCATCTGCCAACTCAAGGGGACATGAATTTCTATTCGTTTTCAGAGAAAATGAAAATAACTCCCCAATTGTATCCTTTGAAGGAATTGGAGAGTTTTATTCCACACTACGTTTATAAAGTAAAAAGTGGAAGGTATTATAATCATTCAGTCCGTCTGTCCGTCACCCACTTTCATAGCCCAAACTACAAATGCTACGGACAAGTGTGATACGTCAAAAAATTCAGCGCATCGAAATTAGAATGCAATGAAAAATTCAGAAAAGAATAAGAAGTACTTCAATTATTTAAAAAACTGCAAAATTTAATGTTCATTTAAAAATCATAGGAAGCCATTTTTATTAGAATTAAATCACCATTGCCATCGCAACAATCGCTCGAGAAACTTTAATTCTTTTAGACAATAAATTATAAATTTATTTTTGCGACATCGATCAGTTCGAAATGACGTCAAATATATTTCACTACCAGATTCTTTGTGTGTTGATATGAAATGTTTTCATTCTATATAATAGCGAGGATTATTACATATTTTTTCTTTGAAATATAAATTAATTTTTGCAAACGATAAGTAATAATTACGGAATTTTCGAAATAAAATAAAAGAAACTAGCCAAATTTAGCATGTAACTGTTTAATGTAGAATTAATGCTGTGTTTGGCGCCTTTTTACCTGTTAAATACAACTGTTAAGTGGAAGCGGGTTAAGGGACAGATTCTGTTACAAACCTACTTGTTAAAATTTGCAAAAAATTTAATCTTAAAGCTACCAATACCCCTAAAATAAAAATAGGTTAATGTAATTTTCCAGTCGAATGTATGATAAAGCACTTCTTCATTGATCCCAGCCTTTAAAAAAGAACATGCCCACACACCCCGGGATGTACCAAAAGATAACAAAGTCCGGTCCAAACCAAAAAAAAAATAATAAATTTAACAAACAAGACGTAAGGAAAAATCATCAATTTGTCTTTGGGGCAAAAAGGCTCCGTCACAGAAAAGCAACAACATTCGAAAAAAATCCAATCATTGCCTTTCCTTTTCTTTTATTTCGTTGCGAAAAGAATAACGAAAAATAAATCCTTTTTGCGAACAAGAAAAGGCAGAGACAATAGGAACGGTAGTAAGGACGGACGGACAAAACATAGCGTCCCCGGAATGGACATGGTTGCAGGAGATAGTATTATTCTGGGATAGTGTGGTAGAATTGTATCTAGGCACCTACCAATTTTGAGCATCATGTGGATGTTAAATAGAAGAAGAAACTTTATTTTTCAAAATAGAATACATTGGTTGCCAAGGGGCCTCTGGGCCCTTCCAGACAACACATAAAATTAAACAATCGAAATCATCAAGGAAAATTAAAAGCAACATTTCAGATTATACCCAAACAAAAGGGTAACAAAACAAAAAAAAATAACAAAACAGAAAATTAATTAGGCTGAGATTTAATTTTGGCGAGAGAAACCCACGCCAAATTGTACTCAAGGAGTCTTTCACATACTGCATAATCATATGACATGGGTGCCGACGATTTTCTCATCCTGAAAATCCGACGACTTTGCCCCGGCTCAAAACCACGATCCCATGGGTTCTTTTAGTAAAGTACTTCGGGAAGGTGCGAGTACCTGAGAAACGCACAGCACAGGTGTAATTACGATTTAAATTGGGATAACAGAACACGTTGTGAATACGAGATTTGTGTCTATTCTCTTATCTAGCTCAGATCCGTGTCTGATAAACGTTTCAAACTTGAAATGTTAAATTAAGAATGATGGTCAAGTTATTATATTAATTTTGAAATCGCAACTTCTGCAAAGGGTTTGCATTTCCATGTAAGCAAGATTTTCCTCAGGTATGATCATCATCGTAACAGCAATATAAAAGAAATGTAAACGGAAAATATCAGCCGGTTATTTAATTAAAAAATTTAGTTTCCGTTGCTTCAAAAAATTCTGGAAGATGTCACTATTTTAAAACTTTATCGATTAATTATTTAATAAAACGTACGCTATTTTCCTATAAAAATGTGTGTGTTTTTTGCAGCTACGGTGATTCCCTTACATGGTGAAACGTGCTTACGTGGCAAAGCAATACTTCCACTGCACTTAGAAATTCTAAACTGGTTCCATTAGCATGGAACTGACAAACGACTGAATGTCCCTAATAAGTATACATGGCTGTTTGTTTCTTCACAGATTGTATAAAACGTGAATTTCAAATGTGTTACTTGTCCTAACTTAAATTAACATAAATACTCTAAATACATTTTTCCATCTACAAAGTATTTATTCAATGAATATCAAAAGGATAACATTAATCTTATATCTGCGGGGGCCCGGATGGCCGAGTGGTTTGGACCATTAAGCTAGCAGTCTGCGCGCTGTAATGGGTGCTGGTTCGATTTCCGCCTACGTCCTGGGTGTACTTCCTTTCTCTGTGACAGTAAAAGTTCTTTCTGTGTCTGTCTTACTTGACGAAGGCTTATATAAGCGGGTCTCTGATCAAGCACACAAGCCGGAATATATATGTGCCCTACCCTACCCCCCACCCCCACCCCTATATCTGCAGAACCAAGTAGGTTTTTTTTCAACATTTACAACTCCATATATTTGATGGTAGCAGTATGAGGTTTAAAACGTTTATTATATTTGATTATTTTCAAAGATTTTTCCTTCAAGCAAATACTTATCATAAAGTTTATCTACACTCTTAAAACAAAAGAGTGAAATTCACTCCTATAGGAGAAGTGCATTTTCGGCACCGGAAAGGAGTGGAAATTAACTCAGACTGAGTTAAAACCGCTCGTTTTAAGAGTGTAGGACGCAGATTGTTTTCTTTTATTTCTTTTACCCACTCCGAAAAAAAGTGAAATTCAATCCTATAGGAGAAGTGCATTTTCGGCACGGAAAGGAGTGGAAATTAACTCAGACTGAGTTAAAACCGCTCGTTTGTTTTAAGAGTGTATACGCCGTATAACGAAAAATTTATATTTAATCTTTTAAAAAGATATACTCCGTACTAGTGTAACTGAGAGATACGCGCCACTGCTTGTTGGTATACCATGTGCACACCTTTGCGTAGGCCAATTAAAAGTAATTTTAAATAGAAACTTGGAATTACTTCCAGACAATTTTAAAACTCCTTCAAAAACAAAATTCGCCCAAAAACTCCTCTTTTAGTTCTTACTAATACTCTGTTACTCCAAATGGTTTACTTTAAATAGTCTATCTAATTTAATATTAAAAATTAAAAATGTTTGCAAAATTGTTTTATACTAAAAATAATAATACTATAAATTAAGAATAGTAAAAACCACACAGAAGGTATTTTAAGGTAATGTAAAAAGGCAATAATATATTCTAATTTAAACCAAAGTAAAAACTTAAATTAATAAACATAAAATAAAATTTCGGTACAATCGATTTGAAATTTGAATGTTCCTCAATTTTTTTTTATTAACAAACATCATTCGTTGTAATCAGTCAACTCCAAATCAATTTTAAGTGGTATATTTTCGACATAAGGTTCAGCTTGGATGAAAGAAGAATTACGTAGCAAAGGCATCTTAAAGATAGATTTTATTTTTGGGGAAAATACAGGGAGTCCGTAAAAGAATGTCCTAGTTTCAAATTGTGACCTGACATCACGCCTTGTGATTTCTTCCTTTGGGGCTTCTAGAAAAATTGGGTCTATGTTACACCCCTTCCCACGATTTACCAACCTTGAAAGGTAGAATTGCACAGGCTGTTGCTTCCATTACTCCGGACTTGCTGCAGACAGTATGGGAAAAATTGCATTTCGTTTGGATGTGTGCCATATCACTAAAGGCGCACACATTGAACACTTATAGGAAAAACTAGGTTAGTTTTCCTTCAATACCATGTATGATTTGCTATATTTAGTATAAAATAAACTCCCTTTAATTACCTTACTCCACATTTTTACCCTGTTTTTAATTTATCCTAACTTACATAGTGTAACTATTTCACTTTATTATCTTCTAATCGTACTACCTACTATTAGTCTATTTCACTTCTATTTTAATAGCACTACTAAATCTAGTCATCTTCAGCTATCAAACTCATAGCATGTTCTATCTATCTATCTATGCTATACTATCTATCTATTCACTACTATCTATCTACTATCCGATATCCTATCTATCTATATATCTATTATCACTTCTATTACTTTCATTTTATTATTAACTACATCCAAAGAATTCATTTATTTTATTTACATTCGAGAGATCTAGACTTAACACCCATTTTGTAACTGTGAAACTTTTAAGAGAGTGCATTAGACATTTTTTGCAATAATTTTTCAGAAAAGTTCTATACATCATTAGTTCGCGTACTCCATTAGCTTACTTACGCATATTTTTCAAAGCTCTTGATAACAATATTTATAAAAAAAATATATGGCTGATATTCTAAAGAACGTCAATTTTATCCGATACGCCCCGTGTACATGTATTATGCTATTCTGCTACATTAAAATAAGTTAAATTGAACTTTAAATTTAGAGGCATCTTTGGCTCCCACTAGTTTTGTACTCCGTGTTTATGGTGAAAGTTTATGCCCCTTTAAGCTTACATTTTATTACACATTTTATTGTTGTACTTATGTTACACTTTATTATAACTTCGTAAATCGGTACTGCTAGCGTATTAGGGCCGGTCTCGATTTGGCGACTTTCCTTTTTTAGCCAATAGCAAAAACGTACTTAAATTAGTAAACATTCCAGTTCAACTCAATAGATGTTTGCATCAATCTTGTTGCTATAGAAACCCAGTATTTACTTTTTCACGGACGCCAAAGTCGCCAAATAGCATTCCGGCCATAATACGCCAGCTGTTCCCGTAAATCTGTAGGCACCAGTTGCTGGATAAGCTTTCGCCAGTTTTATGGAGTAACGCTACACCAAAGAATTACAGTACTAGCTTTTCAAACTTAGTAGCGATTCAGGAGAGATAAACTACAGAGGAACTCCTACAACAGCCGAACCGAGATTTAAGAGTTTTTATTTATTTTCGTTTTCCCGTATTGTTGATTTTGAGATGGATCATTTTGTTTGTCCTCGGACTGAGTTTAGTTTTCAATTGCTTCGGACATGCCCGTCGGACAAATCATACAGTTGAAATGCTAGGTAAGTAATGCATCTGCTTTGTCGTGTCTTTTTCCATTACATCGGCTTTGATGAATGGGCTTGCAACTCACCGCAGCTTAATCTTAATCGAGCCCCGATGCAGTTGCAAGACTCAACATTCTCCAAAGTATATCTAAGATATAGGGTCCGGCGACTTTTTATAATGGTAAATACACTTCAATGGTAAATCAAACGTAGTCATGTAAACCAGAATTCAGCAACCATGTATGACACTTTCCCATTTCACTTTTCCATTTCACTAAGGCGTGACGAGTCTCAATGCAAGGCAAGTTCGGCTACAAATACTACAAATTTTTCCAAGTCAAAATTTACAGCACTTATAATGTGAAAGCTCTAATTTTCCACTTAATTTGAGCAACTATATCGTTAATGAAACAGCAAGTTAATCAGTTGCATAAATACTCAGTGTAAAAAACACATGTGAAAGCTACAATTACTACAATTGACTAAACGCTATCACTGTATCGCAGAAAGTACGTCGAAAATCACCAGAACCGTGTCAAAAATGGGCCTAACAATCCTATTCTTCGACAACCTCTCAAAAGAGGCCACCAAACACACTCTAATTAATCCACTCAGTTACTGTTTTATCAAAAGAGTTTTCATAACTGAGGCATTGTTAAATGTATTTGTAGTGCTAATGTACCGCTATAAATTTTACAGTCGATGTCAAAATCTATCGCACTTGTAATATGAAAGACCCGTTTTTCCACCAATTGGAGCAAATATATCCTTAATAAAACAGCAAGTTAATCAGTTGGATAAATACTGAGGGTAAAAAAAAAACACATGTGAAAGGTACAATTACTACAATTGACTAAGCGCTATCACTGTGTCACCGAAAGTACGTCGAAAATCACCAGAACCGTGTCAAAAATGGGCCTAACAATCCCATTCTTCGACAACCTCTCAAAAGAGGCCACCAAACACACTCTAATTAATCCACTCAGTTACTGTTTTATCAAAAGAGTTTTCATAACTGAGGCATTGTTAAATTTATTTGTAGTGCTAATGTACCGCTATAAATTTTACAGTCGATGTCAAAATCTATCGCACTTGTAATGTGAAAGATCCGTTTTTCCACCAATTGGAGCAAATATATCCTTAATAAAACAGCAAGTTAATCAGTTGCATAAATACTGAGGGTAAAAAAAACACATGTGAAAGGTACAATTACTACAATTGACTAAGCGCTATCACTGTGTCACCGAAAGTACGTCGAAAATCACCAGAACCGTGTCAAATGGGCCTAACAATCCTATTTCATCCAGAGACAAACACAATCCTCTTTCAAAGAGTAGGTACCAATTTACAGCGATGTCAAACTATCGCACTGTATGTAAGACGTTTCCCCATTGGACAATCTTAAACAAAGTAAGTGCTAATACTGAGGTAAAAACACTGTTAAATACTATGACTAACCACATGCACGAATCGTGAAATCACAACCGTGTCAAATGGCTAACATCTATCTCGAAACCTCTCAAGAGGCACAAACCTATACCTCAGGTACAACCAAATTGGAGTCCTTAAACGGCTCCCGTTTATTGGAGATTCCTTATCTACTGGGAAAACCCTTTTATTGATAAATGTTACAGCAAATATGATTGTTTACAAAACTAGAAGCATATTATTTCTAATTAGCGCATAAATTAATGACGCATTAAAACTTTTCACCGGCTATCTGGTTTCCACATCCCTAAAACCTGTAGTGTCATTTGGAGGAACCTTTTTCACCCAGGAAAAGATAACAAAAAACGACTGCAATTCCTCTTTCCACTGTAGTACGGTTGCAAATTTTACAGTCAATGTCAAATTTATCGCAACTGTAACGTGTAAGATCGAATTTCCCCACCAATTAGAGTACAAAATCGTTTATAAAATATTAAATTGACTAAATTCTGAGTGTGGAAAAACACGTTTAAATCACTTTGACTAATCAAACACTACAACTGTGCATCACGCGTCACACGTAAGTACATTGAAAATCACCTAATCCGTGTGAAATAGGCCTTACAATCCAATTCTTCTGGAATAATTCATCGACAACCTCTCGAGAGAGGCCATCAAGACAAGCCATACCCTCCACTCCAAAAGGGACATCACAGATAGCCCAATGACAACCCTCGTTAAGTCCTCGGACGCTGATGAGACTTGCAGGTAACCATTGTCCTTAACGCTCCCGTTTAATGGAGATTCCATATCCTGGGGAAACCAGGAAAACCCTTTATCCATATTCTATTGCAAATATATCGTATGCAAAACTGCAAGCAAAATATTTTATTTACTGAATACTGCGTATGTACTTTAACCGTTTCTGGTGTCCCATCTCTAAACCTATCTTGTTTTCAGGAACCTTTTTCAGCACAAAACCTCTTGACACACTATCCCATGCAGTACGGCTACAAATTCTACACATTTTTCAAAGTCAAAATTTACTGCACTTATAACGTGAAAGCTCTAATTTTCCACTAATTTGAGCAAATGTATCGTTAATAAAACAGCAAGTTAATCAGTTGCATAAATACTGAGGGCAAAAAACACATGTGAAAGCTAAAATTACTACAATTGGGTGGGTAGGTACATATATATTCCTGCTTGTGTGCTTGATCAGAGACCCGCTTATATATACCTTTGTCAAGTAAGACAGACACAAAAATAATTTTTACTGTCACAGAGAAAGGAAGTACACCCAGGGCGAAGGCGGGAATCGAACCTGCACCCGTTAAAGCGCGCAGACTGCTAGCATAGTGGTCCAAACCACTCGGCCATCCGGGCCCCACTACAATTGACTAAACGCTATCACTATATCACAGAAAATCACCAGAACCGTGTCAAATGGGCCTAACAATCCTATTCTTCGACAACCTCTCAAGAGAGGCCATCAAGACAAGCCATACCCTCCACTCCAAAGGGACATCACAGATAGCCCAATGACAACCCTCGTTAGGTTCTCGGACGCTGATGAGACTTGCCAGGTAACCATTGTCCTTAACGGCTCCCGTTTAATGGAGATTCCTTATCTACGGGAAACCCTTTATTGATAATTTACAGCAAATATGTTGTTTACAAAACTAGAAGCATATTATTTTATGGACTAAATAATGCGCATTAACTTTTACCGCTTCTGGTGTTCCATCCCTAAACCTGTGTCATTTGGAGGAACCTTTTTCACCCAGGAGAACAAAAACGACACAATTCCTCTTTCCACTGTAGTACGGTTGCAAATTTTACAGTCAATGTCAACATTTATCGCAACTGTAACGTGTAAGATTGAATTTCCCACCAATTAGAGTAAAAATCGTTTATAAAATATTAAATTGACTCAATACTGAGTGTGGAAAAACACGTTTAAATCACTTTGACTAATCAAACACTACAACTGTGCATCACTGCGTCACACGTAAGTACATTGAAAATCACCTAATCCGTGTGAAATAGGCCTTACAATCCAATTCTTCTGGAATAATTCATCGACAACCTCTCGAGAGAGACCATCAAGACAAGCCATACCCTCCACTCCAAAAGGGACATCACAGATAGCCCAATGACAACCCTCGTTAAGTCCTTGGACGCTGATGAGACTTGCCAGGTAACCATTGTCCTTAACGGCTCCCGTTTAATGGAGATTCCTTATCTACGGGAAACCCTTTATTGATAATTTACAGCAAATATGTTGTTTACAAAACTAGAAGCATATTATTTTATGGACTAAATAATGCGCATTAACTTTTACCGCTTCTGGTGTTCCATCCCTAAACCTGTATCATTTGGAGAAACCTTTTTCACCCAGGAGAACAAAAACGACGCAATTCCTCTTTCCACTGTAGTACGGTTGCAAATTTTACAGTCAATGTCAGCATTTATCGCAACTGTAACGTGTAAGATCGAATTTCTCACCAATTAGAGTAAAAATCGTTTATAAAATATTAAATTGACTAAATACTGAGTGTGGAAAACACGTTTAAATCACTTAAATCACTGACTAATCAAACACTACAACTGTGCATCACTGCGTCACACGTAAGTACATTGAAAATCACCTAATCCGTGTGAAATAGGCCTTACAATCCAATTCTTCTGGAATAATTCATCGACAACCTCTCGAGAGAGGTCCGTGTGAAATAGGCCTTACAATCCAATTCTTCTGGAATAATTCATCGACAACCTCTCGAGAGAGGCCATCAAGACAAGCCATACCCTCCACTCCAAAAGGGACATCACAGATAGCCCAATGACAACCCTCGTTAAGTCCTCGGACGCTGATGAGACTTGCCAGGTAACCATTGTCCTTAACGGCCTCCCGTTTAATGGAGATTCCATATCCCCCCCCCCTCGTATCCATATCCTGGGGAAACCAGGAAAACCCTTTATCGCTAATTTATCGCCCGTTTATCGCGAGGCACTGATGGGGGATGTGGAGGAAGTAAGGGGTTGTTGTTTGGGGTCTGTTGGATTTGTTCATAGATATCATAGTTAAAGTATTAGATTGGCAGATCACGTGACCTCCAATGCTAACGGGACGCGCGTGGAGACCGGAATAAGAGGGCCAATGGGCCAGTGTTGCCACCACATTAAGGAGAAAAAGTACTACGAAAAAATACCGTTTAATTCTAAAATTACAAAAAAATACCATAAAAGGATTAGCTGCATTTTGGAATCTCTTTAGTGAAAAAACGTGAAACGCTTTTTTAGTATTTTTATGGTATTTTTTTTTTGTAATTTTAGAATTAAACGGTATTTTTTCGTAGTATTTTTCTCCTTAATGTGGTGGCAACACTGGCCTATTTGCCCTCTTATTCTGGCCTCCATGCGTGTCCCGTCGTTAGCATTGGAGGTCACGTGATCTGCCAATCTAATACTTTAACTATGATATCTATGGATTTGTTAGATTGTAATGGGATGTTCTTGTAACGCAATCTAGGTAGCACACTAATGTGGGCACACTTGCGTATGGACACAACAGGGACCAAAAAGAAACAACCTCCTTTATTTTTATCTAAACCACATGAACTCACCTGGGCTACACTCTTAAAACAAAAGAGTGAAATTCTCTCCTATAGGAGAAGTGCATTTTCGGCACCGGAAAGGAGTGGAACTAATGTGAACTCGTATGGACATACAGATCAAAAGAAACACCTCGTTTGTTTTACAAACAGATGTACTCCCCTGGTACCTCACTGTAAGCTCTTACAATTTTTGGCCCTCTTACAGTTGTCTCTGAGAAAACTTTTCAAAATCTGAAACACTTAAAATTTTTTACTGCAATGTTTAATATATGTATGCATAATTTTACATTTAAATTACTCTAGACCAATAATAACAATGTTTATTAGAGGACTTCTCTCTATAACTCTTTCCTCATATAGGTAGTCCCCAATAATCTTTATAGTTTACCCCATCATCAACCCATGATCATCTCATTTACTATTTTTGTCTGTTAAAAATTATACAGATCAACCTAGGGCAGTGTAGGCAAACCATAAAGATTATTATAGACTACCTACAGTCCCTGGACAAATTATTAGACGCACTGTATTTTTTTAGTAATTATGAAAGCATACCAAAGAATGCCATATCATTAAAAAAGATGTCGATATATGTATTAAGTATAGCAGATAGTAGTTTCTATTCAATAGCTTAAGTTTAGGAACACAAATGTCCTTCTAAAGGTATTTTGTTCATCATTGATTGATACATGAAATCTTGCAGTGCGTCTAATAATTTGTCCAGGGACTGTATATAAAGTCCGTGTTATCGAAAAGAGTATTCGAGGACAAGTATTAGTTATTATTTGGATGTTTTAATTATAATTTAGCTGTAAAATTCTGTGTCATTGTTAATTTGATTTTATTCTGAAACAAAAAGTTTAACTTTTCCTTATTTTGAATAATTCCTCTAGAGAGGGAGAGAGATCCAAGTAAGACATATAATTAAAAATTGACTAATGTGGGACACCACAGATGGGCCCATACGCTCTGACTAAAAAAGAAGGCGCCATTTCTCTATGGCCCCATATGATTATTGTAATTTCTATGACAAGTAGCAATGTACTAACTGTTTACAAAACACTAAATTAACATGTGAACTACGCTGCTCAAAACAATTAGGGGAGCACTTTGCGTACTTTTGTTAACTTTTTCAGTTACAACTTTTTATTTTTTATTCTAAAAATCGAAAATTTGTGAAATAGATTTATTATGCATCCAGAATGAAATGGTAAAAAACAGGGACAAAAATCTTAGTTTTTTAACTAAAATTTAAAGGGGGAGGGAATTGGAATCATAATTTTTTGAATAAATTATAACAATAATTTTTTCAAAACTTTATTTGTTAAAAAAAGTTAAAATCAATTTTGAAACATCTAAGAATGCAAGCGTGAAGAATTTAGGGTCAATTTATTTCAAAAAAACTTTAGGAGTGGTGTTTATTTTACCATGTTTTTCATATTTTCATTTAATTAAACCAAACATTATTTAATTCTTCATGAGACATGATTATTCCATTTAACGATAAATAAGTTCGAGGTCAACTATAGTGAGAAAAAAATCGCAAGCTGATGACTCCTAATGGAATCATCGGGGGTGAAAGGGTTTAAACCATGCGTTCACCTAATTGATTTGAGCAGGTGTATTAATTATACTTGAAAGTAAAAAAAAATTGAAACTAACATTACCCCCAAACAGCTGTACCTGAAACAAGAACGCGAAAGACAAGCCCTGCCATTGAGTCTCCACAACGACTAAACCTCTGCACACTGTTACCAGTGACCCGTGATTATTAAATAATTCATCCTTGTCGATGGCAATCAGGACCGAAGGCGTCTTCTACGCTGCCAAGATAATGGGGTAATTCGGGTGTATCACTGATTCTATACTAAAGGTCGAGAATGTTCGTTAAATTTTGACGAAAGTGGTTTTTAAATGAGGCTCGTGGTCTTTACGCTATGTGATTGGGTTATTTCAAGAGGCCAGATTGTAAATCAATGATAAAAACGTATTTCGATTTTGCGTAAACTGCTGTAGATGGGTTAAATTGAATAGGATAAAATTGATTGTATATAGAAATATGATTGTATAATGATATGATGTATAATGATAAGGTAATGTATGAATTGAAGAGCATAGTGAAAGAACGTGCTAAGTGAAATTTTTGTAAAAAAATTAGATTTTGTGTCATTAAACATTCCCTCCTTTAAATATAACTTTAAGTTTATTAAAAAGGAAAACATATATTAAGTGTGTTTTTTTACAGATTGTAAGTCCATTTTGAACGGATCCAAGTGCACACTAAAAACTAAAAGATAATTTTCTCACTTTCCCGTTTTTGTCACACAGAACGTTCTTCCAATAAGCTCTTTTATTAATTCATAATATAATATTTTTTTGAAAAAACTGTTGTGTATGGATTCAATTAAATAGGATAAAAATGTCGTATAATTAATGGTAATATGATTGTGTAATGATAATGTTGCAATGTATAATGATAATCTAATGTATAATAAAATGTATAATAATTGTATAATAAATTGGTGCAGTATGATTTTTATGTTTAAGTGATTGTAATATAGGTATATACGATATAGCTTCAAACTAGATGGTAAAGTGCGATTATTTCTTAAAATTTTTAACGTTAAAAATTAATTTGTTAGATAATGGACGTTATACGTTTTTGTTAACTGAATTTATGTGACAGAGAGTTCATGATATTGGTCTAGAAAGTGTGTGCCTTGTGTTACATTTTTATGAAAGTTGTTTTTAAATTGAAAGGTGAAGGAACTCATGTACAAAATTTGAAGTATGTGTAACTCTTTCTAAGTTCGAACTGCAAAAATGTTTCAGAAAGACAGAATGACAGACAGGTGAAACAATGTTCAAAGTAAGAATCAGCACCCTCCAAAAGTGTTGTAGTTTGTTGTTTTATTCATCGTACGAGCCCGAGTAGGAACTACGTTTAAGCGAAGTGGCGGTCGTTTATGAGCGCCACAAGGGAGGAAGTCCGATTGCTGTCAGCATGACACATCCGTTTTTACAGGAAGGCCTTCAACATCCATCCACTCACAATCGATTTTGATCAATCAAGCGATAACCCTGATCTGGTACCCAGAGTATAATTGTTGGAACATGGAGGACTTGTGACCACGACATATTTAACGTCCAGCCCCCATTACAAACAGGCGTCTTTACGAATATAAGCGCCGCCACTCGATTCGGCCGCCGAGACAAACCAACCCTTCCGATGCGAGCACGACGCTTTCAGAAGAAAGCTAACCGGGCTTCTCAAAAGGTGTGAAACACAGATCTCTATTTCAGATTTTTGACAAGATGGCAATACTTTCATTACCTTATTTCATATTAGGTAAATAAAACAAAAAAAAAGAGGAAAACTATTAAACTCTATCTTACTTGTTCAAGATTGAAACATTTTTAATATATCTTTTAAACTATATTTATATTCATCTCAAATCATTTAAATATCTTCTTTTAATAGCAATTTACTAAACAATGAAATTTTTAACTCAAACAAAACCCTTTCACCAATGCACAACAGATGACTTTCTAGAAGAAAAAATAATCTATATTAGTGATGCCAAATTTAAAATGATTAATGAACAAACAAATTGAAAATTAAACAATAGAAGTAATTAACAGAGTTGTTTTTTTTTATCACGCTTAAAAATAGCACCTAGCTAATCGACAATTTCAAGAAAGCAAACGCTCCAAAGGAGATTAAATAAGTGGGATATGCAGCTGGAAGAAAGAAAAAAAATCAGTTCTGCTAAGTGAAGCTTTGATCGCCTTCTGGGATTCACCCAAAAACCGACTTGGCGAAATATTTGGCGTTATTTAAGATGGAATTGATGATGTCACAATAGTATCCCGTGAGGAACTTTAGTTGTTTTAACCTTTTTACTTGCGAAAAAAATATCCCACGCATATATTCTTTATCTGAACATGTTTTCAAGACAATTATAGATTTACAGTCCATGGACAAATTATTAGACGCACTGCAAGATTTCATGTAAAATATTAATTACCGGGTGATATTGTACCGTTTTATTATTTTAAATTGATTTGTTTTTTTTTTTTATATTATCCAATCAATTACCGATTTAATTGACATAAATAAAACAGCATTCATTTAGAAAAGCATAAGTTTATTAAGTTTTAAAGAAAAGTTAAATTAATGTTAGTGTCAATATTTAGTTGAGCCACCTTTAGCCGCTATCAAAGTTTTAATTCTGCGCGGCATGCTATCAATGCAAGACTGTACTGGCTCCTGCATTTGAGGATGATGATTCCACACATAAATAATCTTATAATAAATAATTAATATAAATTAATCTTAATCATACTTAATCATAATTATCTTAAACTAAATACAAATATGTAGTCTACAACAATTCTTTAAAATAAAAATCAATAATATTGTAGTTTAAATATACCATATTGTTGCATAAAAACTCAAACGAAACATAAGAAACATAAAGTTACTAAAAAAATACAGTGCGTCTAATAATTTGTCCAGGGACTGTAGAAGTATGTTTGGTAAGTCGTTAAAAAAATGGTGTACAACATTTGCTGAGGGCAACTTCAATTTAATGCGCTGGTAACAGGTTAATTTATTGCAACAAATTAACCGCTGATAAAAACATTTCTTTACAAGACATCTGAAATCTGCTTGAATCTCTTGCTACGTTATTTTTTTTCTAAAATTTATACTACAACCGCTTCGGGTTTGGTATTTTTGGAATGCTTGAACATTCCAGTTTATATAAAACAGTTAGCACTACAAAAAAAAGTTACGAAGTTAATTTTCTTCAAAGATCCATACCTTGGAGGAGGAGATCAAATAAAAATGTGAACGAAAAAATGTAAGAGTGTTTCAAAAATCTGCCGGCAACTGAACAGTAATCATTATATCAGTTTAAACAAACAATTTCCGAAATTATAATAATTTGTTTTACATAAAATCTGAATGCGTTTTGCTTCATTTCATTTTCTATTCATAACTATTTTCTTGAAAAGATATGCGGGCGTTTTGGTTTAACCTGTAGCGGCCTCAGTAACCCACAGTCCACCAAAAGGATCCTCAAGGTGGAGATGAGTTACCTCGGCTTATATACTACTACAGCGCGTCCCAAAAGTTTATGGACTGCTGTGTTTTTTTAATTTTATAATAGGAAAACGTTTCGCAAGATTTTTTTTTATTTTTAATTATCAAAAATATCAATACAATATTAGTACTGTACACAAATAACATAACAACATCACAGATTTAGTGAAAAATGAAAAAAATTAAAATTTGGTTGTCCCAAAAGTTTATAGACAAGTCCATTTTTCCATTTAATTTTGCACTATTGTTCAAATTTTTAAACCGTTCTTCATTATCACTTGAAAAACTCGATCAGGCATACTTAAAACAAGAGTTTGGAGAATTTCGGGCTTCAAATTAAACCAACTTTGTTCAATTTGCATCGTTAGATCTTGAACTGTTGCAAATTGGCGCCCATTTGCATAAACGTCCCTCGAAAGTATTCCCCAGAGGTTCTCCATAGGGTTCAGGTCAGGACATAAAGCTGGCCACTCCATAACTTTAACATTGTGGCGTCTAAACCACTGCATAGTGGAGTTAGACACATGAATTGAGCAGTTGTCTTGTTGATATTCCCATTTATTTCCCCCTAGCAACTCCCCAAATGGAAGTAAGTGAGCTTCAAGAGTTCCTTGATAATCATCAGAATATTGCCGACCTTTCAAAAAAGCAATATCAGTTGTTCCGTTGAAAGAGAAGGCTCCCCACACCATTACTGAACCCCCTCCTTGTTGCCTGCTTAAAAAGGACCTTGGTTCCTTCCCAAGATCGTGCAAATAGTACTTCCATCCATCGGGGCCATCTAAATTAAACTTTTTTTCGTCACTGAAAACCACACTTAGCCATTCGTCTTTGTAATGCATGTAATTTCTTGCCCACTTAAATCGAGCATCCTTATGGCGTTTTGTAAGCTTTGGCGTGCGTCGCATTTTATGATATTTTAAAAACTTACTTGCTTTTAGCCTTCTGTGGACTGTAGATTTTGATACTGAAGCTGTAATTTCTTTGGCTGTAGATCGTACAGACAAATTTTCGGTCGAAACAAGTCTCACAATTTCTTTGTCTTGCCTCTTTGTTGTCTTTTTTGGCCTTCCAGGACGAGATTTTGGTTCGAAAATGTCACCTTTCGCTAGGATTTGATAAATTCCAGCTTTGCTACGCTTAATTCTTCTAGCAATATCTACAACTCTCATTCCACGAGCTTTTAAACGATGAATTTGTAAAATTTCATTTTTCGTAAATTGCATGTTGGCAGGCATCTTTGCAATGAATCAAAAAAGGAACAACCCACTAGTTTTTATCTCAGGAAGCTATTACGTCACGTGTACAAATAATAGAATATGCAAATTTATATTTTCATTAATAAAAACAGCTCTTAACACCTTTTGTCCATAAACTTTTGGGACAGCATTTTTTCGTTTTTATTTTTTAAAAATAAATTTATGATCTTTCACAGTTGTTTAAGCGTTTTATTATTTGAAATACTCTCTTAGATATTTGCATAAATTATTTTGTCATTCACACTCGCTTATTCTTCTCTTTAACTTGAAAAAAACAGCTGTCTATAAACTTTTGGGACGCGCTGTATTAACGTCGTAATCAAGAATAGTGGTAGGAACGAGATGGTAAATCAGCGCCACCTAGTTGTTGACGGCATATTGAGGTTGCGTGTGTGGTGAACCGCCACAAACCCATTAGCGACGACTTTGTAAACACTACACTTATAACACCTTCATTTCCGTACAAAAACGTTAACTTTAAGTTTTTTTTTTTCTCCGTGTAACTATTTTAAATATTTTGGACAATGCTCTTCATTTGTCTTATATTTCATTTACTTAGATAAACTTCAGCAGCAATCTCATTTTCACGTGACAAATTTTCTTGCCATTCGTTGTTAATGAGCTAATGAAGTGTTTCTCCCAGGTCGATATTGAAGGGAACGAGATCGCGGACAATTTAGCAAAGGCTGGTGCTGGCGAGGCCTCTGTTCCGTCAGCGCCTCTCACCTTTTCGGAGATTCACTCAAATATTAAACACAAGAACAGGACTACTTGGATTGTCCCCCCCCCCCCAGTGCACCATTGGTATCAATGTTCGCGTCCTGGAAACTCCCTTGCTCCTGGCTTTAATAGACAGGATCAAACTGCTCTTGCCCGCTTTCGAAGTGGCCACCTTAAGACATTGAAATTTAATGAGGGATCCAGGAGCTTCGAAATTTGTTCTAACTGCTTTTTTTAAACAGGCTTCGCCTGATCACATACTCGCGTGCCTGGGGCTCTCCAAGCAGGATTTTGACGACGACCCTTTAATGGTGTTGGACTTTCTGAGGGTGTACGATGTCATGGACCTGGTCTAGCACTGCTGGCCTCCGGGGGCATGCAACAACAACAGTGTTTAAAAAAACCATTTTGGCGACTTTCAAACGGCTTATATGTTTTTTCGCCAAGCATCTCCACCCCATTTTACCTCCTTGAAACACTTCATCCAACATTCGCTTCTTGCAATAGCACAGCGGGGTTCTAATTTTTCGCGCCACTTAACAATACCAATTTATAAAACTCATCCGGTTCAAATTAAAAACCATTTATTTTTACACGCCCTTCCTATAACAATCCCTCACCTCTTAAGCTCTTAGCAAACCACCGGCCACTTAATTATAAAACAATCAGCCGAATTTTTCCGATCGCTTAGCGAAGCGGGAAGCGATAATTTAGTGTCATGGGCTAATGATTAAGCTTGGCTGCACAAAACAAGATGGATTGCCTTTGACGAACTATTTTTTTAGTCTTCTTTATTTCATGCTCAAATAATCTTTTAGTTTTCTGCGTGCATAATATGTGTTGTGCCAGTAAGGTTCCTCAACGATATAATTGGAGGAGACCGACTGATGTTTAGTAGTTAAAAGACTGGCCGGGATGAGGACGTAGAAGGATTTGTTAATTGATGAGAAAGGGTTGTTATTTTTGGTGAATTATCGCTGTTGTTTGCGTAATGACTAAAGAAAATAAGTGATAAGCAGATTTTATTGAAAATACGCAAGTTTCAGCATTGTCTAGGTCATAACTTTGATATAGGCCATCTAGAATACGGCCTTTGTAGGCCCCGAAATTAGCTATTAATCTACAAATGTTGTTTCACACCTCCCTATTTCATTTGAACTTATGACAACTTTAAGGGGGCGCTGTACCCAAATAATTAAATCCAGTATTTTTATCGCTAGCATTCAAATTAAACTATTTTTACAAAGAACTAACATTCAATAAACATATACGAAAAAATTATAACTATTGAAACGTAAGTGTTTTAAAAAATAAAAATATATAAAAAATTTAACTTTTTTTCAAAATGCTACTTACTCCTCCTACAATTTAAAGAATTTTTTAATGGATTTTTTTTTTCGAAATGTTCCAACAACATCTATTAATAAAAGTTGGTATGGATATTGAGCTGTCAGTTAAACAAAAATATTTATGTAGCTTTATGTATAAAAATAGCCAAAAAAATAAGATTTTTCGTAAATTTTCAACTTCATCATTTAAAAAAAAATCTATTCACACTAGACTTTATCCCATACCAACTTTTGTTTCAGAAAACACGTTAACTCAGAACACGTTATTAAATTCTTCAGCCAGACACGCCATAATATAATACTTGAAAAAAAAAACGCATTGTCCAGAATTAAGCAAAATTTTAAACCGACAAAACAAGTTAAAGTCCAGACACGGCATAACATAGTAATTGAAAAACTTATATACAGTTTAGAATCAAGCAAATATTTTTAACGGAGAAACCACGTTAAATTCTTGAGACATGACTTGGGGAGGGATGTTGGTTCCCTTTTAGGTTGCCAATGCGCCATTCTGTCTTTTACCTAATGTCTCTGGTTCCGCCAAGGAAAGTTAATGATTATACAGAGCTTGTCATCAGATTAACTGCTTTATGATGGATTTTGATTTATGAAACCGTGTCTTGTTCGACCTTTGTGTGTTTTCTCAATGGATTCCCCGCCAATCCGAAGAACTTTTTTTTTTCAAAGTTATTTAAATCGGAAGATATTACTTAAGTTAGAGATACTTAAAAAAGTTATTTGAATATTCAGATCAGTCCACACACAAAAAATAAAGTTCAGCTTTGCTCGGTTACAGTTTTTAGTGTTCTGCTTGTCGAGAAGAAAAGAACCGAGTTTGATGTTCGTTCGAAAAAGAACTCTTTTGTTTGCCGCCATTTTGGTATTTTGGAATTTTAATCGCCAGATGGGTTTGGTACGTTTTCGATGCATTGAAAAAATAATTTATTCGTATCTCCCGCCAAATTCTTCGGCAAATATTCTATTCAAAATCGTATATTGTTGTTCACACAACTGTGTAAGTAGAATTTAGTTACGGGAAAGTTCTAAAACATGTAAATTTTTCTTTTATGTATGTCTCTTCTTTATTTTTTTTTAACTTTTGTAAGAGACGTAAATTTTTAAAACCATTATGGAAAATACACCAAGAAAAATTCATCATCGAATGCCAAGTTAAATGTTTTACAAAAACGGCCAAAACTTACTACTACGTGATATAATGTGGACTTACTTAACATTTAAATACATAAAATTATTGAAATCAAGTTTCCAATTTTAGATATTACATCACATATATGACAAAAAAAAAACATCAAAGATTATAAGTACTAAGAAATAACTTTTTATGACAATTTACTCTGAAAAATTTAATTTTTGAAATTATCTATATATATAAAAGGCAAAGTCCCGACTGATTGACTGACTGATTCATTCACGTATCAACGCCCAGCCCAAACTACTGGAGGTAAATCTACCAAAATTTAGGAAAATATTCTTTTTATATCGTAGGCGTCATTAAAGAAGTGATTTTTCGAAATTCGAACCCAAACTTGGGTAGGAAGGCAAAACGTGACGCCTTTACCGACTGGGCTCCCCAGCCCTGTTGAGTGGTCGAATATGGAGTTTAATGGTCATCACATTTTGGGGCATTTTCGGTTGTAGGAGGGCAAATAGAAACTAGCCATTATATCACAGCTATTCTGGCAATTTAAACAGGGCCTATGGGAAAGCCCTCTAACTTCTAGAAGGCCCTGGATACAATCGTATCTTTTTTAAAATTAATGCTGATAGTAGAATGGGAGGAAATTATAATTTATTTATTTAATTACAGATCTAGTCCAATTACAGGTAGAGGATAAAAGCAAGACAAAGCACAAATATAAAAAACTAAAAGGGAACACTAAAAGAAAAACAAAAGATAAAAATGGATAATATACCGATGGAGTGCTGACCAGTGAAGAAGGGATCAATTGGTATAAAATAAATGTTTACATAAAAAAAAAACAATCACCGTTATTAAGGGTACACCCGTGCAACTCCGGGCTTATAAAGCTAGTGTTATAATAAAATGCATTGTTTAAAATAAAATAGTACTTTGAAATCAAGTACATGAATCTTGCAATCGAAAACCGAAATGTTTTCATTTTATATTTTAGTTAATAAGTGTTGTATTAATTTATGTTTTAGAGACATTTCTTACTTTATTTTCTGCACAAGAATTTAAAAGAGAAAAATACATCATTTTTAAGACTTTTTGCGGTATATTGTTGGTCAAATGGCAAAACCACAAATATCCAAAAACACAAGGATGTTGTCGAAAGTGTTCTAAAGGTCGACTACCTAATCAACTCAGCTTTCAACTTTCTTCTTAAAACAGACGCCAGTAAATTGTTTCATCGCACTTATACTAAGTCGTTCGTTGAACGCGCTTATAAAATAGACTAAATCTAAAATTATCTCGCGGTAAGAATAAAATTTATAAAATATTATATCTTATTCTAATAAAAAGAACAATCTAAAACGGTTTCTTTAAACCTTCTGCCAAATTTTATTACAAAATTCTCACAACGCGAACAGATGCCAAAGCCAATACACAAACTTATTTTTCAGACGATAATACAATTAATTATTTTTAAAAACGAATACAATTAAATATTTACAATTAGAATAAACCAAACACTTGGTAGGCAAGCGACAGATGTTAAACTGGATACTGTTAAGCACACCGTTTTCAAACACCATCAATATCTAGAATTCAAACATTCGTGTTTTTGTCATATGACCGACGATATGATCTCTTCGACAGGATGCTGTTTATCTGAATAAAAAAGAATTGACAACATTAACAAATGAATTGTAAAGTCTATGTAAACACTTTCAACACCAAATATATCGATTTTTATTAACATAAACGATTACAATTATACAATTAAAACTATTTTTAATAAGCTTCGTTAAATTATTACATACCGATGGAGAGACTGAGATACAAGATTTATAGCATGTTAGAAACTTGTATTGTAGCTAATAAAATCTTAATAACCCACCTTACGATATATAATAACTCATATCAAATTTATGAAACTTCATATTTCGCTATTATATCTTAATCGTAATCTTTATTTATGGTAACAATTTCCACTTTTCACACTTTCCTATCCCAAACAAACCCCAAATTCTTTCCGTTTAGCGTTTTATATCAGCCGATAAGAAGCATCAAAAATTATAAAAGGCAAAGGATGCATAACTTTAAGTTTGATAAAATTGCAACTGTCATTTTGAAAACATAAGTTTAATATTTTTCGTTCCCAGTTGAACATGTTTTCTTAATATAAACTATATTTAGACATAGTTCTAAAATTAGTATATTATTTTTCTTATTTTAAGAAACCAATATTCTGGTCTTGAATGAAGATACTCTGGGGAATGAAAAATTTTCAGTAATTGTATACTCATGGAGGTAAGCGTGTACTGGCCTGACCAACTCAACTTTAATACCATAGAAGCTTTATGTGACGTCATGCTATCCGTCTGGTTCAGATTATCGGCTTTTCCGAAGAAAAGTACTAAACCTATTAGCGTACGACCGAGGGCTAGTGACGACGCATGCGTCGTACTTTAGAAACACAGTCAAGTGACAAGCAGACACCTGAAGCCAGTAAATTAGAAATCAGCTGGATACATAACATTGTTTATTTAATGGTAAACATTTATGGTAAACATTGTTTATTTAGCAATTCTTTCAAACACAAATTAAAAACACAGCAGCAAGGTGTTACAATTTAACAGCAAAAAAGAACGCCAACAGCCGCACGGCTACATGGCAACCATCAAAACAGTTAGTTGGTTGGTTGGTTGGTAGACATATATATTCAGGTTTGTGTGCTTGGTCAGCGACCCGCTTATAAACCTTCGTCAAGTAAGACAGACACAACAGACAACACACACATAAGTGGATCCATCTAATTTTTAGAGACAGAGGCCAACTAGAGGACCCCCAGAATTGGCTTGTCACCCCCAGAGGTATTGATTTGGTATGGGAACTTAGAGGACTTTCGGACCCAACAGATTTAACGAGCACGTACTCCGCATATACTCGGTAGGTCTTCAGTGGTACCGGGACTCGATCGCAGGACCTTCCGATCCCGAGACCGAGACGCTGACCACTATTCTCACTACGGCCCCAACAGTTAGTGGGACTCCATAGAAACCATATAACAGTTAGTGCATTCCCTTCAGTTGCAGTAAAGGAGTCACAAGTCATGTTGGGTTGTCATTCCATCAGTGTAAGAACTACCACGGCGAATACAGCACCCAACGCAACTTTTAATACGTGGAGTCATTGGAGCAATACCACGGGAAATTATTCGTGAGATTCACATGTGAAAATAGTATTAAAAAATTTATAGGTGTTTGGGATTCACAGATTCACAGATCTTGTATAGGTCAGTATTAATTTACGGCGATGCCCGAGCCCAAATCTGGGACGTTTCGAATACAAGGCAAGCCTCTTATTGACTGGGCTCCCCAGCCTTCCCCCCCTCAGAACCTCCAGAATCTTTCGTGCATGGGTAACTTGACATCGTTCAATTTAATAGTAAATATATACGACTGAAATCTTGCTCCTAATTGTCTATATTTCAGGATACACAAAGAAACTGTGGCGGTTCACCACACACGCAACCTCAATATGCCATCAACAACTAGGTGGCGCTGATTTACAGCCACGTTCCTACCACTATTCCAGATTACACCGTTAATAGTAGTATATAAGCCGAGGTAACTCATTTCTACCCTGAGGATCCTTTTGGTAGACTATGGGTTACTGAGGCAGCTACAAAACTAATACCATTCAAAATTACGGCTCATGTCCCTGTATAACTTCTCGTGCATGGGAAACCACCTTGTATATGCCTGGACCTGAACCTGGGACTTTTCGCATCTAATTCAAGCACCTTACCGACTGCACTCTTAAAACAAACGAGCGGTTTTAACTCAGTCTGAGTAGTTAATTTCCACTCCTTTCCGGTGCCGAAAATGCACTTCCCCTATAGGATTGGATTTCACTCTTTTGTTTTAAGAGTACGGGTTTCCCAGACCAGAAACCTTGTTAAATCTCTATCAAACCATCACAGTCCTCTGTTCCATCGATCGGTCCTCCTCAAATTCCACAACTATCGAACAACCACAAGACGAAAGTTCGATGAAGCATATAAACTGACAACACCGGACAAAAGGAGATGATTTATGGTCCTGCAACCAACAGGCGTCCTACAATAATGAGCGACTCACTTCGATTTAAGACGTCTAATGCCTATTATGTCAATAAACCTGCCGAAACCCGCCCCCCCCCCTCCCCTCTCCATTCTAATTTATCACCGAGAGGTACAATAGACGCCGTAAAAACAACACAACAACGAGTACAAAAAAACAGGTAGATAATAATCTCGTTAAAATAAATTGACTATTTTCGCTTATCAGTTCATGTTTATCGCTGGACTATATACATTATTCATATGTGGACGAAATGTATATTTCCTTTCAAATGTCTAATAATTTTTTAGGTAAGAAAAGGCAACGTAAAACCAAATTTGAATGAAATTTTTTAGGCATTCAAATAATAGAACCGTATGTCATTAAAGATTTTCAAAGCATAATAAAACACCTATCATATTGTTTCAATTGTTGTTAATGTTAACAACTGTTAATGCTTATACATATGTATTCCAACTACTATGTATCGATATTACTATATATTACTGCAATATCAATGAACCAATTATATTTCATGCATTACCATTCAAACTTATCACCAAATGGTACAACACAGACACTGTAAAAACAACGGAACAACTTAAACAACTTGTGAAAAGTAGGCAGATAATAATCATGTTAAAATACAGGTAGGTTTGTTACAGAATCTGTCACTTAACCCTCTTCCACACAACAGTTGTGTTTAACAGGTAAAAAGGCGCCAAATACAGCATAAATTCTATATTTAACATTTACATGCTAAATTTGGCTAGTTTCATTTATTTTATTTCGAAAATTCAATAATTATTTCTTATCGTTTGCAAAAATTAATTTATATTTCAAAGGATAAATGTGTAATATTCCTCGCTTTTAAATAGAATGAAAATATTTTATATCAGCATACAAAGAATCTCGTAGTGAAATATATTTGACGTCATTTCAAACGGATTGATGCCGCAAAAAATAAATTTCTTTTAATTTATTATTTGAAAGAATTAAAGTTTCTAGAGTGATTGTTGCAAATGGCAATGGTGATTTAATTCTAATAAAAATGGCTTCTTATGCTTTTTAAATGAGCATTAAATTTTGCAGTTTTTTAAAATAATTAAAGTACTTCGAATTCGAATTTTTTTTCTGAGATTTTCAATGTCTTCTAATTTCGATGCGCTGAATTTTTTGACGTATCACACTTGCCTGTAGCATTAATAGTTTTGGCTATGAAAGTGGGTGACGGACGGACTGGACGATTATAATACCTTCCACATTTTACGTTACATTTAGTGTGGAAGCTAAATGGACGAGTCTCGCCTATCAGTTCATGTTTATCGTTGGATCATTTCCATTATTCATACGTAGAACAAAATGTATATTTCCTTTACAATGTATAATGTAATTTTAGGTAAAAAAAAGTTAGCATAAAAACAAATTTAAATTTGGACTATCTTTTTATCTATCCAAATAATAAAAAAAAAGTGATTAAAGATTTTTTTTAAAGAATAATAAAACACCAATTATATTAATTTCAATCGCTATTAATGTTAACAATAGTTAATGTCTATATTAAATATTCCGACTACTATTTATCGATATTATAATATATTACTGTAATATCAATGAATCAGTTATATTTCATGCAATACTATTTTAACTTATCACCAAGTGGTGCAATAGACTCCGTAAAAACAACACAACAACGAGTAACGTAAACATATCCTTTTAAAATCAATTTTCTCCTATTAGTTCATGCTATCACCGGATTACTGGGTGCTTACCAGTGTGGAATGTGATAGATTGGCATAAAGTAAATGTTTACATAATATACAAGTCACCGTTATATTTTACGGGGAAAATTTACAGCAAAATATTCGTACATTTTACTGGAATTTACCGCATTCAATGCCTTGTTACTCTTGCTTTTTGGCAACTTAATTGCCATCCTAAACCCGTAAATATAACGTGATCGTTTTTTTTTTCAATATAGTATACAAGCCGAACTAAATTATGCAATCACAACGAAAACAAGTCCCCTAACCAGAATACTGCAATACATTAACTTACTTTAAATGATATCTTCAAATTTACATTCCAAAAGCCAACCCCTCCAGGGCCTGCTCTTCCATAAGGCCCATTAGGCCCGGGCCTAGGGCCCCTGAATTTTAAGGGCCCCTAAATTTTAGTTTCTATTATGCAAAATGCTGTAAATCTTCAAAATATCAGTAAACTAAAAAAAATATGATACTCCACTATGTTTTTTGCTCGATTTTGACTGAGAAATTGACCTAACGTGATTGTTTTTGATCGATGTTTATAAGCAAGCGAATAAAATTGTAGCAAAAATTTGATACATAGGTCATGTAGCACCATCATTACTGGAAATCATAAATAACATTTTCCGTAAAGGGGCCCCCAAAATAGGAGGTGCCTATAGTCTGAGTTTTCCTAGATCAGGCTCTGCACCTACCCCAAATAATATTCATCCCCAGTAGGACATCTTGTCCGCTAAAAGAGGAACCTCAGTAATTACTCCTGTTGCCCAAGAATATGACATCCCCCACGATAGATGAAGTCAGGAACATCTGCCCCCATAAATGGGGGAGGGGTTGCGAATGTCATTTTGGGGGTGGTTTGTTGGACACTCTCTTCTGGAGTACTCTTTGTTCCAGGACCTTCGTCAAGAAAGATGAGGGATCAAATGATAATGTCCGGGATTTCTGAGGTGTTTCGGGGCTTGCTTTAGGGGGGGTCGAGCTTCAGGTGCTCTAATCTTCTATTTGTAGGCAAAAAATTAATGAATAGCCGAAGTTATTGTTAGATAAATATTTTTTAAGCATGTGGGTGAAGTATGGTAAATGTGGCAGTTATACACTGCTTAAAACAATTAGGGGAAACGCATGGTTTAAACCCTTTCACCCCCAATGATTCCATTTGGAATCAACTGCTTGCGAATTTTTTTATCACTAAGTTGAGCTCGCACTTATTTATCGTTAGATGGAATAATCTTGTCTTTTGAAGAATTAAATAATGTTTTAATTTAATGAAAATATGAAAAACATGGTAAAATAAAATTCACTCTCAAAACATTTTATGAAATAAATTGACCCTAAATTCTTCACGCTCGCATTCTTTGATGTTTAAAAATTGATTTAACTTTTTTTTAACAAATAAAATTTTGAAAAAATTATTGTTTTAATTTATTCAAAAGTTAAGATTCCCATTTTTCCCCCTTAAATTTTAGTTTAAAAAATAAGATTTTCCCCCCTGTTTTTTACCATTTTATTCTGGATGCAAAATGAACCTATTACACGAATTTCAGATTTTTATAATAAAATATAAGAAGTTGGACCTGAAAGAGTAAACAAAAGTACGCAAAGGGCTCCCCTAATTGTTTTGAGTAGTGTATATAAACAATATATGAGACAAAAACAGATCATGATCCTGAACAATTAATGTAGGACGAATGGTGTTCGTTTTACACAAAGAACGAATTTGGAAAACTTAACATTAACCTTTTTATTCGGAAAGGGAGATGTTAATAGCATAGACAAAATTACCGTTTATGGGTCAATTGGAAAAGTGTTAGTAAAATTATTCTATATGTTTTGAATAATTTTTCTATCAAGTGAACATCATATATTGTATGATACTGCATATATATATACAGTCCCTGGACAAATTATTAGACTCACTGCAAGATTTCATGTATCAATCAACGATAAACAAAATACCTTTAGAAGGACATTTGTGTTCCTAAACATAAGCTATTGAATAGAAAATACTATCTGCTATACTTAATACATATATCGACATCTTTTTTAATGATATGGCATTCTTTGGTATGTTTTCATCATTACTAAAAAAAATACAGTGCGTCTAATATTTTGTCCAGGGACTGTAAGGACAACTTTTTAAAATGCCAAGAATTGTTTTGGTTATGAAGGCAAGTAATGAAGTCAAGAACATCTCCCCCCATGAAAGGGGGAGGGGATCGAACGTCATTTTGGGGGTGATTGTTGGACACACTCTTCGGAGTACTCTTTATTCCAGGATCTTCGTCAAGAAATATGATGGATCAAATGATAATGTCCGTGATTTCTGAGGTGTTTCGGAGCTTGCTTTAGGGGGGTCTAGCTTCATATGACCTAATAACTTTGGCGGAAAATTGTGAATACAATTACGACTACAATAAACAGTTTTTTAACTGTATTGTCGAAGCATGGTTTATCTTCTTCGCTCCGCACTGCACATATGTGGACCTCCGTAGAGTTCCCTTCTTAAGAGGGACTGTCAGTCCCATAGAGCTAATGCATTAGTTTTGAAATCACAACTTTGGCAAAAGAATTGCTTTGCCATGTTATCCCATTCTCACCAGGTATGGGAATCATCATAACATCCATTTAAAACAAAATTGAAAAGAAAATAACATCCGGTTATTTATTAATTAATTGATAAAATTTTAATATAGTGTCGCCATCTGCTGTAATTTTTGGCATTTTAAAACTTCAAAAATATATAATTAAATAGCTAGATAGCATTTTCGTTTCAAATTTGTTTCATTTTGATGTTATGTTGATTCCCATACCTGGGGAAAAAGGGCTAACATGGCAAAGCAATACTTCTGCGGAAGTTATGATTTCAAAACTAATACATTAGCTCTATGGGACTGACAATCCCTCTTAACTTCATTTTTTAAAAAAAAATCTTGATACTATCATTTCTATTATAAAATAGAATTATAGAATGTTCAAGCTTCTAAATAATATATCGATACCGAAGCAGCTGATTTATTAATGTATAAAAAATGACGTAGCAAAATCGGAGTAATACAAGGAGAACGATAACATACGAATTTTAGTGGTTTACGTTAAATTGAATCTTTTTTACAGAAATTTCGTTTAAATTAGCAATTAACCTGCGCGTGTATCTCACGATAACTATTACACATCTATTCTTAACTATTTCTGTATTTAACTTCTACCTTCTAGGCCTAAACAATTCTCTTTCAATGACTCAATAAATTCGTAAATTTTATGCGTTGACAAATGTTAAGGAAAGCATTTCTTTTAAAGGAATTCCTATTACGATAGTAATATCTCGTTCTATTAGGACATCAGCATAGTATGCGTCATTATTCATTGAACTTGTGGAATTTCAATAATTTTATCAGAGGCAAATAAGGAATTTCATACGGTGTTAACATTTGTGGACGGTCTTCAGAATGTATTGTGATTTAATTTATTATAAATCTCTGACATGAACTGGAATAAGGAATGATAAGTAATGACAAAAATATTTACACAAAGGACGGCATATTATAAGAATAACTTTAAATATAAAACTTATATCACATACCTAAATCTTACTAAACTCTAACGTATTCCGTCATTTTGCTTGTAATGCGCAGAGTACTGGTATATCAATTACATATTATGTGTATTAGTTGTTTGAGATATTCAATTAAGTTAATAATTCCAGAATTTGTGCTATCAATAAATAAATACACTCAACCACATTATTAATAAATGCAAGGTACAGGCGCAAAAATAAAATAAACAAATACATTCCTTCTCTCTTGGGATTTACATAAAGGGTATTTTTTACGGCAACTCTGAACGAATTTTGAATCATATGTAACCGTCCTAAAGTACAACACTTTATCTTAGTAGCACTCAATACCGAATTATGACCTTAATATGTCAATCTGATATCCTTCTGACATTGTGTTATACAATCGACATCGAAAAGTGTGCCACTTTAAGAAATTGGTAATTGGGCATCATCCCGTCGATTATATTCGTCAAACGCGATATATAATTATAATTTATAAAAAAAAATCAAAAGTATATTCTTGATATATGTTTGGCAGTATCAAGCGGGATTTGTACCCCTGATTTAGATGCGCGGAACCGTGAAAAGCTGTCCCTTACAAGATGACTCACAACAGCAAACCTCATTCTTCGGTTTTACATCAGCCAAAAATATCCTTGATTTATATTTTGCCTCTCCTGATAATATTTTTCCGCTTAAGTTGACGAATAAATGAAAATTTATTCGAAAATTAGTTACATATAAGAAGAATACTCACAGGAATACTCGTAAGGAACAGTAAAGATTCAGTCAACAATAAATGCAAAAAGTTCGTCATCCCTGCTAAAACTTCTACACTGTTAAAAATTATGCACTTTGTTTCACCAAAAATATGGTTCCTAGTAGCTGCAACGGCTGTGTGGTGAAACGTTAAACCATATTTTTGGTATTCGGTTGAACCATTTCTCAGGTTTTTGTTTCCAAATCCAGAAAAATTGTTCAACCAAACACCGAAAAAAAGGTGAAACATTTCACCACACAGCCGTTGCAGCTACTAGGAACCAATATCATGGTGAAACCAAACACAAAATTTTTAACGGTGTGCAGGGCCGAAAAGCTACTTTGAGTAACATTGGAAAGCTTTGCAGAACTATGTAAAACAACCAGTTATTGACTTTCAACAGATTCAATAAATTTTCCGGATCAATTGCAAGCACTTCCAGACCTCATTAGTGATCAAAAGTGTCTTCTTGATATACACTCTTAAAACAAACGAGCGGTTTTAACTCAGTCTGAGTTAATTTCCACTCCTTTCTGTGCCGAAAATGCACTTCTCCTATAGGAGTGAATTTCACTCTTTTTCGGAGTGGGTAAAAGAAATAAAAGAAAACAATCTGTGTCCTACACTCTTAAAACGAGCGGTTTTAACTCAGTCTGAGTTAATTTCCACTCCTTTCCGTGCCGAAAATGCACTTCTCCTATAGGAGTGAATTTCACTCTTTTGTTTTAAGAGTGTATGTTTGGCAGTATCCTGCAGTATTTGTACCCCTGATTTAGATGCGCGGAACCCTGGTAGGCTGTCCCATACAAGATGGCTCACAACAGCAAACCTCATTCTTCGGTTTTACATCCGCCAAAAATATCCTTAATTTATATTTTGCCTCTCCTGAGAATATTTTTCCCGCTAAAGTTGACGGATAAATGAAAATTTATTCGAAAATTAGTTATACGAACAATACTTAAGGTTAAGAACAGTAAAGATTCAGTAGTCAACAATAAATGTCAAAAGTTCGTCATTCCTGCTACAACTTCTAAGCTACTGATTGTATGGAAATGATTTTATGGCAAAAGTCACGCATAATGGAGCCGTCAATCGGAAGAAGAACTCAAGCATTTAATTGAAGAGTCATCTACCAACAATGAGTGATGGTCTCTCGTAGAGTTCCCAAAATTTTCTTGTCATACCCAGGCTGTGGATAGAACAGTAAAGCTTATCACGGAAGCAGTAGTTTGGGGCTAAGATGCGAAGAAGGGTTGTTATAAGCTCAAAAAAAGAATCATTGTCTTTTTATTATTGTATTTGGAAGTAAAAATGTTTTTAAAATTGAACAAATATGAGTTAGTGAGCATAAATGTTTTTATCGTGTATATTTGCATTTTGAATTTTTATAGTGATTATTTCCTAAAAATGTATAAATTACTGATTATATCGACGGATATTTATATTTTATTAAATCTAATGATGATTAGTTTTCAATTTTAGTACGTTCTTACTTCATTTATTTTCTGTCGATGATTTATATAACTTTGCTTGGGAAAAAAAATCTTAAAAAGGCAATTTTTGTTGAAAAATCCGAATTTCTGGTCGCCGGTTCCCCATGAAGGCATTGTTTTATTGCTTTTAAATTTTAGGTAATTATATTTGAAAGGGAAATATACCTTTTCCACACTATCGCTAAGTGACAAAAATAAATTGTATTTTTGACCCCCGGTCATATGACCCCCAATTTTCCTGTCACTGGCGCCCCATGAAATTACTTTTTCATCGCTTTTAAATTTTAGGGTCTTAAATTTGGTAGAAAAAGGCAACTTTTCAGCACTATCGCTACGCGAAAATAAAATATTTTCTTTTTGACCCCTGGTTTCGGCGCAGCCAAATGTTCACTTCTCTACTCCTACTGTCCACGCGTAAGAAAATAACTTTTACAGTATCACAAATAACATTTGCAGAGAAAACCTTTTGTTGCAGTTTTTAAGAATCGAATATCATTTTTAGTTCAGTTTCTTCCAAGTTACAATATATTGCTAACGCTTGAAACATTGAGGTCACTATTTCGCATATATTTTGAGGTTTAATAAAAATTAGAGACGTGTAACACTACATGAATTTCAATTACTACTCGATAAATCAGTATATTCAACGATAATTATATACCCTACCAGCAAATAAATATCCGTATTAAAAGTTTTAATTGATCCAAGTATCTGTACAATTTAATCCATTATAGGATAACAAACTTATGTTATTATTACCGCTCGTTATAAAGTATAAAATACTGTTACTAATATTACGTTAAAAATCCAAAATAAAAACATACGCTATAAAATGTATGCATAATAGTTATCGTAATTTCCCTCATAATTATATAAAACCTTTTAGCTCATTTGGCGCCTTTTTGGTAAGAATTTGGAGAGAAAAGAGATATAGCTACAAACACACTTAATATACAGCTCTAGCACGACGACCTTCGAACAATCAATCAACATTATAGATTTAAAAAAAAGGCTCATTTGGCGCGTTTAGGTAACAATTTGGTGAGTTCGGCAACGTATTTGGCGAAATAATGGAAACGTTAAACCCTAATATGCAGCAGAATAAAAATAAACATTTTTAATTTTAATTATTTTCCTAAGAGATTTATTTAATTTTTTTAGCAGATGGCATCAGGAAAGTAAAAAAAATGATCGGATTTGAGAGAAAGTGGTGTATTTTTTTCAGAATATTCGAATTTTCTCTAAAAATAGAATATTTTGAGCTCTGAAAGTTCAAAATCTGTAACTTAAGTATGAACTACACATTTGTGCCAAGGTTACGAGTCAAACAAATGTCTAGTTTATGAGTCTATAAGAGACATATACACACAAAACTTAATTTTTATTATTATAGATTAGATAGGTTCAATAACTTTAAAACCTAACAGTTAAATAGCAGCTAGCCAAAGTTGTTTAAGGCATACATAATGACAGTCTAACCAACGTTCGAAAACTAATCTTTTAGAATCAGACCTTCGAAAACGTGGGAAAAAAACACAAATTATCCATTTCGAATTTTCGACCTCATCGAACTTAACGTAACGAAACCGTAAAATGTTCAGTAAAGTACTAAAACAATGTAACATAACCATTTAAAACCTTTTCAAGAACTCAAATATTTATAATAGTTATTTATGCAACTAGTGTGTAAATTAAGGCTTTTTTAAACGAGTTGAATAACTTATTTCACGAGCGGATAGGTACTAGCGAGTGAAATAAATTCACGAGTTTAAAAAAGGCTATTTTCAACGTGTTGTCATACACTATTTTTTATAATAACGGCCAAAAAAAGTATTTATTAAATAGGCATTTATTGATTGGCTTATTAATTATTTTATTATCACGTTCAAATGATTTAAAGGTAATTATTTATATTAATGATTATTTTAAAATCACGTGCAAAAAGTATTTCTTAGATTGGCATTGGAAATAAGGCGCCAAATAAAGAATTTTCTGCCAATCTCAAAGCCGCCGAAAAAATATCCCGCTCAAATAAAGAATTTTACACCAATCAGATGCTCTTATTTACTTTGTCGCACTAGTGCGTAAAAGTAACTTTGAAACACGATTTCGTTAAAAGCATCACTCTTGCCACAATTATTGATTTGAAAGAGTTAGTTTCTTTGCACGATATTATAAAAAAACGTATTCTTATATGGATTTATAAATGTGACATTCATAATTCTTACACAAAACTTATACAATGTCTCCTCCATCTGACACACCTTACTTTTTGGGAGATCCTTCAAACTCCCGGAACCCCGCTGCGTTACGAATCTTAGCCACGAGCGTAGCATTTTGCCATTGATTTGTTTGCAATGGCGCCACCAACTACGTCCAAATAGACTGACATTCGCTAGAGACACGCTGGTCTTTCTCCCGCCCCCAACATGCAATTAATTATGGTGTTGCTTGTCACCTCATCGACTTCGCTTTTACGTGTAGGACGGGACTTGAACTACAATATTAATTAGCGTTTCGATTGACAGTAGCTCATTTGTTTGGTTGGATTAGAGTTTATATTTTTAATTAGTATTTTTAATGTTGAAAAGGTCATTGTTTTACAGTGAAACCCCGATTTTACGTTTCTCAAGGGACTGGGTAAAAAAAACGTAAAATACGGGAAAAACGTAAAATACGGGAAGTTGTACGTAGAATGCAAAAATCTCTTTTTTTTCTTAGTATCGCGCCATTTATAGGTACATTCGCGGCACGAGCTTCTTTAAACCACTTTACTAAGATATCTTCCAGCTCATCGTACGGCCAACTAAGCCAATCCATGAGAAAAAACCGGTTTCAGAAAACAGGAGCCTGTGAAATGGGAAAAATATTTCTTATTTTAGAACATTTTTTCTTTTTTTTACTTTCCAGGGAAAACGTAAAATGCGGGAAATTCCATAAATAACAAACTTACAATCCGGGTTAAATTAACATTACAGTATACGGAAAAAGCTGGGACCTGATGAAAAAAACGTAAAATGCGGGAAAAACGTAGATTCGGGGAACGTAAAATCGGGGTTTCACTGTATTAATAATCAACTAAAATCGAAACACTAAAATAATATTTTAAACTCAAATTAGTCTACAATATTAATTAGTGTTTCGATTGACAGTAGTTTGGTAACAAATTCAACCTCATTGAACTAGGATGAGATTGCATTTGTTTGATTAGTAAGTATTTTAGCTTCCACAATACGTTTACAACGTAAAAAGTGGAAGGTATTATAATCGTTCAGTCCGTCTGTCCGTCACCCACTTTCATAGCCCAAACTACAAATTCTACGGACAAGTGTGATACGTCAAAAAATTCAGCGCATCGAAATTAGAATACATTGAAAATTTCAGAAAAGAATTCGAATTCTAAGTACTTCAATTATGTTAAAAACTACAAAATTGAATGCTCATTTAAAAAGCATAGGAAGCCATTTTTATTAGAATTTAATCACCATTGCCATTCGCAACAATCGCTCGAGACACTCATTCTTTTAGACAATAGATTAAAATAAACTTATTTTTGCGACATTGATCAGTTTGAAATGACGTCAAATATATTTCACTACCAGATTCTTTGTACGTTGATATGAAATGTTTTCATTCTATTTAAAAGCGAGGAATATTACATATTTATTCTTTGAAATATAAATTAATTTTTGCAAACGAAAAGTAATAATGATTGAATTTTCGAAATAAAATAAAAGAAACTAGCGAAGTTTAGCATGTAAATGTTTAATATAGAATTAATGCTGTGTTTGGCGCCTTTTTGCCTGTTAAATACAACTGTTGTGTGGAAGCGGGTTAAGTGACAGATTCTGTTACAAACCTACTTGTTTATTGTTATTGTTGAAAAGTATTTCAATCACTCAAATTTGTTCATAAGGATAATTAAAATCAAATTCAATTGTTTTTCTTGCTATCCAGTTTCCTGATTGGTTACGAGAGCTGTAAAAGAAATTTGGATGATCGTGCAATGCTAGAAATACATAAAATTTGGAAACCTAATGTGTAACAGTGCAAACAGAACAAACACAAACTATATTCGAAATACTAATCATTATTACTAATACATACTTCATACTTTAACTATAGTATATGTCTTTGAAAAAAAATTTCAATAAATATCATTTACTTGGATCTTTTTTTAAATTTTATTTTAAACATTTTAGTCGTTACTGTAAACCAGTTAATTGTCATTTTACGTTTTATCTTATTTGTTTGTGTGATTGCTTTTTATTTGTTCCATTTCATCTATAACTTTTTTGTTCGCTTGGACGGGCTTTTTTCCCTTTGGCGTGCCAAAGAATTTTTTTATTGTTTTTTTTCTTTGTTGTTCTTGTGATAATACAGATTGATACTATTAACTAAAGATTTTGAAATATATATAAATCGTGTTATTTTTATTTTGATTACAAATATAATTTCAAATAATAAGTTTTAAACTCATAGATGTTCCAGTTTAAGTCAAAACAGTAAAAAGTACTAAAAATATCTAATCAAAAACCTGAGTGTAAAACTATATTTAGAATTATTTACAATTTTTATATTGATAATATAAACATTTAATTTGTCTGTGACTTCCACAAATGAGTAAGCACTAAGTACTGACTCTAAAAAAATTTATAAGAAAAATTTAACTTCCAGTACAGAAAACAATCAACAAAAGTTTCTTCAAATCCTAGAATCCATTGGAAAAAATCATCAGGGAGTGTTAGAGAAATGTCAACCAATTTTCAGGACTTATTCCTTCCAAAGCGTCATCAAAATAAAGTGACCTACACTGTAATAAATTGTCAAGAATTACCAAACAAAATGTCAGGGGGTAAATAGTTCAAATCAAATCTAGAAATTTTCTTTTTTCGAAGACGAAACAAAAACAATGCGAAAAAAATACTTTTTGTTTGTCTTTTCTGGGTTCACTATGGAGATAAGAATATGTTAGAAATGGCAACAGAGTGAAGACCGAAGCAAAAGGTAGTTTGCCAAGTGAGGCTAGTAATTCTGGAATGATAAGCCCGCCTAGAAACTTGGCTAATTAATTGGTACAACGTTGTATACATAGAGGTAGGAAAGAGAATAGAGAGGTCCATGTATATGCGCAGTAGCGCACAAATGAAGCAGGCTAGAGTGGTGCATCTTGGGATACCTCAGTGCCAGTTTCGGTCACTATGTTATGCGCAGTAGCTCAAAACACAGTAGAGCGGTGCATCTTGGGATACCTCAGTGCCAGTATGTGATGCGCAGTAGCTGTAATAATGTCAGAATACCAACAAATGTCAGGGTAAATAGTTAAATCAAATTAGAAATTTTCTCTGTCAGACAAACAATACATATGCGAAAAAAAACTTTGTTTGCGTTTCGGTTCATTATGGAGAAAGATTTTGAAATGGCAAAAGTAAACCGAAGCAAAAGTAGTTGCATAATAGTAATTCTGATGATAAGCCCGCCTAGAAACTTGGCTAATTAATTGGTACAACGTTGTATACATAGAGGTAGGAAAGAGAATAGAGAGGTCCATGTATATGCGCAGTAGCGCACAAATGAAGCAGGCTAGAGTGGTGCATCTTGGGATACCTCAGTGCCAGTTTCGGTCACTATGTTATGCGCAGTAGCTCAAAACACAGCTAGAGCGGTGCATCTTGGGATACCTCAGTGCCAGTATGTGATGCGCAGTAGCTCGAAAAACCTGACAGCCCTGCTTCAAACCATTTGAACTCATAGACTCCTCTACCTCTCCTTCCTAACTCTATGGTTGTATACGATGAAATAGAAACAAGAATGACCGTATCAAATAGAAAAGTTTTTAAAAAAATTCCAAAAAAATATAAAAGTAATTTGAGAGCATCATCCTAATGCTTCTCTCTGTGAATGAGTTGGTTGGTTGGCTGGTTGGTTGGTTGGTAGATAAACATATTCAGGTATGTGTGCTTGGTCAGAGACCCGGTTATAAACATTCGTCAAGTAAGACAGACACAACACACACATAAGTGGATCCATCTAATTTTTAGAGACAGAGGCCAACTAGAGGTTCCCCAGAATTGGCTTGTCATCCCCAGAGTTATTGATTTGGTATGGGAACTTGGAAGACTTTGTG
Organism: Oedothorax gibbosus; assembly: GCA_019343175.1. Lineage (NCBI taxonomy): Eukaryota > Metazoa > Arthropoda > Arachnida > Araneae > Linyphiidae > Oedothorax > Oedothorax gibbosus. The sequence continues at coordinate 1,547,410 of CM033279.1, forward strand.
ACCACGACGTATTTAACGTGCACCAGTCACCATTAGCGTACACGGGGGTCTTCGGAAGGCAGCGGGACTCGCAACCTTAGGGATGCCAGTCCAAGGCCTTACCGACCAGGCTATCCCGACCCCACTGTGAATGGGTAAAGCTATAAAGAATATCAACGATTCGGATACTTGGAGTTTTGCTGTACATAAAAGTTCTCATCTAAAAGGATTACAAGGAGGAACTGGGCATGTAAATATTTGGCAATCATCTCGCCACCAAAGCCACTCGCTAATGATTGGTTGGTCACGTTTGCTCGTCATAAATTGGTCACGTTTACACGTGAAACCAATCACCAACGAGTAAAAACACTTTCGGTAACGTCTTTGAGGAAGAGTTGGTAATGTTTGGTTTGGTTTAGTTTGAATTATCGTCGCACTAGAGCTACACGAGGGCTATTGGCGACGGGCGTCGTATTTTAGAACCACAGTCAAGTGACGAGCCGACACCTGAGTAGGCACCCAACGCAACCGTTAAAGGCGACATCGTACGCAGCGTTGGGACTTTGGAGCATATTTAACGTGCACTCCCTCTACACGGGGTATTATTCGTTGGACATTTTTTGGATGCACGAACCGTTTATAGGTCGGCAGTTATTTTGGTGATGCCCGAACCCGAACCTGGGACCTTTCGCATGCTAGACGAGCGCCAAACGGACTGGGCTCCCCAGCCCCGGCAATGTTTGGCAAAGGTTTACATGCCCTGTCTATCCGTGTATGCCTAGCTTAAAGGGTTCCCATTTCACTAACGTTAGGCAGGACTCTGGTTGCATTAATAGAGACAGCACCTAGCGACACTATTTTGGGTATATCACACGATATGGCAACTTTAAAAAGGTTTCCTTATTTTCATCACCACTCTTGGTTTTGATGTAATTACACTAGAGCTACAAGCGGACTACTCTGGACAAGCCTCACGACAGAAAATGACCTGGCACGCAACGCAACCTTATATCGACATCAGGGACCCCGACATATTTAACGTGCACTAGTCCAATACAAAAGTCGGCACTTTCCCATTTTGGGGGCTCAAATCTCGCCAAAAGTAATCTTCGGCGACAAAACACAGTGCACACATTTAGAGACGCAGTATACACAGTTAAAGATTACTATTAGAGATATTTCATTTGGCGGTTGTAAGTACATTTTTAGCGACTGTATCCCTTGCCTTTGCATAATGTAAAATCACCCATTAACCCTTATTCATTGGTGGGATTATTTTTTCGCCGACACAATCCTTTCATAATTTTCTCGCCAAGCATCTCCATTTGGCGCTAACCTCCATTTGGTTCGCCAATGCAATCATATCTCTATTTTATTTCCATTGAAGCGCAATACTACTTACTTGATTCATTTTCTGTGTTTCTTCATTATTCGTTACAACTTTGCGCGGTTTTTATTATTGTTGTTGTCTCTCTTTCTTAACCCTAGTGGTGAAATTCGTTTATTTTCGCTTTCACGCGTGATTAGATTGGGACCTCCCGGTGGGAAAGTGGACATATCTATCTCGCACAATAAGTAAAGGATGAGAAAGATGATAATAAGTTATTTGTTTTACCAGTTCTTTTTTAACCCTTTATATATCAAAATTTTAAAAATTTGTTCTGAAATTTTTCCTGTGTATTAATATTAAAACTACTGTCATTAATATTTCATAAATAATAAATAGTTATTTTAAAACAAAACTTGTTTTTTTAATCAAAAAACTCTTATTTTTTTTAATTCAAAATGGATGAAAATAATGATTTATTTTAGTCTGAAAATAATATTTAAAATCTCTAATTTGCTATCTCAAAGTTTAAAAAATAATTAAGAGTATTTCTTTTACATAAAAAAGCCTTTCATTATTAACTTTTCATTGAATGTTACACTACCATTTAATTCTTTAATTTGATTAATACTGAGTTTGTAATATTTGAAAATATACCCGCACCGTCGAAGCGGGTATCTTTGGCTATGGAGTGTAACTTTGGTCTACGCGTCTGAAAAAGATTTGTTTCTTAATTTCTCTTTATAAAATGATTCCATCGTAAATTGTTTTATATTTTTGGAAATGTGGAAGCATTGCCTTTTATTTCGTGTAAAAAAAATTACATTCTAATTTTGGCAATACTACAAATGACGTTTGTACTCTTACGAGCATTAAATGACCAAAATCTATTACTACCAACTTTTGTCTGGACACCTAAAAAAATATTGAAAATAGCTAAGTAAAACACTCTATACTATTCTTTTATTTATGAAGATGAATATTGCACCATTTATTTTAATCTAAGTTGAATACTTTTTATGCTATATTTAATTATTGGTCACTGGGAAACTTTTGCCGATGAATGCGGGTAAATTTGGTCCAAGATGTAACGATTTCCTTATGGAATTTTGCACTTTCAAACATGTATGTAAAAGTGTATTATGTTTAACTATTTTTGAAGAAGTCTTATTTTCATGATTATCCATTTTTGAGATGATTTTTTAATAAAAAACAACTTTAAAACATTAAAAAGATAAAGATAAAATGGAAGAAATGTAGAACATTCAAAATTGCTTATGTCGAAATGTAAACATTTCAAATTCCTAATTACGAATATTATATTTTTTTCCTTTTATTTCCTTACAAATATCTTTATAAAAAGCAAACGATTTTATTAAATCGTTTGCTTTTTATAAAGATATTTGTTATTAAATCTTTCTTCAAAAATAAGTTATTTTCTCTTATTAAAATTGAAGTTTAATTTCGAAAGTCAATATTGGTATTCATGGTGTAATGTCATTCTAAGATGCACTGCAATGTAAATGTTAATTTATATACCATTTTTAATAACTATGTATCAAAAAACTTTGTTATTTTTATGTTTGAACATTTTAATATTACTATTTAATTCGATAACACAGCCTTTAAAGATGTTAAAAAGTCTGTTTCTTATGTATTTTATGCTTGGACCAAAGTTACCCGCCCGGATCCTAATCGGGTTCTAATTTTTTAAGATAACACCAATTTTATATTAATTTGTAAAATTTAACAAAATAGCTTGGAAATTATTTCTAAAAGTGCAATACTTAGAATGCATAATGATTTTTAAGTTTTTAAATCGTTTTTGTAGTTTTATTTTTCTTCTTTTGTAAAAAAAAAACTATGATTTTGGACCAAAGTTACCCGCACTGACAGTACTTAAAATGCTAAAGGTCTAATGTTTATGTAAAGCTATACTGATACAAATAATCACTCACATAGAATTTAGAAGGAAGATTTTAAAATATGCGAATTTATTTTTAACTCGCAATTTAAACTATTAATTTTTTTTTAATGTTATACAGTGAAACCCCGATTTTACGTCCCCCGAATCTACGTTTTTCCCGCATTTTACGTTTTTTCATCAGTCCAGCTTTTTCCGTATACTGTAATGTAATTTAACCGATTGTAAGCTTGTTATTTATGGAATTTCCCGCATTTACTTTTCCCTGAAAGTAAAAAAAAAGAAATTTCTAAAATAAGAATATTTTCCCATTCACAAGCTCTGTTTTCTGAAACGTTTTCTCATGGATCCTGTTTGGCTTAGTTGGCCGTACGATGAGCTGGAAGATACTTAGTAAAGTGGTTTAAAGAAGCTCGTGCCGCGAATGTACCTTAAATGGCGCGATACTAAGAAAAAAGAGATTTTTGCATTTATGTACTATTTCGGTATTTTACGTTTTTCCCGTATTTTACGTTTTTTACCCATCCTTGAGAACGTAAATCGGGGTTCACTTATATAAAATTTCAGCTTTAACTATTTTCAAATTATTATTTTAGAATATATTATCCATTTCAATTTAAAGAAAAAAAATGTGGTTACCACTTCCCTTTTAAGTTGTCTCTTCAAACACATACAAATATTTCGTAATAGAAAAAAGAAATTGTAGGGATGATGTTTAAAATTTCCAATCAGACCTCATCTGTGAAATTTCAAAAAAAGAATCAAGCAATTAGTATTACAAAAGAAGCGAAAACAAAAAAAAAACAACTCTTCTTTAACAAATGCCATAATCATCTTTAATCCTTTACAACAAAAGACCGCCCACTTTGCCTGCAAGAAGACAGCACAAAAATGAGCGCAAAAAAATGGCCGACCTAATGCGAAAAGACAGGATAAAAATGTCCATTTTTTAGAATCCGTCCTGCATTCTTGTAAGAAATTCTTAAAGTTCTAGAGGAAGACTAAAGAAGTTGGGACAAAGGACCTAGTAACAATGGAAAGATGTATCTATCCTAGGGGTACATACTGCTAATTGCTTGTCAGATCATTATTCAATAAGTTCTTTGATGGAAATTTCGTGGTTTTGGCATATTAAAGGAAGTATCTGCGATGATAGGACCTAAGAAAATTTGTTAATCACAAGCTTTAAACAGTTTTCATTTATATTTATAAAAGAAGGTGATGACATTAAAAAGGGTTCATAAAGCTTTGTTGTGTTATCAGGCGATTGATTCTATTAACTAGTTTTTTTTCAAGAGTTAAGACACGATAGAGATTTAATGTAATTAGAGTTCTTTTCTTAAGGGGATACGGTACCTAAAACATTATTTCTGGAAATAATTACATAAACTTGTAAGTTATAGTAGTTTTCATATAATGTTCACTCTAAGTAAACATTTTCTTGCAATAAAAACAAATATTTTCCAGTAGTTTTTCATTCATTTAAAAAAAGGCAAACTTTTGAATATTTTTTAAAACGCTACTCCTCTTTCAATTTTAAGAATAACTCCACCAAACTTTTATAGTTTGTTTTTAGTACTATTCGTTCAAGAACTGCGCATGGATTCTAAAAATGCGAGCTACAGTTAAAAAGTAACATGCATTTATACTGAAAATCACAAAAAAATTGCAAATTATTGAATTCAACATTTTTTTAAAAACAACTATTCATAGTAGACCTTATTCCATGCACAATTTGGTGCACCATTTATATAAGAATACAGGTTAAAAATTTCAAAATTCTAACTTAATTAGCGAAAAAGCCTTAGGGATTTATTAAACACAAGAATTGAAAAACGCGAAACCTAGAAAAAGGTTGGAAGCAGACGAAATACGTATTCAAACTTATAGGAATAATGACTCCGGAAAATATTTAATAACTTTTTTTCTACAAAAGATATCATTATGAAACTTTCAGTAAATGTTAAAAACAATTTTATTAATAATAAAAAGTAAAAACCGAAAAATCGTTATTTTGGCCAATTTTTGGGTACCGTATCCCCTTACATGCATATTTTTTAGCTAATTGTGTTTTATTCTGATATTACTTAAAAAGATATTATAATTAATAATCGTCCCAATATAACATGAAGTTATGAAAGAATAACCTATTCACCCATTACTTTAACACCAACTGAAGTACTCGACCTTCTGAGAAGTGTAATCCTGTTTTCGTTGCATGAGATTAAAATTTAAAATTTTTAACGAAAATGTAATTTCTATAAACTATTTTAAATTTTATTTATGTAGTACATGATTATAAATGCATGCTTCATAATTAAACATTACAAAAATATAAATTTTATAATTTCGTAGATATTAAGTGTGTTCCTGGAAAACCTGATAATCAGGTGACGAATTTATGAGTCTGTATCCCTTGGGTCAAAGTACGGAAAGACAAACAAACAAAAAGTATTAAAAGATAGATATATGTAATAGAATAACATCTACTACATAGGAGAGCATATAATTATTATTTAGTTCATTCTAATAAAAGGAGATAGCTTGGACGTCCAAGATAATTTATTGTAAAGAGATCATTTAGAGTATTTAATGGGACGGAGTCCGGAGCCGGAGCCGTAGCTCGGCCCGCCAAAAGCACACAACTTGACATGTCGTAGTCTAGTTAAAAAGTATTTCACAGCTACAGATTGTTATTGCTTGTTCTTCGATTGACCAATCAGGGTTCAGCTTCGATTATGAGAGACGTTTAAGGTCACAGTAAAATATTTGCTGACTAAACAGTTTCTGCGAGAACGGTAATTTGGTGCGACTAGATGACGATGTTGTTGGGATGTTAAAGATATTAAGGATATATGAAAAAGGTAATTTAAGTTATTAAGTTTAATTGAGGTTAAAAATTTAAGATTTTGAGGGGGTTAATTTTTAATATGTCATATATGATATCATATCTTCAGACACCATACGACTTTAAGTTACAAAAATAGTAAAGTATTCTAAGAACTGTAGATGGCGTTGAACTTCGTAGCCCTTTGCGCTTTTTCATCAATACCTTTAAAACCGAAAAAGTTATATAGCAGCTACCCTTTGCGCACGTACAATTTTCTCGAAAACATTACTATGACTCCGGCAGGAAATATTCGTGTACAAAATTTAAAGCATATCCTTTACTTTGATCTAAAGAGTGGCTTTAGACATTCAAACTATAGGACAGACAAGCAGATAGTCTAGCAGACAGACCAATGTTCAAAAATCACTTTTTCAGAATCAGCACTTTCCGAAACAAGTTCGCCAATAGCCCTCGTGTAGCTCTAGTGCGACGATAATTCCAACTAAACTAAACCAAAACAAGTAAAAAATCACAAATATCCATTTATCCATTTCAAATTTTCAACCATCGCATAACTTTCATTGCCTTATATTTTAATATTAAGATATTAAAAGTAAAAATATTTGCAAGAATAATATCAATCCATTTTACAACACTACAAAATAATAAATTCTTGCGCACTATCCGTAAAATATCTCATTTCAACTTCGTTGGATATGAAAAAAAAGCATAACTTACAGAAATATATTCCGTACATTAAAATAAAAGTTTAATAATATCTTAGGATAAAACCTCACTAAATATTCTTTTTTAATCTATATCCCGACGCGAATTTACATTCAATTTCCCTTTCTTGCTCAAGGCAAATGTCTTTCAAAATCCCAAACTAAACTAATGTCGTTTCTCAAAATCTTCCCAAAGGCTCTAAATGCAAAGTTTATGTTTATTTTGCAAAAACACCTACGATAAATTATTGTTCTTTTAAAAACTTAGTTTCGATATGTTTATTTTATTCTCCTGAGACGAGGCATCCATTTAAACGGATGTTTTGTTTTCATTTCTTTATACTACGTAATGTGTTTCGAAGTTTATAAAACTGAAATACTTTTGTCGTTAAAATAGGGACCATCACTTTTTGGAGTATGATAGCAACATAGATATCATAGTTAAAGTATTAGATTAGTTGATCACGTGACCTCCAATGCTAACGACGGGACGCGCATGGAGGCTTTTTAAGAGGACAAAATTGCCAGTGTTGCTGCCACTTTAAGGAGAAAAATACTACGAAAAAATGCCATCTAATTCTAAAATTACAAAAAAAATATTAGAAAAGCATTTCAAGTCACTAAAAATATTCCAAAATGGAGCTATTTTTTTATAATTTTAGAATTTATTTTAGAAATATTCTAAAATTACAAACAAATATCGTAAAAATACTAGCTGCATTTTGGAATCTTTTTAGTGACTTGAAATGCTTTTCTAGTTTTTTGTTGTTGGTAATTTTAGAATTAAATGGTATTTTTCCGATAATGCCGTAGCATTTTTCTCCTTAAAGTTGCAGCAACATTGGCCATTTTGCCCTCTTAAAAGGCTTCCATGCGCATCCCGTCGTTAGCATTGGAGGTAACGTGATCTGTCAATCTAATACTTTAACTATGATATCTATGGATAGCAAATACTTGTTTATTTTTAATTTAAATTACCTATGATTAAATATAAGATTAATGAAAGTATTGCGATTTGGTCGAATATGGAAATTTTGTGTTTTCTGTACGTTGCGGACGGTTCTGATTCTAAAACAATGGTTTTTGAACTCTGGTCCACCTGTTTTTAAACCACCCTACAGCACGAACTAAAAGAGATACGGACTTCAAATTTGGTAAACAAACTTCAAAATAAGTTAACGATTTTAAGTTTTCTTAATAAAATATTATTTCTTTACACACATTTCTTAACCTATCTACTACATCAAATTTAATCTTTTGCGAGGAAATTCTTTTGTAAGCATTTTTGTCAAACCTTTCTTATAACTTTGGGGATTGAATTTTTGAAGCGAAGCATAGTTTCAGAATAGATAAGTGTAGGTAAACACCCGAATTTCATGACAACTTCGTGCAAATTTTAAACTATTTATCTTATTAAAAAAATCTGTAAAACATTTTTGCTATTCCATCCCTAATTCTATTCGTTATAATTTAATGAACAATCATAAACTTTTTCAATAAACATTTATTAGAGTATTAGCACTTAAAGTACGGGTTTGTAACCAAATTTTAAAAACAGAGTAAAATTAGTTTAAAGAAGAATTAAATGGTAGTTGAGCATTCTATAAAAAGCTTAAATTAAAGGGCTTTTTATGTAAAAAAATATTTCTCCAATTGTTTAGAAACTTTAGGAAACATACTAGAGGGTTTAAATGGAAAATTTTTAAGGCAATAGAAAAAAATATTGATAATTTCATCGATTTTGGGGTAGTGAGTCCCCTTAAAATATAATTGCACTTAATTCGGCTACCAGCAATTTATATTTAAAAGTATCTTGAAAAACGTATAAAATATTCAAAACTATTTTGTACCTACCTTACGGATTAAAAACTAACCAACATTTATAGCAGAGATAATTTTATTTACCAACAACTGATGATCACCTTCGAAGTGCTGGTGAAAAAAAGCAGTGTTGTTAATTTCTTCGCGTCCCAACCGGAATCTAAAACACGCCTTCCAACTTCGACATTTTACTTTATTCCATTTTTCTGCATATTTTTAATCCCTTTTAAAAATTTTATATTTTCAAAAAACACGAATCCTTCTTCAGGCGACTAATGGAAATGGCAGAATACTGAAAATTTAGCGCCTAAGAAGCTCCTCTAATAGTCGCGAAGATGAGTTATTCTTCCTTGAAGTGTCATCTAAACCTGACATCAGCAGATTCTGCCCCGAGGCCTCAGTCACAAGTGCAGTTAACGGAAACTTATTCTGATGTTGTTTTTCAAAAGGTTTTTATGCTTGGATTATTAAAGTGGAGGCTGGGTAATTTTTTTTTATAAAAGTTTTTTTTATTAACGTTTCGTTACCCTCGGTGGAGGAATTTTAAATGTGTCAAGAGAATTCTCAGAAGATTTTTAACAAAACTTGGAATTTTTTTTTCTTTACTTTCTGATAGAACATTCTTTTTAAGTAATTTGATTTGCAAACGATCGGATAAAAAGAATGTGTTGGGAATAAGATTAAAAAAACTTTGCGGAAATTTCGATTTGGGTTTTAACTTTTATGGTAAAGTAATCCAATAAAATATGTCGGAATTGAATTCATTTCTGATAGGATTTCTGTGAAAGGTTTGGATAAAACATTAACTAGATTTTAGAAACTTATGTCGAAATTTGGAAGGAAACATATCGGAATAATATTTATTTTTCAAAAAAAAATAGCTTATTACATGTATAATGGGGTTGTTTCACTTAGGATCTGGCAATATTTCTGCGGCTTTGTTTTCATGTCTCTCGAATTACTGTTGTTTTGGTATTCGCGAGTGAGTTTTCGAAGAGAATATTTTAGTTGTTATTTTTTCAAAATTCCAACTTCTTTCAATGCAAGTTTTCATTGATAAATGATTAAAACAACCAACAGCACAGCAAGAAGTTGTAATTAAAAAAAAACTAAAATAACTTATTCTTAGAAAACTCAATTTCGAATATCAACAAAAGTAATTCGAGAGACATGAAAACAAAACCGCAGAGCTATTGCCAGATCCTCCGTGAAACAACCACATAATAAGTAACTTATGTAAAGGAAATAGTATAAATGTTTTTGATTCTTAGAAATATTTTTATTAATATAATACAATATAAAGTGTAGTGTAGCATAGTACAGGATTCTTAGGCTATGACATCTTGAATTACAAAAATTTAGAGATGAGCATGTTTCACGTCTTCAGCGACAACAGTTCTACGATAATTAAAATAATGTCTTCATTGATTAATTAATGTGTTGTTGTTGTTGTTGCCAATCCCCAAAGTCCAGCGGGGCTAGACTAAGTCCATGAAGTTAAAAACCCTGAGGAAGTCCAGGACCAAAAAAGGACTTTCGAGTATATCATGATGGGTGAGTCCAAGGCACTCCAAGATGTGGGTTGGAGAAGCCTGCTCTGAGGAGCACTTGGTGCATGCGTTCAAAGTTCTCAAACCATCTGAGAAGGTCATAGTTCTGAGGTGTCCACTTAGAAAACGGGTAATTGCAGTTTGTCCTTGTCTGTCACAATTAAGTACCAGAGAGCCGCCAGGTTGACGGCCCTGGTACCAGTGATGCACTGGGGCAGTGGACCAAATTGTTTTTCCCCTCAACTTGGCTTGTGAATAAGTCTCTGAGTAGGTAAGAGGCTCAAATTTAATTAATGTAGTAGACAAAGCTGGCTATGCAAAACCACGAATTTCCGAAATCTCTAATGAAATACAGGTCTAGTTTGGGTACCTTACAACAAGCCAATTGTATGCTTAGTGCTTGGGATTTTTTTTTTAAGTATTTACTTTCATTTTGAAATAAAGCAACATTATGTAACATATTAATACAGTTATTAAAGTTCATAAAACAGGGAGACATGGAGGGCTTAGGTTTTACCTAAAATAGCCGGACCAGAGGACATGATCAGAAATTGAATAAATCATGCTTCAGAAGGGAGGTAAGAAAACATTATTTTTACAATAGAGTTGTCAATGAGTGAAATACTTTATCAGAATATGTGGTGTATTCGAAGAGAGTAGAAGATTTTAAGAGGAATCGTGATAGTCATTGGAAACTGGTAAATTATTAGATTTATTTTGGACCAACCTTGCTGGGCCTCAGGACTGTTGTTGGTCGACATTTTTTGTACTTGTATTTGTATTATACTATGAGATTATAATGTATAAGTGTAAAGATGCATGATTAATTGATAAACATATAATATACCAAATTCAAAAATAAAAATAATGAATTTTTGTATTTGTTAAAATGTGAATCATGAGATAAATTTACTTTTTCAAAAATTAAATAAGTAATTAAACGTTTTATGTTTCATCTCGCTGCGTGTCTTACTTTACTTTTAACTTCGACATTCAACCAAGAGAAATTTGGATTGGAAGTAAATTTTTCTTTTTCATACAATCTTTTATATCAAAAAATTTCAATTAGCATTTCAAATATAATTTCAACTAAAGCCTTTACATATTATGCAACTAAAAATAATCCTTATATAATTATATTTAGCTGAATGAGAATTGACTAGATATAGTTCAATAACAATTCTCAATCTCGTTATATTTATTTACTTAGACATGGATATCCTTCTGCAAATATAATCACCTCGTCTATGTTTACATTTATTTTAAACTTGTTTCTCAAACAAAAGAGGTTAGAATAAACTGGAGACGACTTGTGCTATGAAAATTGAAGCCGTCCAAAAGAGTGTAAACAGCTGTAATAACTTCCCATAGTATTTTTTGCACAAAAGTTGACTATTTGTGAAGTTGTAAGCTGAAACACAAGATCAAACAAGTAGGTTTGTGTAACAGAATCTGTCACTTAACCCGCTTCCACACAACAGTTGTGTTTAACAGGTAAAAAGGCGACAATCACAACATTAATTCTATATTAAACATTTACATGCTAAATTTGGCTAGTTTCGTTGATTTTATTTCGAAAATTCAATAATTATTACTTATATTTTCTTAAACTGGATTCTTGTATATACGTATTAATAGTAAAAAGTAGGTTTGTAGCAGAATCTGTCACTTAACCCACTTCCACACAACAGTTGTGTTGAACGGGTAAAAAGGCGCCAAACACAGCATTAATATTCTATATAAAATCATATTCTATATTAACATGCTAAATTTGGCTAGTTTCCTTTATTTTATTTCGAAAATTCAATAATTATTTCGTATCGTTTGCAAAAATTAATTTATATTTCAAAGAATAAATATGTAATATTCCTCGCTTTTAAATAGAATTAAAACATTTCATATCAACGTACAAAGAATCTCGTAGTGAAATATATTTGACGTCATTTCAAACTGATCGATATCGCAAAAATAAATGTATTTTAATTTATTGTCGAAAAGAATTAAAGTGTCTCGAGCGATTGTTGCAAATGGCAATGGTGATTTAATTCTAATAAAAATGGCTACCTATGCTTTTTAAATGAGCATTCAATTTTGCATTTTTTTTAAATAATTGAAGTACTTCGAATTCGAATTCTTCTCTGAAATTTTTAACGTTTTCTAATTTTGATGCGCTGAATTTTTTGACGTATTACACTTGTCCGTAGCATTTGTAGTTTGGGCAATGAAAGTGGGTGACGAACAGACGGACAGAAAGACAGATGGACTGAACGATTATAATACCTTCCACTTTTTACGTTATAAACGTAGTGTGGAAGCTAAAATATCACGAGGTTCTTATAATTTCCTTCATATGACAGATATTTTTTGCCTATTTTTTTATTCAAAATATTTAAAAAATGAAACGTAAGTTATTGACGTGGTTAAGATATTCGTCTGCCCTGTTCATCCGCCAGCCCTCCATTTCAGTTTCCGTTCCAATTTTCAATTTTTTTGTTTGAAAGGTATGACATTAGAAAACTAACTTTTTTTAAACATTTCTTCTTACATACATTTATTTATATAAAAAATTTAAACTATGTTAATAGAACTTCAAAAATTTTAAATATGTACAAATTTTCTTATAGTCTTTACCATGATAATAAAGCTCGCGGTCAAAAAAAGAAATGGTAATAAAAAATTGTTAACTCCCGTTATAACCAGCCGATTTTCACTTTTTTTGTGTTTGAAAGGCATGAAATTATAAATCTTACTGTTATATTTGCATTTGTCCGTCTGTCCATTGCCCCTTTCAACTGCCGCTTCAAACATCAGATTGTCAGAAATCATTTTTTGCTTGAAAAGTGTGACATCGGCGACCTATCTACTATAATTTTTGTCATTTTGTCTGCGTATCCGTCCAACTGCATATAACAATCTGTAAGTATTTTAGTACTAGGAAATAAGTAAGCAATTTCTTTTCTAGAGGCCTAGTGGTTTAGTGGTAGTGCTTCGCATTGCCATGCCACAGGTCCGGGGATCGAATCTCGGATTGGGCGAGGTGGACCACGGCCTACTCAACTACTAAGACCGAAGAAGCTTTCCCAAACAAGCTCGGGGACGGAAATTTTGACGTCATAGTTCCGAGTGCCGTTGTTCCGAAGATGAAGACAACCTGTTTCGAAACCTGTTCGGAACCACTCGTTCACGGTTGACCACAATTTTAGGGTTCTGAATGCGTCCGAACTAGTTTCTCGATCTTCGGCACTGGGAACAGTGACGCCAAAATTTCCGTCTACGCTCATGTTTGGGAGAGCTTCTCTGGCCTTGTTATTGAAGTTGGCCGTGGGTTGACCCATCCTTTCATCCCTTAAGTGGTTCAAATAAACGGGGACCAAGCATGCTTGGGAACTAAACACTGGGGGTTCCACGTGAGGCTGACCACCTTACCGGGACATATACCTAGCAACCCAGAGCCTTAGGTCACGCAAGCTGAAATGGGCACGGCAGGCCTTCGCCCACTAATGGGCTGTTGCGCCGAGGAGTTTAGTTATTTCTTTTCTAACTATCCAAAGTTCACTTTTTTTGGTTTGAAAGGCATGTCATTAGAAATCTAACTTTCATATTTACATTTGTTAGTCTGACCATGCCCTTTTCTGACCTGCCGTTCTAAACATTAGATTGTCAAAAAATGCTTCTTTGCTTAAACGCTATGGCATCCAGAGATCTAGTATTCTTTGTGTCAATCAGTCTGACATTCCGTCCAACTGTAAGTAATAATTTATGAGTAATAAAGTGGCAGGAAATAAGTAGGTTATTTTACTTTTTACAAAACTTTTAATTTTTCAGAACTTTTAGTTGTTCATTTGTTTAATTCAGCGGTTCCCAACCTGGGGGCGATTTGTGTTATCAAGGTGGCAAAAAATACTTGAGGGGCGATCAGGGGGCGATGAGTATTCAAAGGGGGAAAATTAAAATAATTTTGTACTTTTGTACAGTAAAACCATTCTCCAACCATAACCAAACCAGCCAATTTTTACTTTAAACTCTCTTAAATGTTCTAGAAACCAGTAAAAACATCTTAGTTAATTATTTCACTTTTGTTCTTTAAAAATATGTTAAAAATATGTGTTTCATGTTTTTTTTTTCTGTTTTATTTAAAAGTGACCAGATAAAGCTTCTTTGGTTGTTTTTATAAACGGTATTAAGTGTTATAAAACTGTTTTATAGTTACACTTTAACTGAAATAATGATTAGACATAACATGAAAATTAAAAGGAGGCGATGGATGTTAATCAACCTAAAATGGTGAGGTCCAGAGGTGATGTCCGAGGTGATGGTCCAGCAAAGGTTGGGAACCATTGGTTTAATTATATACAACGTACAGACAAATAAAATAATAAGTGTTTCTTTGGGCTTATTCCATACAAAACCAACCGCTTCACTTTGTAAACTGGATTTGATTTGGATTTTGACATTCATCATCCTCATCTAACCTCTATAATTTTAAAACTAACGCTGACTTTCCTGAAGAGATTGTCTCTTATTGTTTTCAAAGCTCTTGACTGTTGCCACCGTTCTTAAGGAAATGCAAAATACTTGAAGCATAAATCTTATCTCTCGTCTCTTCTTTTTGCTCTTAAAATCTCGTCTGCCGACAAGAAATTCTGAGAAGAGCTGATAATGAATTATTAAGTGAAGTTGATTTTGAGAGAGTAAACTATGGTGTTGAAGATCTAACGAAATGTTTTATTTTACTGTTTGTTTTAACTTCTGTTGTTCTTATGCAGATTGAATGTGTTGTGTTTAGATTCTATAGCGAATTTCTTCTTTTATAAATTAGTTTTAGCTTCCACACTACGTTAATAACGCAAAAAGTGGAAGGAATTATAATCGTTCAGTGCGTCCGTCTGCCCGTCAACCACTTTCATAGCCCAAACTACAAATGCTACGGACAAAGTGTGATACGTCAAACAATTCAGCGCATCGAAATTAGAATACATTGAAAATTTCATAAAAGAATTCGAATTCAAAGTACTTCAATTATTTAAAAAAAAACTGCAAAATTGAATGCTCATTTAAAAAGCATAGGAAGCCATTTTTATTAGAATTAAATCGCCATTGTCATTCGCAACAATCGCTCGATAAACTTTAATTCTTTTAGACAATAAATTAAAATTAATTTATTTTTGCGACATCGATCAGTTTAAATGACGTCAATATATACATACAACATTACATAAATATACATCATAAAACAAATCAATAATACAAATATACAATACATATAAACATAACTCAATACATATAATATCAACATAAATAAACATAAACTACAAATACATTAATACATAACATAAAATACACCTACAACTACAACATACACAATAACTACAACATACCACTACACACATACCACATACACATACACAATACACACATACACACTACACAATATCACATAACACATACCACATACACACATACAAATACACACATACACACTACACCATACACCTACACACTAACACATACACCATACCACATACCCATACAACATACCACATCACACTACACCATACACACATACACCATACCACTAATCATACATATATAATACATAATACATACATACTAATACTACTATATATTATATATATCACTACGAGATTTTTTGTATGTTGATATGAAATGTTTTCCTACTATTTAAAAGCGAGGAATATTGCATATTTATTCTTTGAAATATAAATTAATTTTTGCAAACGATAAGTAATAATTATTTAATTTTCGAAATAAAATAAAGAAACTAGCAAAATTTAGCATGTAAATGTTTAATATAGAATTAATGCTGTGTTTGGCGCCTTTTTACCTGTTAAATACAACTGTTGTGTGGAAGCGGGTTAAGTGACAGATTCTGTTACAAACCTACTTGTTAATTTCTGCTAAATTTCAGAAACATATTCAGCTTTCATTTAAGGGTAAACATTCTAACAAATAAGAAGATTAAATAAAATGTTATATAAATTTGTGTTTTTTTAGCTAACCAAATTAATCTGTAAGTTACCCAGATAATCTTCTCGTTGCCACTCAGAACTCTTTAAAAGATAAAATAAATTGTTTGCAAATTTTTTATAAGCCTAAACTAACGAAATGTTAACATACCATATGAAATTAAACATTAATTTTTTTCAATATCTATAAAACAAGGTAGCACCATTTAAACAAATAAATTATAACTAATATACAAATGAAAATAATAACACGGTTTCAATTATAATAAAATAAGGAACTGTAATATATTAAACAGAACTTTTTACTAAATACACTGTTAAAAATTTTGTGCTTGGTCTCACCATGATATTGGTTCCTAGTAGCTGCAACGGCTGTGTGGTGAAATGTTTCACCTTTTTTTCGGTGCTTGGTTGAACCATTTTTCTGGATTTGGAAACAAAAACCTGAGAAATGTTTCAACCTAATACCAAAAATAAGGTTTAACGTTTCACCACACAGCCGTTGCAGCTACTAGGAACCATATTTTTGGTGAAACAAAGTGCCTAATTTTTAACAGTGTAGGTTTATGACAAATTATTAAGAATAAACTATTTTATTGAATAAAAGCACATGGATGAAAAGAGATTTCATTGGAAACGAAAACATAAATGTTACTGTTCCATATGAAGAACTTTAAAATAATAAGTTTTGAGAGCAACTACTCTCGGCGGCACTGAATATTCGAAAGATTACATTAGACTGATTCTCGAGATATATTTCAGAGAGACTTGCGGGTGTTCATCTATTTCACTGCCACCACTAGAAAATCTCGCTAAAGTTTGTGGGAAATTCTGTTTAGTAAAAGACATTTGTCGATCTTGTAGTTCGCCCTTTGTTAACGTATTCAGTGAAATAAACGTAGAGGAAAATGTTTTATTTTTAAGTTATCTGGTTTTCACAATTAATTCAATCATACATATACACTTAAGGGGAATGGGAGCACTGAACCGGGGGTCTCCATAGAAAATTGCATCAGTATTAATCCTATGGCGAAAAAAATATTTTCTCTGCCACTTCTCCTGTTGTATTGAATATTTTTGTGAGCGGATTTTTTGTGTGATAAATGTAGCTGACTTACAGGTCCCGACTGTCCCACTTTTTGAAATTGGTTCGAATATTTTTTTTAATTTTCAATAAATAATTTTACACAAAATATTCGAACCAATTTCAAAAATTGGGAAGATAGAGACCTGTTAGTAATCGACATTTAAAAAAAAACCGTTTGTAAAAATTTTCAATACAGCCGGAGAAATGTGGCAGAGAAAATAGGGTTTTTTTTTCCTTTGGATTAACACTGAGGCACTTGAGTTTGGAGACCCGCGATCCTGCGCGCTCATTCCCCCTTAAGAGAGAGGGTTATTCCGTAGACATAATGCATTAATTTCAATTTTTTTAAATTTATAAAAGTAATGCTTCGCTATGTAAGTGCTTTTTTTTTATCACGAATGGAAATCGTATTGAACGAAAAATAAAACAAATTTGAAGAAAGCATATAATCTGGTTATGTAATTAATTTATTTAAACTTTTAATGACAAAAATTAGTGGTGGATACAATATTTAATGCTTAACAATTTTAATATAATTTTAGTACTTCAGGTAAAAAAATCGTTCATTATGCAACAAAATGTATTGAAAGAAAATGCATTTAATATTAAATATTCTTCAGACTGTGCACCCTCTAGCCAAATTAAAAAATATATAATAAAATTAATTAATTGTTGTCGAAAATCTCTGTGATAAAATTTAATGAATGTTATTAATTTTATTAGCTGAAATAAAAATCTTATCATAAAACTAAATTCAAAACTAATTTTAAAACAGCGATTAAAATATTTTTAACCATTCAGCCATTTACTTAGTTGATAACAAAACCTGATGAAAGGAAGTTGGCGAAAAATATAAGACGATATTATCAATGCTTTTAATTTCCTTGCAGATATTTCATCATTATTAAAGAAACCTTTGAAGCAAAAAAGTGTAAAGAACACAAAATGAAACACCCAAAAGATATTATCTTACTAGTACAGCCGAGACGAAAAACTTTAATTTTGATTCATGGGTTATTTTAAAAACACCCTGATTCATTGTCTCTATTGTTTTCGACAAACTATTTTCTTAATTAAAGAACAAAGTTGTTTTTTTAAATGAACGCAATTTCTTCCCACGTAATTTGTGTCAATTTTCGCGGAAGATAGAATGAGTGGAGATGATTGGCGCGAAAACAAGTGAAGCTGTATAAAAACTCGCCAAGTCGATAAAATACATCCTCTGTAAAAACATTTGGCTACTTTACTCTTTTGTATCGTAAATGTTCCTGCCATTTTCCAGTTAACATTGTTGTTTTTTTATTGTCAGGTTTTTCCTAGAAACATAAGTCAAATCATTTGACATACGTACTTCTGGATAATTTAATATATAACATCGTTGGCCGCGACGCGCGTATTCACAGTTGTGAAGTGGTTTAACGAATGGATCCTAAGTTTTGTGGATCGAATCCGTCAGGGAGAACTACAAGCAAGACGTTGTTGAAAAATAAAATACCTCTATGCAAATATTCCTTATAGCTTCCACACTACGCTTATGACGTAAAACGTGAAAGCTTTTATAAATGCTATGTCCAAATGTCTGTCTATCCGTCACCCACTTTCATATCCCAAACTTCAAATACTACAGAAAATTGTGATGCGTCACAAAAAAAAATTTAAGCATCGGAACTAGAAGTCATTGAAAATCCCAGAAAAAAAATTCGATTTCAAAGTGCTTCAATTATAAAAAACTGCAAAATTTTATACCCACTTAAAAAGCATACACTCTTAAAACAAAAGAGTGAAATCCACTCCTATAGGGGAAGTGCATTTTCGGCACCGGAAAGGGGTGGAAATTAACTCAGACTGAGTTAAAACCGCTCGTTTTAAGAGTGTAGGACGTAGATTGTTTTCTTTTATTTCTTTCACCCACTCCGCAAAAAGAGTGAAATCCACTCCTATAGGGGAAGTGCATTTTCGGCACGGAAAGGAGTGGAAATTAACTCAGACTGAGTTAAACCGCTCGTTTTTAGAGTTAGACGTAATGTTCTTTATTCTTCCCCCTCCGCAAAAGAGTGAATCCATCTATCAGAAGTGCATTTTCGCACCGAACGAGTGAATTACCAGACTGAGTTAAACCGCTCATTTTTATTTCAGTATAAAAAGTATCGAAATAATACAATTTTTTTGTCTACAGTCAACTCAACAAAGCAACAAATAAAATATTTTTTTTGCAATTGTTTAGAATGACGTCATAATATGCATCAAAATTGGGTTATTTGATATTTTGCATTATCTGTTTAGAAAGAGGAATAAGTTGTTCTATTTGTTTCATTTTAAAAGGAAACGTAATGTTTCATTTACTTTAAAGCGTTTATCAATATATAATGACATTTAAATGTTTTTTATTCATTTGCTGATAAGGTCCCTTTTCTATCCCTATTCCATACGGTACTAAAATACCAGGGATTGGAGTAACGCGTTACTTGTAACGCCGTTACTTGTAAGAGTTACTTTTTTTAGGTAACGTCGGGTAACGCCGTTACATTTTTCAGAAAGTAACTGTAAGTTAGTTACTTTTAGCGGTAACGAAGTAACGAAAAATTGCGTTACTTTTCCGTTACTTTCCGAAGGCTGTCTGATGCTTATTTATAAATTCCACTCTAAGAGAGAAGGGAACATTTCGCATTCCCGAAATCTGAGCTTTTCTTGGGAGGGAAAAAGCAAACTAGCATTGTCCACTTTGGCTGCTAACGGCAGCCACAGTTGTGAAATTGTTTCGTTAATAATGATTTTCTTTGAAAAATGGTAAGATGGCTAAATTACAATTTTTCTCATAACTTGAATTTCAAAAAGTAACTGTGAATCGTTACTTTTCGTACTAATAACTGTAACGTGTTACTTTTCATATTAAGTAACTGTAACGGTAACAGAGTTACTTTTTTTATTAAGTAACTGTAACTGTAACAGAGTTACTTTTTTAAAGTAACTTTCCAATCCCTGTAAAATACCATACGAACAAGGATTATACTGCCGTGGGCAGTAACTTCCATAATGACTTGGACCATTGTTGCAAGCACTCAATTAGTCTAACAATTAAAATAACATACTGGATTTTTTTTTATTTCAGATCAAAAATGGTACAACTCATTGGTGCGATTACTGCTGTTTACCTGCCCACGGCAGTATAGTGCCTCTACTCAATTCCTTATTTACGGTCTGCACTGTTAAAAATTTTGTGCTTGGTTTCACCATGATATTGGTTCCTTGCAGCTGCAACGGCTGAATGGTGAAACGTTTCACCATATTTTTGGTATTCGGTTGAACCATTTCTCAGGTTTTTGTTTCCAAATCCAGAAAAATGGTTCAACCAAACACCGAAAAAAAGGTGAAACATTTCACCATTCAGCCGTTGCAGCTACTATGAACCAATATCATGGTGAAACTAACCAATATCATGGTGAAACCTAGCACCAAATTTTTAACAGTGTGGCGTTGCTTTGGGTGCATTATGAAAACCATTATAGCTTCACTTAGAAACCCAATTTTACATTGAATTTTAAAACAACGGCGTTTTTGTTCTCCTCTTTCCTCCATGTGTCATTTTCGAAGCACACGTCGTCCTTCCTATGTCACCTTGTTGCCATTCTAAGACAAAGAAAAGTTTTGTTATTTTTTTTCTCCCAATTAAGCGACAGTGGAATCTTTTGATTAACTAATTAAAAGGCATTTGTTCGTTACGCTTAGTGAAAGTTTTAACAGTAATTTGGAAAGATTCTTGTCTGATTATTAGGTTCTTTAAAACTATATCTTGGTCGTTGGGTACGTGACATCGTCTCTAAGCATTGTTTAGTTTTAACAAGTATGACAAGTATTTTGAAATTTACCGAGCCGATAGTCATTTGTTTAACAATGTCTTAAAATAAGTAGAAAGTTACCGTGTTTTAAAAATGGGATATCTCGTGGAATGTCAAATTAGATTTTTGTTTAATACAAAAAAAATTCATTCATTAAATGACTTTCATTGTTTTTTACATCAAAAAAATCAAATTCATCGATTAAATGCCTGAATTTAAACTGAAAATTTTGTTCAAACAGAATTTAAGCATGTTATTAAAAACTTTGTGAAACTCATGACCACAAAAAACTACAACCCTTAACTTACTACTGAATAAATTAATACATTTAAAGGTACACTCTATAGCGATTTCAGTAACTTTAAAACCTAAAAAGTTCTGTGCCAGCTTTACGTATGTATGCAGGGCTCGACTCATAACTTTTAGTGTCCAGTGCACAATTAAGTTTGGGGGCTCCACGTCATATATGAATACATCTGATTGTGATTTTATCATTTTAAATTAGTATAACTAAATAACCTTTAACAATTATCTTAAATACAATTGCAAGCATTACATGTTTTACAGTTTTACTTAATATTTAATAGAGAGACCTATCATATTGTCATATCATGTCACGGCACACCATATTTTAAATACATGCATAATTTTTATTCATATGGTCAGGGCATAATTTATAAAAACAACAAGAGATATAATAATTATAGTGGTTCGTTTTTTAAACAAGTAGGTTTGTAACCGAATCTGTCACTTAACCAGCTTCCACACAACAGTTGTGTTTAACTGGTAAAAAGGCGACAAACACAGCATTGATATTCTATATTAAACATTTACATGCTAAATTTGGCCAGTTTCATTTATTTTATTTCGAAAATTCAATAATTATTACTTATCGTTTGCGAAAATTAATTTATATTTCAAGAATAAATATGTAATATTCCTCGCTTTTAAATAGAATTAAAACATTTCATATCAACGTACAAAGAATCTCGTAGTGAAATATATTTGACGTCATTTCAACTGATCGTGTCGCAAACAATTTATTTTAATTTATTGTCTAAAAGATAAGTTTCTCGAGCGATTGTGCGAATGGCATGGTGATTAAATCTAATAAAATGCTTCCATGCTTTTAATGAGCATTCAATTTGCAGTTTTAAATAATTGAAGTACTTCGAATTCGAATTCTTTCTGAAATTCAATTTTCTAATTGATGCGCTGATTTTTTGACGTATCACCTGTCGTAGCATTTGTAGTTGGCTATTAAAGTAGTGACGGAAGACGGACTGAACGATTATAATACTATCCACTTTACGTTATAAACGTATGTGGAAGTAAAATTAGTGGCTCTTTGAGACCAGCTGTGCCCAAGTTAATCCGTAACATAAATCTATGGATTTTTCTATACCACAGTCATTTCGCGTTAGTGGTACTTTCTTTAGCTGTGGACTGGGATGGATATCAAAAACACACTCTTTGATAATTATGACACATTTACGGGTTATTGACACATTATTGACACCAATCTAAGAAAAAGCAAATCTCCTGTGTAAACTTCAAGAAAAGAATCCTCCCAAATAAATGTGATTGTCACTAAAATAAATCATACTTTACGAAAGGAAAAATAATATCTTTCGCCACTTTTCATTGTTGAGAATCTTCATTGTATCAACAGCCCGTCAATTGGTTTGCCGAGAATGAGCGAAAGCAATTTTGACTATTGCTCGCAATCCTTCAATACCGATAACCTAAATGTGGACAGATAAATCCATCGATTACGCAACACTTGCATTCGGTGGAAGAAATGTGTCGCACAGTACACGAAGGCGTATCGCATACTATTGTACTGAAAAAATGTTTAAGTAGTGTCTAGAAGTACTATTTCAAAAACGCTCTAGATACACTCCTGTGCCATGCTGTAATTCACTTTCGGATAAAAAAAAAAGAACATCTGGTTATTTAAACGACGTAAAGTTGAGTGGTGCTGACGAAAAGACCCTATAAGAGGATTCTTTTTTTTTACAGAGAAAAACTAAACTCCTCGCCTCAACAGCCCATTAGTGGTCCAGGCCTGCCGTGCCCATTTCAGCTTTCATGACCTAGGGCTCTGGGGTGCTAGGCATATGTCCCGGTAAGATGGTCAGCCGCACGAAGAATCCCCAGTGTTTAGTTCCCAATCATACTTGGTACCCATTTTATCGACCCACTTAAGGGATGAAAGGATGGGTCAACCTCGCCCAATGCGGGATTCAAACCCCGGACCTGTGGCCCAGCAGTGCAAAGCACTACCACTGCGCCACGGGGCCTCACTTTACAGAGAAAATAAGTTTATTTTATACCAAGAATTTGTAAGCTCAAAATCCGTTTGTCATAGACAAATTGTAAAGAAAAACAAAATTCTACCTTTCCCTGGTGGAGAAGCAAACATAAGGAAAAATGAAGTACTTGTTCTTTGTATGTTGCGGCAACACCTGTACAAGGAGAACATTCTTATTCTTGAATATTTTTGGTTCAGCCTCAAAACGTGACCTGTAACGTTTTGAAGCCATTTTGAGCTTGAATGAATTTAATTGTGGTGGAACGATTAGAAATGTATTCATTCCAGAATTATTACCAAAACATTCGCTGAAGTACCTTTTAACTGTATCTCATCAGTTAAACTAATCAGTTAAACATTTGTTTCAATCACTAAAATATTTGAAATTTAAGGATCTAACATGTGTGCGCTTGACTCGAAAAGACAACATCGCTAAAATATTTTGAAATTTGAAGATCTACAGTCCCTGGACAAATTATTAGATGCACTGTATTTTTTTTAGTAATTTTATGTTTCTTAAGAGTTTTTATGCAACAATAGTATATTTAAACTACAATATTATTGATTTTTATTTAAAAGAATTGTTGTATACTACATATTTGTATTTATTTTAAGATAATTATGATTAAGATTAATTTATATTAATTATTTATTATAAGATTATTTATGTGTGGAATTATCATTCTCAAATGCAGGAGACAGTACAGTCTTGCATTGCTAGCATGCCGCGCAGAATTAAAGCTTTGATAGCGGCTAAAGGTGGCTCAACTAAATATTGACTTTTACTACCATGAATTTCAGTTTTCTTTTAAACTTACTAAACTTATGCTTTTCTAAATTAATGCTGCTTTATTTATGTCAAATAAATCGGCAATTGATTGGATAATATAAAAATAAAAAACAAATCAATTTAAAGTAATAAAGCGGTACAATATCACCCGGTAATTAATACTTTACATGAAATCTTGCAGTGCGTCTAATAATTTGTCCAGGGACTGTATCATGTGTTTGACACAAAAAGTCATACGTATCCTATACGCCAGTCTTCCGTGCACAAGACAACACCATCGAAAAGACGTGGCAACCAAACAAAGCATCACAGCCGATACTACACCCCTATCAAACAAATGCAATAACCAATAAATTCAACGGAACATCGACACCGAACCAATAAGAAAGAAGGCAGAATGTAGTTCGCGGTTTCCGAGACCCAATGTCATTACTTAGAGTGGTTTTAGCTATCGGTCTAATTCTTTTCCAGGAATATGGCTACCGAACGGGGCAAAAAATAATCTCGCCATCATTTGTTTTAGGCTCCAATCTGGGCAATAAATTATCGGGCCCTTGGGGTTACTTAAGAGGATACGATGTTTAGGAAGGAGTGGTGGGATTAAGATTCGTTTTACAAGAAGGTTGCGGTAATTTTTTTGACGTATTTACGATGTCGCAGGATCTGCTGTGGCAAGGTAAAATCCATTACAGTTTTAAGTGAGCATTTTCAGTTCATTAGAAAAAATATTGGAACATCTAAGACCTAACAGCCGTTCTTGGCAATTTGCGTTAAGTTGCCAAGCAAACAAAAAATAACATTAAACATTCTATATTAAACGTTCCATATTTTCTGCAACACGATAAGTATAACAGTCCTACGTTAATTTGTCAAGCTCGACAAAGGTTACCAATGAACAGACCGACCATTACATCACAGCTGTAATAAAACATCTTACGTATGATTTTATGAAATATATTAGAGTTGAAGTGTTGGAAACGCAGATATCACCCTAATGTGTGATCTATATGGGACCACTTGGTTAGTATTGGCACTTCCCATATGGAGCCAGAAAGAAAGGACCACCTATTTTTTTGGTCAAACCACATGGAGTACCCCATATATCCATTTTCAATTATGTCTTACTTACCATCTATCACTAGATGAATTATTCAAAATAAGGAAATGGTTTAACTTTTTATTACAGTCTGATACGGCTTCCGAATAGAGCAACAAAAAATTGGTGAAGTATTCCATTTCGCTGTGCGCAAGCAATAAAGCTGCCAAAAACGTAAAACTGCGCAAACGAAATATTTCCAAGGGTAACAACTCCAATGGATACTGTGGTCTTTCAGCTGTGTATACTGTGATTTGTCGAGTGAAAATTCAGCTTGTTTCCAAAAGATTCCATTTGGCGAAATTTGCGCCTGTGTAATGAAAAGGTACCAATTAATCTCGCCACCATTTGTTTTAGGCTCCCATCTGGGCAATAAATTATCGGGCCCTTTGGGTTACTTAAGGGTATGCGATGTTATGAAAGAGTAGTGGGATTAGGACTCGTTTTGGACGAAATGGTTTCGGTAATTTTTTGACGTGTTTGCGATATAGCAGTATTTGCAGTGGCAAAGGAAAGTCCAACAGAGAATTGAAAACAATAAATTTTCACATGGTTTTTATAAAATATATTAGTTCAACTACTGTTAACCTGACCATATTTATATCAGTGATTGACTTTCTACCATAAAATCACCATTAAACTTTCGTAAATCCTATTTAAAACATTGTTTTTGTTTGAAAAAACTATTTTGAAAAACTAAAAGGACCCTTCTTGACCAAATTCCACCTGTGGCGAATCTTATTTAATTTAACTTCTATTAACTTTCTTTGTTTCGGCACCCCATTTTGAGCCCCATTTTGGGAAGAAAACTTTTGCCCGCAGTTCTTCTCTTTTCACCCGAATCCTTCAAAATTACGAACTAAAACTAAAGTTCTGTCAATCAAATTTCTAACCCAATAATATAAATTCTTATATATTCTTTTAACCAATCCCTGCATCATAAAGGCGGGACAAATTCATTCCCAGTGAGATTCGAACCGAACAAGACATCACTTTTGCTCCGACTTTCAAGCTAAAAGGACCTGTGATGGCCTGAACCACAATATGCTTTATTCCTTATTTTTATGTAGTTTAGTGCTGTGGTTAGTCTAATTAAATGTCTTTAAAAACCTTCTGATCAAGCACCATTATTCTTAACAACAACATCGGTCACCACGCCTCACACCCATTTTTATAGCTAGATAGTTGAATAAAAAACTAAACTGTACTACGAACTGCAGGACGTCTGGCGACAGTGGAAAATAATCTTGCCATCATTTGTTTTAGGCTCCAATCTGGGCAATAAGTTATCGGTCCCTTGGGGTTACATAAGAGGATGCGATCTTTATGAAGGAGTGGTGGGATTAAGATTCGTTTTACAAGATGGTTGCGGTAATTTTTTTTGACGTATTTACAATGTCGCAGGATCTACAGTGTCACAAAATCTATCAGAGTTTTACATCTTAAAACATACACTATTTGCTCAATTTGTTTAGCGAGATAATTGTATAACAAACTAACTTATTCTGCGAAATGGTGTACGTCTGGTCACCCTAAGTTTGGGCAACCCAGGTCAGCAAACTGTTGTGGGACATTATGTCTATATGGGCCATTGAACTAGAAGAAACGGGGAGTGAGGTGTGTGATTCACTGAACAGGGCAGTAAACGAGCCGGTTCAATAACGAAACGCGGAGGAATACAGGGCACAGCAGCAGAATCGAACCCCGGGCAGAAAACCTAGAAACTTACCTATTTCACTATTGGGTTCGTCTTCGCTGGTTCTTAGTTAGTGATCCACATGGTTATTACTTAAAAAAGTTGGAATTTAACGTTGAAGAAAGTTAATTTCTTTCCCACTAAAAATTTTAAAAATACATTTAGGAACCCAAGTCAATATGATAGAGGGGTCTCATACAAGCATTGCATACAAGTGTAGGGAAAATAGTCATTTTCTGCCCTGTTCGCTCAAAAGAGTGTGAGTGGGTTTTCGGCTCGCTGACACCTCACTCCAGTTTCCATTCTAGATCAATGATATGGGCACACTTGGGTAGTGTGGGAACTAACCAAGGGACCCAGAAAGAAACAAACCCTTTTATTTTTTAGTAAACTACATAGGCCCAAATAGGATACAACTGGGAAAAACACAATTTTTTTGTATGCCATCATTTGTTTGAGGCACCAATCTAGGCAATAAATTATCGGGCTTGAGGGGATTACGCGTTAAACATGTTTTTAGAAAGAATGAATAAATAAAAGTACAAGATTTATTAAGACCTTTTTTTGGTAGTGAGAAAAAATAGCATAGTATCAGATAGCATGAGAAATTTCAATAATTAATTTTTATCAAATACTAATAATTATGCAGAATGTTTTAATCTTTTAAAATATTAAACTAATGAAATAAATCACTTATAAAACTAAAAAAATAAAACTAATGACTTATTAAAAAATTAATTTGAAGAGAATTTTTTAATTATTTAATTGGTACGATGGCTTTCCCACCGTTTTCAGTAATTAATTGCCTGTTTAAAAAATTAGTCATATTTTTCTTGTTTAGCAAAAAAAAAAAATCTTTAACTTTTTCTTTATTTCATTCTGTTCAATTTTTTTTATCTATCTTTGATTATTTAGTTTTTATTTCCCAAATACTCCATGCACTTCATCATTTTTTTTTTCAATTTCTCAATTTGAAAATACGTTAATTCATAAAATGAGCATAATTTCCTAATAAAAGTTACTTAAATAAAAACAAAATTAGAAGATAAATAAGACTAATATCCCGAACAATTTATGTAAGATAAATTAATTTACACGAAAAATGAACTTGAAAACCTTGTTAGCATATCTATTCGAAAATAAAGGCGCTAATGGTAATCACAAAGTCGTTTTCAATCGGTTAATGTAACCATTAAACTTACAACGCGTACGAAATAATTAAAATATCAATACATTCCAAATTGTTTCCTATGCAATAAATTAACCCATATTCTAAAACAAGTTGTTAAAAAAAAGTCACGTATAAATATCAATTTCAAATTTTCCAAATCAGTGATAATCATAATGGGCCATCTAATTGAAAAATCGAATAAATTAACGATTTTCGTGAAACCCAACGATTCGTAAAATTAAACGAGCAATTATACGGAACTAGAAAATGTAATTGGGCAGCTAATATCAGACTTTTTTCTGCTGATAAGACTTTCTAATTAGATTTCTGATATTCACCCAAGATTTAAATTCTAAATTTTCGAAAAGAATTGCACACAACATCCACTGAAAATAAATTGGAAAGTTTTTAGTTATTGCCTTTTTTTATATATATAATTCCAATGCGAGGAGAAGAATTAAATAAAGTGAATTCATCGAAATAATCAGCGAAATAATTCTGAATAATTCTCGAAGTGAGCAAAACTATTGGTTTTCGTAATCAAGTTAAGTGGAAATGGCCTATGGAGGTAAGAATAAGTTAAAGATGCGATCATTTCAAAAACCAATGATAACAATGGTTTGTTAAATGAAGACTTGACCGTGTCCATAATAGGCCCATATACACTGAAGAGCCAAAATAACTGGTATAGGCATACATCTGCAAATAAAGGTGTATAAAACCAATAGAAGTTCGTCGCTATGTTCAGCAGCGTCTATGTGCTGCTATCATGACAGGTTATGAAAATTGAAGGGATTTTGAAAGTATCGGGGGTTGAGAAATGAAATTCCATATCCATGTATCTCCGAGGTGAAGATGAATTTTGGATTTAAGTCCTTACGACAATTTCACGAGTGTACCATGAATATCGATAATCCAGTAAAACATCAAATCTACGACATAGCGTTGACCTTAAAAACATCGTGCAAAGCCGGGTCCATTGACAACTGATCATTAAATGTGATAAACGTCTATGTCGATTCTATGTCGTACAAATGTCGACTTCTTATCCATTTAATGAATATTCACCGATATGGGCTTCTGGAGCTATATATTACGTATCCGTAATATATCATGTTTAATGATTTTCGTCCGTCGTCGATGATCCGTTTTTGCATGATCTTTTTCATGCCGCAGCTGTGTCGTAGTTTTAATGTTTTACTGGATTATCGATATTCATGGTACACTCGTGAAAGTGTTGTAAGTGAAAATCCAAAATTCATCTCCACCTCGGAGATGCATGGATATGGAATTCCATTTCTGAACCCCCGATACTTTCAAAATCCCTTCAATTTTCATAACCTGTCATTACAGCAGCACATAGACGCCGCTGAACATAGCGACGAACTTCGATTGGTTTTATACACCTTTATTCGCAGATGTATGCCTATACCAGTTATTTTGGCTCTTCAGTGTAAATGATTAGCCAATAATTCGGCGCTACATTGCATTCAAAAGATATTTCGAAGTAACAAATCTTGATGTTTCACATAAAGAGGAATATCAGTACCTTGAATAAATTCAGGTCTTATACTGCATTCTACAGCCGCACAAAATTTCATTTATTAAATATTAAATCTGGCTTAATGAATAAAATTGTGAGTTGTGAGTTAAAATCTCATTGAGTGAGATGCATGTTTAATTTCAGCTGACCAGCCTCCTTACACTCGATGCCAACTAAAGGTAATAAGATAGAAATATGCTACTGGAGACGATTCTACCGTGGGTGTAAAGAGCTCCATAAAATACTCGCAAAATCATCCAAATATATGTTTAAAACATGAATTATATTTAAAGTTAAACGCATAATAGAATTACTAGTGAAAGTGCATTTTGTCAGCTAAACCATGTGTTGTTATTGTAAGTGAAATTACTAGCTCATGTGTTGCCCAAATTACCAGCTCAGGTGTTAACTCACCGATCATTGTAATTACGTCATCGTCATTCATTGCACAATGCCATGTGGCAACACTTGTATACATCGGCTGGTCAGTTTTGTAAACAAAGTGTTCTATTCGACTCCTACTCTGGCGTGCTAATATAGTCTCAAGTTTTGGTAGAAATATAATAATACCATGTGACTGATTGATTGTTTTTTTTTTAATTTTGAGTGACGTAATTTATGTACTCGCCGTGGCAGCAAGTGCATTTTTAATTGCCCAATCAGGTCCATTGAGCTTTTTTCTGTTTGTTTGATCATCTTTCGTTGACAGAGTTATCAAAGAGTTGGCGAAGAATTAGATTTTTACAAACTCTTTGTTTTGGTGATAGAATTTTCGCCGAATACCCTAAACCAGGGATTTTCTATTTTTCTATATTAATAATTTTTATTCCAAAGTACATCATAATAGTATAAATTTGTGAGATAATAATAGAATAAATCAAATACTATTTCCATTTTTCACTATTTAAAAAAATCATTTTTGTTTCACAAGTAGGTGCTATGTTGTCAAGCTTTACATTTTTTCTATGTCCATTAATATAGTTAACTTTTGCTATCCATTTTCCACGAGGGTTAAATCGGCGGATTCTGCTGTAATCTCGGTTATGTTCCATGCTCTAAACGTATCACTTTGACTTGGCGACTTTCATATGGCTTCACTTTCATTCTAGCCAAGCATCTCCGTCTTCTGCTAGCCTCAATGCATCTCAAGCCCAGTGTATATCTCCATATATCACTAGGTTGGATTTAATTAGTTTTGAAAATCGATTTATCTCCTCGGCAGAGATGGGCTTAGATAGAGTTGTTACAATTCAATAAATCTGTGGTTACTAACGATAAGAAAAAGACTAAGGTATTCGAGATATTGTATTTTATTTATGTATTTAAATTTACTTCGATATCTTCAGACGTTTTTTATATATTTTAATTATTTAAAATATTAATTTATAGTTAATTTATATTAATTTCATTAAAAAGAATCATTTATTTATAACATACTAGCTTTCTAAACCCGGCGTCGCACGGGTTAACCTTTAATAACGGTGATTTGTTTTTGACACAGCTGTAATAAAATGGTCGGTCTGTTCATTTTCGACTTTTGGCAATACTTAAAATTTAACAACCCATATGTGGTAATAATTCTACACTCAATAAATGAAATAAAATAATTATAGTCAAATAACAATCCTACAAATTAAAACTTCTTGATATCTCGTGTTTATACTTAATTTTTGCTCGCGCTTAAAGTTTCTTTCAAATTGAAAATTAAAAGTAGAAATCGAATTTGTGTCAATTTTGAACGGCTCTTCTTACTGGATTTATTGTTTATCTACGGATGACGTCAAGCCCCTGTTTCGGCCCGGCCCATGTGTTTTCAAGCCCCAGTTTCGGTCTCTCACTCTCAGGTGGATGACGTATTTTTGTAAATAATTATATTAATTAAAAAATCGTAATCAAATATTAAAAAACTAAGCCTCAGGTGCACACGTAGGTATTACAGGGAATCTATATTAAAAATTTCGAATTTTTCGAGCAGTATAAGTAGGTCTTTCACAATCCACAGACAAACAGACAGACTCTTTCTTTTATTATTATAGATGATAAACTTATCTTTACTTCATATTCACAGATGATTCATATTCACATAAGATTTATTCTAGAGAAATTTGAAGATAAAAATTAAATACATTGACTTAAAATTAACAAAATAAATACAAATAATTATTATATTAAATATACAGTGTTTCATCTAATTTGTAATATAAATTTAAACCCTACCATTACAAACTTTTTTTGAAGTATCACCAGCCTTTCTGACTAAACTTGTAAAATTTAATCGGCAATGAGATAATATCATTTAAATATGAAATACATTTAGATTTTTAACAAGAGAAAAAAATTTAGTTTTAGTTTGAAATATCGTCGCACCAGAGCTACACGAGGGCTGTTGGCGACGGGCGTCGTATTTTAGAACCACAGTCAAGTGACGAGCCGACACCTGAGTAGGCACCCAACGCAAATGTTAAGGGCGACATCGTACGCAGCGTTAGGACTTCGAAGGATATTTAACGTGCACTCCCTCCACACGGGGTATTATTCGTCGGACATTTTGGCTGCACGGGCCGTTTATAGGTCGGCAGTTATTTAGGCGATTCCCGGACCCGAACCTGGGACCTTCCGCATGCTAGGCGAATGCCTAACCGACTGGGCTCCCCAGAGAAAAAATATAAACAATGTTATTAGAATTCTTGTGTTGGTATATGCGTTGTTACGAGATAGTGTAGTATTAACAAAGTATTTAAAAAAAACTATGAATGTTTTTGACCAACAAATGCTGAGAAAATATCTCAGGTATTACAAATCTTTTGTACTTAAACCTTCCGAATGACCTGAAAATGGTTAAAATTTAGGATTGTTTTCCTGTTCAGAACTTTTTAAATTATTTTTTTTCAAATAATATTTGTTTATAATTAAAACATGGTTATTTTCAAAGAAAGGATCTTAAAATCATTTCTAAATAAAGTAGGATGTCAATAAAATTCCTTATTCCTAATTTTTGAAATGTATGGCTATTGCCAGAGCCTGATTTCTGGCAGGGCAAACGGATCACGTGCCCAGGGCCCCTATTCAAGAGGGCCCCAAAATTTTCTTAAAAGAATAATACTGGGGGAAAATAGTTGCCACAAAGAAAAAATAATAATAAACATAATACAATTGAACCAAGTACTATTAATTTTTTATACGCAAGCCACTATTTTTTATTCCTTGTTAATTTTATAAATTAACTGCCTCAGCCATGTGATCAAGTGAATAAAAATTATGTATGTAGATAAAATGATTTGACATGATACAATAGGTATCTGATGTCATATCTTATGCATGTATTTAAAGAATTGTATGTAAAAAAGCAATGCTTACATGCGTACTTAATATAATAAAGGTTATTTATTCGTATAATTTTAAAATGAAATTAAAAACCATTTTCATGGACGGATTGATGTATGTTGCGGGGGCCCCTAAACTGGATTGTGCCCTGGGCCTCTAAAATTGTAAGTTGGGCCCTGGCTATTGCTAGAAATACTGGGGCATGAATTACAGAAAAATCCTGTTTTAAAGTTTAGAAGATTCACTTCAACTTAAATTTCTATTTGAAATTGAATACAAAACATATAGTTTTATTAACCTACAGTTAGGTTCCCCGAGTTAAGTTGAACTCATGGATATCATAGTTAAATTATTAGATTGGCAGATCACGTGACCTCCAATGCTAACGACGGGACGCGCATGGAGGCCAAATAAGGGGGCAAAATGGCCTGTGTTGCTGCCACTTTAAGGAGAAAAATACTACGAAAAAATACCATCTAATTCTAAAATTACAAAAAAAAGAATACTGGAAAAGGATTTAAAGTCACTAAAAAGATTCCAAAATGCAGCTAGTATTTTTACGATATTTTTTTTTGTAATTTTAGAATTAGATGGTATTTTTTCGTAGCATTTTTGTCCTTAAAGGGGCAGCAACACTGGTCATTTTGCCCTCTTAAAAGGCCTCCATGCGCGTCCCGTCGTTAGCATTGGAGGTCATGTGATCTGCCAATCGAATACTTTAACTATGATATGTATGGTTGAACAGTTGAACTACATATATGGCAAAAAAATTAATGACATAGAAACTGGACAACAAGGATTTCCAATCCCGAACCATAAGTCACTCGCCAAAAACCTGCAATTTCCTCCCTACAACTTATTTCCAGCAACAACCTCGACGTATATAAAATCCCTTTTGTCCAACATGCTGCTTGGGGCAAGGCCAAACCCAGAGGAAAAACCCCGTACACAAGTCCCTCGGTACACTAACCTAGGGGATGGGCGTTTCTAGAAAAATACTGGTTCTCGGTTTAACCGGTTTATTTCTGAAGATTTTAACTCATACGATTTATACCATAGATATCATAATTAAAGTATTAGATTGGCAGATCACATGACCACCAATGCTAACGACGGGACGCGCATGGAGACCAAAATGGTCAGTGTTGCTGCCACTTTAAGGAGAAAAATACTATGAAAAAATACAATTTAATTATAAAATTACAAAACAAATATCGTAAAAATACTAGCTGCATTTTGGAATCTTTTTAGTGACTTTAAATCCTTTTCTAGTATTTTTTTTTTTGTAATTTTAGAATTAAATGGTATTTTTTCGTAGAATTTTTCTCCTTAAAGTGGCAGCAACACTGGCCATCTTGCCCTCTTATTTTGGCCTCCATGCGTGTCCCGTCGTTAACATTGGAGGTCACGTGATCTGCCAATCTAATACTTTAACTATGATATCTATGTTGTATACCGTCTTCAAAAACCGGTTTCGTTATGTTTTTGGACGTTTGTTATGTTTCCGGTGTTATGTTTTTTTATAGACAGAGAATAGCTGTTAACAGTTTTCTAAAATCGTCACATATTACACAGTTAAAGTTTATTTTTTCTATTGCTTTGTTCTTCAGGTTTTGCGTATAAACCTTTTTTTAACTTTTAAATTACAATTGGCTTGTTGCACGTGACGCATTTCTTTCTGCTTTCACTACTGCATTTCATTGGTGGTTTCGGTGATTGGTGTAATAAGAAGGTAAGATCCGCCCAATGTATTGATTAACCAATTAAGACCTTATTTTCATTCATGTGTAACTGTTGCCAATTAAGTTGGGTAACATGTCTAGTGTAAAACTAGAGATGGAATCGAGAAGAATGAAAAAAATCTTGTAAGTCTGTTCCTGAAATACAAAAACTAGAACTTTATTTTTAAAGAAAAACGGTTTTTAAGTGGTGTTTGACTAAAAAGCTGATTCCACGGTTACAGCTGGTTCAGCCAAGGAACCAATTTATTCCATTAAGCTAGAAGGGAAACTGGAGTGAGGTGTCAGCGAGCCGAAAACCCACTCTCACACCCTTTTGAGCGAACAGGGCAGAAAAGGACTATTTTCCCTACACTTGTATGCAGTGCTTGTATGAGACCCCTCTATCATATTGACTTGGGCTCCTAAATGTATTTTAACATTTTTAGTTGGAAATAAATTAACTTTCTTCAACATTAAATTCCAACTTTTTTTTAAGAAATAACCATGTGGATCACTAACTAAGAACAAGCGAAGACGAACTCAATAGCGAAATAGGCAAGTTTCTAGGTTTTCTGCCCGGTTCGATTCTGCTGCTGTGTCGTGTATTCCTCCGCGTTTCGTTATTGAACCGGCTCGTTTGCTGCCCTGTTCAGTGAATCACACACCTCACTCCACGTTTCTTCTAGCTCAATGCTTTATTCCAGTTTAACCGGAACCCAAAAAAACTGGCTTTCGGTTTTCCCATCCCTACACTGACCAAAAACCCATTTGTTTCACTTAGGCCCAATCAGTCACATCTATGTTCCGTACTTTCGATAATCGAACAGAACAGCCTCAGATTATTCAATTACACCTTTCATACTACCCAAAGAGAGATTCGTTTTTTAAAATCGAATTTATTCTGGCGCGCTTTTTTTATATATAGTTTTTGTTTTGTGGCTGGTGCTACAACTTATATTTTTTTTTAAGCGACAGACGAAAATTATGGGAAATATATTTGTCGGTTTTTTTTGTGTTTGGAAGAAGAATACCCTGGGATAAAACGGGTTATTCAATGCCTGCAACATAAAAGCAGGGTAATCTTCGAAATCTAAATAGCGTTTAATTCATTTAACCGGAACCCCAAAAATATCGATTTTGGTTTTCCATCCCTACACTGACCTAGAAAAATTTGTTTGCGGTCTCTTTATGACACACAGATTTCGTAATAATCGATATAAGAAAGAACACTCAAATAATACAATCTGCATTTGATATTTTCAAAGAAGAACTTATTGTTTTTTAAAATCTGAATTTATTAATGGCTTACTTGTGTTATTATTTTTGTTTTCTGACTTTGGCTGTAAGCGATTTTTCAGTAATTTAATAAGTTTGGCCGACATTGATAACCAACGACCTTATGTTGTTATTATACAGTAACTGTTTGCCATTATTGAAATTTGGCCGGAAAGGAATGTAAAAGCTTGTAAGTTCTAACTAAATATTAAAAATGATATTTTTTAATAAAAAAAAAACGTTAAAGCGAGTTTGTTAATTAAAAACCTTAATTCCAGAATACACATTTTTATTAAGAACCGCTTTGAATTCACACATATTAATGAAACCAACAAACGATTTGGTTTTTCTATTCCCAAACTCGAAAAACAGTTGTATTACTTTTTTAATCATCAATCAGTCATTTAATTCGAACTTGATATTCAAAAAATGTACATGCCTAGTAAAAATTTCATTAAAAATTAAACCTTTGATTTATCCATAAGAGATCGTTTTTAAAATGAATTTATTCTCGGGGTTCTTTTGTCAATTTTTTTATACCGATGTGTTTACAATTATATTTGTTTTTTTTACGAGACGATCATAATAGTTGGGGAAAAATGATTTTGGCCGATATTTTTTTGATTTGGGAATTTAAAAAAGCACTGGTATAAGACGGCGTACCACTAATGGCATGGACAAAAAAAGAATCAATGTAAAACATTCTTATGAAATCTTCATAAAGTCAGGAATTAAGAATTGGAAGTAGAGTTAAAATTCGTTCTTTTTACATTTGAATATTATACATACTCTATAAAATTTCGTATTGATGGGTCCTTTTAAGCACAGAGATTTACTAGATAATAAAATCTTAATGTATGTTAATTAAGAAAATAACTATATAATTACAGAAATGAAAAATTTTTTTACTTAAGAATAAATTAATGTTAAATGTTTGATTACCTTATATAGTGCTAATTGTGGGGTGTTATTTATTTTTGGGTTTTTGTAAACTTTCTGAGCGTTAAGCCCAGTTTTTCCAGCAGTAACAACAAATGTTGAAGGTTGTATTGACAATAAATTGTTATTGATATTCTAATATTTCATCTGGATGGGATTTTAAAATCATGCTTTTAAAATAAATCCAATTAGTTTATATGTTATTTTTTTAATAGAAATTATGCAGAGAAAACAACCATGCAGTTTTGCTTAATTTCAAAGCCGCTCAGAATATTAAATAACACATTTTTTTAATTGTAACTTATTTGAAAATAAAACAACATATTAATTAAAATCTAACAACATATTTTTATTCCCCAAACTCCGATTTTAGAAAGTATGCATACACTTTTTTTAAATCATATAAAATCAGGCAATTTAATATCGAACACTTAATTGTTAAAAAATGTTACATGCAAATAGTAAAAAAATTTCATTGAAAACTAAAAATTTTGGATTTATTTTTTATACAATATCATTTACGAGATTTTCACGTCTTTGTCAAGGGAATTTTTAAAAACCTTTTTCATTTATATATTAAATCAATCCGAATTTATTTTTCCTTTTAAAATTTTGTTTTAAATTGATGTTTATGAAAACTTACTCGCTTTATACCTGGATTCAAAATGAGATACATTGAGCAAAACTAATTCTTTTGAATCAAAGTTGTGAATTTCAACAACTAATGCATTTAGCATATCGTGGATTGTCAGTCATCTTAATATTTAATTGGATCCAATAAAAAGAATTCAATGTAAAACGCATTCTTAATTAACTTGCTTCTTTTAAAGTCGGCATTTTAAGAATTGGAATGTCATTTTTATTATTGACTCAATATTTGAATACATTTGAATATTATTCACGTGAAATATCAAAATTCCATAATTTGAATGATGGTGCCATGATTTAAAAGACATTTTGATTCATGTAAATCAAAATCCTTGAATGTATTGTTTATATTAAGAAATAATCCTTCAGGTATTAAATTACGATTCAAAAGAGAAAAATTTTGTTTTATCACTCTAAGAATTGAAATAAATAAGATAAATGTAGGATCGTCAACCAATAGCAATGTCTTAAAAATCTTCCTTCCCATGCCACGCAAAAAGACTTCCCTACCATTGTAGGTGTTTCAGTTTTATTGAATAAGCATCTTTACTTAACATTTGCCACACAAAATATTTAATGATAATTTTCCTACAAAAGGAACTAAAGCTCCTTTCAGTCATTATTTCCAGAATTTTGTTGAGAGGTATTTACTTTATTACAACATTTCCATTTGTTTAATCAGCCGTGCAGTATTTTTGGGGATTTAATGAAACATTGGCAATTTTGAGTAGGTATTTGTTGAATTTAAAAAGCAGAGCAATTTTTGAGTGTCGTAAATCGGAAATATTTATTTTCCTTTTGACGAGAAAATATCATTTAATCTACCTATTTCGCCCTTTACACAGTTTTTAGAAATGTATTATAGTGATATGTTTGAGCAGATTTCTTATGCAAAGTGAAAAATCTTTAGCAGAATATGGGTCAGTTTCCTGGAAAATTGTCTCTTTATACCTCCTCACGTATACTAATTCCATCAGTATGGTCCTTTTTCATGATCGGAAGGCAAGAGAGATCAGCATTGGGAGGCAAGAAAATTCCATTAAATGTTGTCTAACAGTTCGAACATTGCAGTAGAGATGGTGTATTTTTAGTTAAGGCGTTGTCCGTAAAGTGGTTTTTGCTTTCATTTTCTTTAAAGGTTTGAAATTTACCGCATGCTTAAAGTCTTTCCCTTTGCTCTCTTTTTTCTTTTAGCTGCTGATTTAGTAATCTTAAATCAAAATTATCAAAATATTAGAAATCTACACATATTATAGCTAATCTACAGGGTGTCCAGAAAAGGACTCCCAGTTTTCAAAAATTAACAAAAAAGAAATGGATAGAGATTTTAACACAATTCTTGCAGAAAACGAATGAGTCATGTCTGGAATTTGATATGGAACACTTTATTATGTTAGTTATGTTTATTACGTTATTATGTTATTACATTTTATTATGTTCAATTTAACCGACAGATGGCGCGGCAATACCGTGTGTTGGCTGTATGAAAGAACTAGGCATGCGTATATGCCGAAAAGAAGGACACGTGGTCAGAAATGTTCAGTAGCTTTCAGTTCAGGGAAAGCAGCAATAGTTATTGCGTGAATCCAACACATGGTATTGCAGCGCCACCTGTCGGTTAAATTGAACATATTAAAGTTTAATAACATTAATAACGTATAAGCATAACTAACATAATAAAGTGTCCCATATCAAATTCCAGGACATGACTCATTCGTTTTTCTGCAAGAATGTGTTTAATATATCTATCCATTTCTTTTTTGTTAATTTTTGAAAACAGGGTGTTCTTTTCTGGGCACCCTGTACAACAGATAAATCAAACAGAAGCTGTGACTGGCACTTCGTTGTGACTTACACTACAAAGTTAAAATGTTTTATAAATAGAGAAAATGCTGTTTATTTTAAAAATGTAAAGGTGTGGAATTCCACAGAGGTTAATATAGAAAGAAAATATCTTAAAAATTTCAAAGCAAATCTTTATTTTAAAAAGTTCTAGAAACTTTTATATCTTTTCGTGACTTACACTACAGCTCAAAAGGGGATTTTTATCTTTCTAATTGAGTATCTTTCAGTTAGAAATGATGATTAATAATGTGTTTTTAAAATAGTTATTATAGTGTATTTTAATAATTTTACCAAAAAATCTGATAAAAAAATACTTTACTTAAAATTCAAGATTTCAAAATTATGAAAAACCGTAACCAATGCTTTCCAAAAAAACAGACACTTTGAAGCTAAAGTGTTGCCACAGATAAAAATAATAATAGTTTTTGATGCAATATTTGTACAATTCAAACTTTTCTAAATAATCACATATAAAAGTTTCAACTGTAATAAAAAATATTTTTTAAATTCACCTGAGGTATGCATTTACATGGAATTAACCATTAGACAACTACAGTTAAGAATTTTATTTTGAGTTTTTACACAATACATTAATATCAATTGAAGATCAATAAAAAAAATCAATGAGGAAAACGCTTCCTAAACGAACTTCTTTTAAAAACAACAATTTAAATTTTTAATGGAAATATTATTTGAATTATTAGCTCAAGTTAATGGTTTCTTGTAAAACCAACACTTCAAGTGTATCATTTTCATTAAAAAACAAGTAGGTTTGTAACAGAATCTGTCAATTAACCCGCTTCCACACAACAGTTGTGTTTAAAAGGTAAAAAGGCGACAAACACAGCATTAATTTTCTATATTAAACATTTACATGCTAAATTTGGCTAGTTTCATTTATTTTATTTCGGTTTTAAATAGAATTAAAACATTTCATATCAACGTACAAAGAATCTCGTAGTGAAATATATTTGACGTCATTTCAAACTAATCGATGTCGCGAAAATTTATTTTAATCTATTGTCTATAAGAATTAAAGTTTCTCGAACGATTGTTGCGAATGTCAATGGTGATTTAATTCTAATAAAAATGACTTCCTATGCTTTTTAAATGAGCATTCAATTTTGCATTTTTTTAAATAATTGAAGTACTTCAAATTCAATTCTTTTCTGAAATTTTCAATGTATTCTAATTTCGATGCGCTGAATTTTTTGACGCATCACACTTGTCCGTAGCATTTGTAGTTTGGGCTATGAAAGTGAGTGACGGACAGACGGACTGAACGTTTATAATACCTTCCACTTTTTACGTTATAAACGTAGTGTGGAAGCTAAAAAAAGACTTCAAAGAATAATTGTTGATTCAAAAGAGAAAAATTACGATTTTTATCACTCTAAAAATTCATCATTACTTTGCAACTTGCAACAATGATTTATGTAACATTGATCGCAAATATGAAAAATATAAAGTACCATTGACAAAATATTAATTTGAATTGTAATATTTATGTAGAAGCCGGATGCTGGGATAGCTAAAAAAATTCTTTTGAAATATAACTGTTTTTAAAACAAGTATTTGTCAAATAATTTTTCCTAAACCCTTATTTTTCAGTCATGTAAAACACTTAAGTGAAAGCTACTGATGCTAGAAAAAGGTAAGAATTGTAAGCATTTGTTACTTGGAAAGTAACTAACACAATTGCAGGAACGTAAAAAAATTAGTCAACTACAGTTAAAATATCTGTTTTGTTTTTTGCACAAAATCTTAATATCAACTGAAGAACAATAAAAAAATTGCAATGTTTAAAACACATTCTAAACTAATTTCTTTAAATCAGCATTTAAGATTCGAAATTGAAATATTCCTTATAATATTATATCAAGATTTAAAGTAAATGATATCCATGTAAATCAAAATCCTCAAATATATCGCTCCCATTAAAGAATAAGACTTCAAAGATTAATTTTTGATTCAAAAGAGAAAGATTACGACATCTATCGCTCTAAGAATTCAAATAAATAAAATACATAAAAGATCAATTCTAAAACTCTTAAATGCAATATCCATTAGAAAATCTGAATTGAATTCGGAGAATGGAATTTTATTATCGTTAAAAATAGCTTCTCCAATAATTATTGTCTTAAATTCACACACGATCTCGATTTATTGGCAGTCTTAAATGTCTTATATTTCATCTCTGAGAATTGAAGATTTTGATGGCGCGAAACAAATTCGCTTTTCTCTTACTGAAGAAAATTATAATTCATAATGATTGGTTCCCCATTTGGCGATTCTTTGCCTTTTATAAATATTTTTTTTCAATTTTGAAATCTCAATACACCAAAATCTATAGAAAAAATTTTTGAGGATAATATTTTGGCTTAAAGGACCATTTAAACCCTCTAGTGTGTTTTCCCTAAGTTTTAAAAACAAATGAAGAATTAATTTTTCCCACGAAAAGCAATTTTATTTCCATTGAATGTGCCATTACCATTTATACCTTTAAATTTATTTTACTCAGTTTACTAAGTGATACAACTCCACTCATTATTCATGAAAAGCTGTGATATGATATTCATAAGAAAAATATTTGATAGATTTTTAATAAATTAAACAGTTTGCAATTTGTAATTGTTTTTATGAAATTCAGTGGTTTATCCACTAAAATATTTTGTCGAAATTATGCCTTGCTTTTAAACATTCAATCAATGAGGTGGCAATGGCTTGGAATTCAAATATACAGCCGAATAATCAAATATATTAAAAACATTTTTATAAACCTCAGCAAGATTTTCAGGAAAAGAGGAACTGTCAGTCCCATAGAGCTAATGCATTAGATTTGCAATCACAGCTTGCGCAGACGTATTGCTTTACCCTGTTAGCAATTTTTCCATAGGTATGGGAATCAACACAACATCAAAATGAAACAAATTTGAAACGAAAATGTTATCTAG
Organism: Oedothorax gibbosus; assembly: GCA_019343175.1. Lineage (NCBI taxonomy): Eukaryota > Metazoa > Arthropoda > Arachnida > Araneae > Linyphiidae > Oedothorax > Oedothorax gibbosus. The sequence continues at coordinate 1,589,792 of CM033279.1, forward strand.
TTGTTTAATTATATATTTTTGAAGTTTTAAAATGCCAAAAATTACCGCAAATGGCAACACTATTTTAAAACTGTATCAAAGTAATAATAAAATAACCGGATGTTATTTTCTTTTCCATTTTGTTTTAAATGGATGTTATGATGATTCCCATACCTGGTGAAAATGGGCTAACTAATGTGGAAAAGCAATTCTTTTCCAAAAGTTGTGATTTCAAAACTAATGCATTAGCTCTATGGGACTGACAGACCCTCTTAAAGGAACATGAATTTCCAAAAACGAAACTAACTCCCCCAATGTTAAACTAGAGAGAAATCTGATTTTCTTGACTAGCATCCACAATATTTTTTACCTTTTCCTTCCAAACTTGTTGCCCTGCAAAAGCCCTACGTTTGTGCGTAGCAAAATTCCTGTGATATAGTTTTTTGAACAACTGTACAGTTAGTTTATAGTTTTCAACAACTACGAAACTGTAAAGCATTTTCTTTGCTTGTGTAAGCATATATTAAAACATTCTAATTTACTTTATACACAATTTTAGCTGCCACACTACGTTTATAACGTAAAAAGTGGAAGGTATTACAATCGTTCAATCCGTCCGTCTGTCCGTCACCCACTTTCATAGAACGAACGGTAAGTCTCACAAAGAAGTGAAATACGTCATTTTGAAGCAAAAAATCAGGCTAGGCTACATTCCAAATTTCATTGAAAAATTTAAATTAGAAAAATTTATTTAAAATTTAAATAACTAAAAAATTAACCTACAATGAAATAACATGCAAATTCCATTTTTATTCAATATTTTCACTGTTGCTATTTCGTCAAACGTACGAGAAACTTTATTTAAAATAAAACTCTTGAAAGAATATTTATTTATGTGATATAATTCAGTTTGGATTGTTGTAATATCACAATAGATTTCTTTTGATGGTTCATTGTATGTGTATGAGGAAGGATGCATAGAGAATTCTAACTTCGAATAAAAAATAAGCGAAAGTTCTCTTATTTTTAAAGCATTAATTTTACTAATTACATATTTTTCGAACTGTAAATTAATTTAACAAACGATAAATAATAACTGAATATTCGAAAGAAATGTAAATGGGAAATTGTGGCGACTCAAATATATTTATTAAAAAATATTACATAATTATTCTTCGAACTTCAAACAAATTTAGCAAACGATAAAGTCCAATTATTAAATCTGGAAAGAAGATTAATGAAAATAGTAAATTTTGGCGTTTAAAAGTCTGAATTACAACTAGCTAAATGCCCTGTTTGGCGATTTTCTTTCTGTGGCGTATATATAGTTTGTTTCCTGTTGAGCACAAATGTTGTGTGGAAGCGGTTCAAGTGACAGATTCTGTAACAAACTTACTTGTTTTAAAAACATTTGGGGCTTATCAGCATCTAAGCATACCAGCAAGTTCGAAACAATAGGTAAACATTTGTAGATACCACTTACGAAACACTCTATCCAATATCTCCATAGACAAAAATTGGGTTTCGTTTTCAGAAATCCATGTCCTCTTAAACGGCTAAAATCGACATCACCCTAAAACTCATAATATCACTACCATTTGGCGAAAAATTTGGCGGTACGTGCCTCCTTGACAAACTTGGGAAACCCTTCACACCTACATTTCTTCATCCTGTAGCCCCCCCCCCCTCCCCTCCGAAACGACGATATTAAAATCATAATCAATAAGTGGGTCCCCCGCCATTCTGCGAGTTATTAATTCCTTTCCATGGCCTGTAATACAGGCTTTTAATAACAACAAGATCAATAGATGGCGCTGATTTTAATTAATTTACCCTGGCTTTTCAATGGGCGTTTTAAATTCATTTTGAAAGGCCGTTTGAAAGTTGGGTTGGCGAGACAGTTGGGGAAAGAGTTTGAAGCTAACTTGATATGAGTGTGTGTGTTTATATTGCCTTAGACAGTTATAAACGTAAAATTGAAGATTTACATTGGAAGTATTCTCTCAGATAAGCACATGTTTCTTAAGACTTGTAGAAACTTATTCACAAAAACGCAGTTTTAAATGTTATTATCATGCAAAAATGTGCTGTAATGGGCATTTTTCAGGTTTTGAATCGCAACACAAATGCAGAATGTAATTTTTTTTTCTTGGGTCTTTGATTGGTGAATTAATGTCACGCGGGAACAGAACACCAATCTGAGCACGGATCGATGGAAATGCCGGAATGAAAACTGGAAAGAAATATATCCAATAAAAAAAGCCTATTTCTACAAATATCTATTTTACAAGCCACTTTTTTAATGATCAGATAAATCAATCTGATTGCAAACACCATACCAACATTCCCAGCCCATAAATATATACAATATATACAACACAATTTTTTTCTATAATACTTTTTATCCACAGTCGAACACTTCTCACGTCTCATGTAAAATCTGAAATATCGCACAATTTCCCGAAAAGCGTTGGCAACAGACCATGCGGGCGCCACATGATTGGACAAACCATAGGGTTAAGACGAAGGTGGAGATGCTTGGCGAGAAAAGAAGTGAAGCCGTCAGAAAGTCGCCAAGCAACCCTAGTAGCCCCATAGATATCATAGTAAAAGTATTAGATTGGCAGATCACGTGACCTCCAATGCTAACAACGGGACGCGCATGGAGACCAGAATAAGAGGGCAATGGGGCCAGTGTTACCACCAGTTTTAGGAGAAAAACACTACGAAAAAATACCATTTAATTCTAAAATTACAAAACAATACCATAAAAATTTTAGCGGCATTTTGGTATCTTTTTAGTGACTAAAAAAAAAAACGTGAAACGCTTTGCTAGTATTTTTATGGTATGTTTTTGTAATTTTTTAGAATTAAATGGTATTTTTTCGTAGTGTTTTTCTCCTTAAAGTGGTGGCAACACTGGTCTGTTTGCCCTCTTATTCTGGCCTCCATGCGCGTCCCGTCGTTAGCATTGGAGGTCACGTGATCTGCCAATCTAATAGTTTAACTATGATATCTATGAGTAGCCCAAACAACAGCTCATTTCATGTTAGTTTATGCTGAAAAGCATATTTTAATCCTCTGAGGGATACAGACGTATAAACCCGTCACCTAGCTGTTAGGTTTTCCGAAAACACACACAATTTTTTTTTAATTATGAATAATTTAATTAAATTTTAAAATTTAAAGCACGGAGGAGCAATTTATAACTATCTACTATACCGAAATAAATTATTAAATTTTCTATCTAAAAGTATAATTTAAATCGCATGCAGTGAAAACAAGTTTACAACTCAGCTCAATTTGCTTATCCCTCAGAGGTTTAAAAAGAGTAATTAATAAAAGACTGTGTGAGCAGTTTTAGGCTGTAAACACGAGATCTGAATTTTCATTATAGTTAAACTCACAGTTTCCATGCACAGAAGCCACGACCATGGGCGTAGCTATAAAACGCGCGGAGCAATCAGGTGAAGAGGAAATTTCCGCCGTTTTATTCTGTCTTCATCTGATTGTTCCACGCGTTTTAATAGCTCCGCCCGTGGTCGTGGCTTCTGTGCAAGGAAACTATGAATTTAACTATAGATGGTTGTAATTCCCTTCACAGATATGAAAAATACGTTGTAATTATAGCTTTTATTATATAGTCAGAAACAGCCGATTTGATGTACAGTCCCTGGACAAATTATTAGACGCACTGCAAGATTTCATGTATCAATCAATGAGGAACAAAATACCTTTAGAAGGACATTTGTGTTCCTAAACTTAAGCTATTGAATAGAAAATACTATCTGCTATACTTAATACATATATCGACATCTTTTTTAATGATATGACATTCTTTGGTATGTTTTCATCATTACTAAAAAAAATACAGGACGTCTAATAATTTGACCAGGGTCTGTAGTAAGTCCATACAAAATCCACTGTAGAATAGCTAAGTCCAAATAGCTCGCCGTGAGCTATTGTTTGGGCTTACTATTAAGCGATCGATGGCTTCACTTGGGAAACAAGTTTTTGTATTGGTTTTTGCCCGGAAGCATCTCTCATCTTCTTCTTATCTCTATGTGACGAACACTTCACTACACAACAATTGCGTAGTTCAATATTTCCATGCTCTGAATGGCAACATAAAGATGTTGTTCCTCTTTGAAGAAAGAAATTGGTTGCAGTGGCACCTAGAAATTTTCTGTTATTTGTCAAAGTATATTTTTTTTTAGAAATATGATACGTGTGTTTACACATGTCGTAAGAAAATATTGAAAATAGGGTTCGTAAGTTATGCGATGCATCAGGTACTTTGTAGTAGTGTAAAAATGAGATATGTGATTGAAATTTTGAACTTTGAATATGCTTACTCTTCTCAAAAGAATATACTAGATATGTCGTTATTTATTTTGACATATTTTTGGTGTAACATTGATCACAAATATGCAAAAATACAAAGTACCATATACAACATTTTTGTTTGAAATAGAATAATCATACTGTCAAAGAAAAAGTCACAGAAAAAAATATTTTTATGGGAAAAAAACAATTTTTTAGTATTTTTTGACTTAACAATATCTTACTTGTCGCAACGAAACGAATGGTTTTACCTCAACAAAACTGATTTGGTTTGAGGAAAGCTTCACCTGCAATTGGTTGTTTCTAACTGTGACGGCAACAGCAAATCAGCTTTCAGCAACAGCAAATTAAAATAGTAAAGTTAAATTTTCAATCGAAATTAAACCGGTTGTTTCAAATTTTATAAATAATTAATTTAGTAGTCGGTCGATATTTTTCCTTTCAAATTTGTTTTTATTTTGCTATTATGACGATTCTCATACCTGGGAAAAAGGGCTAACATCGCAAATCAATACTTTAACAAAAGTTAGAATTCAAAACTATATAATTAGGTCCATGAGACTGACCATGACACACTCAACTGTAAGGCTACAGAAGATCTTCGTGACGTCAAGCTAACGTCCTGGTTGGATTGTCGGGTTTTCCGAAGAAAAATCACGAAACCTATTCGCGCATATACTTTCTAGATTCCAAACAGGTTTCGTTCATCTCTTTTAGAAAAAGCGACAACCCGAACCAGACGGATAGACTGAAGTCACAAAGAGCTACTCAGGCTTTAAAGTTGAGTCCCCCAAGTTCAGCACCAAAGACCTATAGCTTTAGTTTTCCAAATCCTATGTTCTGTTACAGTATTGATTTCCAATGTTAGCTTTTTTTTACAATGTATGGCAATCATATCGTAACAGCGAAATGAAATAAATTTGAAAAGAAAATATCAAACAGTTATTTAATCATTAATTTATATAGTTTAAAAGTAACAAGTTTGAATGAAAAGTATCAACGACAACAACGAAAACCTTAACCGAAACGATAGTGTGACGTCACGGAGAGCTTCTCTGGCCTTATTAGTTGAGTCGGCCATGGACTGACCATTCCCATTCAACATACAAGTGGCAGCCGGCTAATATCCACAATATGGCTTATGACATTCGAACTTGTGTCATCCTCAATCTATACACGGTACGTGACTGACACTTAACACGGCCGTACTACTAAAACCAGTCATGAATATTAAATATATTGCAAACCATTCGTATTAGTCATATTGGCAGGACGTAAACGCATGACTTCATATACTGAGTTTAACTGTATCATATCATGCTATAGGAACAGGCAGATTCTATGCTTGATGTTTATTAAAATGATAAATAGAAAATATTGCCTACTTGTATAAAGGCTAACAAATAAATATACATTCTATTAAATAATCCAGTGTATCATTTACTAAGTTTAATAAAGGCATTTCAGAGAAATGAAATGCAAACTCTTGTATCAAACTCTTCTTAGTAATATTTTTAATATTTGACAAAAATGCTAAAGTTTTCAATTAATGACGTACTATTACAGCCAAAAATTAATCAAACACCTATATACATTTGGCGAGCTTAGTGAAAGAAAAAAAAATAAGTTACATTTTTGAAAAAATTTAGATTTTTTTTTCAATTATTAACATGTTATGCCCTCCTTTAAAGATAATAAAATTCCCTCTTTTCAGAAACTTTAAGTAAAGATTTTTTTTCATTTGTAAGTGCCGTTTTAAACGCACCCAAGTGCAAAAGAACGTGCTCTACCACATAAAACAAATCCTACTCATGCAATTCTAGAAATGGTATAAAATGTATGATTCTGTAAAATTATGTAAGATGTATGGTTGTGTTTTCTGCAAGAATTTTCAAATTAATTTTAATTAATTAAATATTTGTTTCGGATGTATGTTTACTTTTAAAGAAATGGAAATTTAATGGAAGAAATGGAAAATTAATATCGTTTCCATTTGGATAAAGTAGAATATCAATAATATTTTATCATTTATAAAATTTTGAACATATATTTGTATAAAATGAATAGTTCTGTAAAATGTATGGTGTTTCTTTCTATATGTAATTTAAAATTCTTTAAAGTGGTATATTTGTTTAGGAACTTAGTAATATGTTTATTTTAAAAAAAATATTTATATAAATTTCATTTGAAGTAGAATATTATTGTGAAGTAGAATATCAATAATATTTTATTATTCATAAAATTTTGAAAATTGCGGATATTGCTAAAAAAAACTAATGCTTAAATGTCGAAAAAAGCTAGGTAGTATATGTACAGTATGCATATTTATAGCACTACTACATCTAACAAATTTAGTTTTCCTAAACACACCAAGGCAACTTGTATACCCAGGTAACGAACCCAAATATTCAGCCCCATTAACTCTGAATAAACTTCTCCAACGAATGCTCCAAGACGATAACGGCAAAAGAAAACAAACAAGGCTTTTCTTGGAAAACCTAGGGTGAAATTTCTTTTCTAAAAATAGTAAGAGAAAAATATTTTTCAAACAGCCTGCAGATTTTTCTTCAAGTCATGTAAATATGTGTATTTGTTCCATCCTGTGTTTGTGTTTCTTCGAATCTCTTCGGGAAATTTTTACTTCACCCAAAATAGGAAAACGGAAATTATGGTTTTACGTTTTGTATCTATTTTTTAAAGTTTTCGATTTTTTATGAAGTTGCATAGATATTTTTGCTTGCTTTTGGATGTGTCTTTATTATCATAAGCAGGGTTTCCGAACTTGTGTTTTTAATGAATTTCTGAAACATCACAAACACGTTTCGTTTATTTTGGGAATTCTTTTGAAATGCCTACTTTAACTTTTACGAAAACTAATATATATTACAGAGTAATATTAACGTTGACAAAAAGAAATGTCGAGCTTTGGCACAACAAAATACGTGACCAAAAACATTCTATGATAAATACTAACCCTAATATAAAAAAGTTAAAAAAGCATTTATAGTTTAAAAAGCAATATATTGAACTATTTTCCATTTTGAATGACACTTAAAATTAAATTGGTATTCCAATGATTCAATGGAATTTTGTAACAGCATAAAATTATTAAAAATTGAATACATTTATTTTTATATTATATGTTAAAATATTTGCATTTTTAATGTGCCTTTAAGAGTTCAGCAATGTTTCAAATATTAAAAAAGAAAAAAAACTCCCTTTTGAAGATTTCATTTATTTATTACTAACATAATTACTCATTTCAGATAACTGAAACTGTATAAAAAAAACATTCTACACTACTTAAAACAAAAGAAGTGAAATTCACTCCTATAGGAGAAGTGCCATTTTCGGCACCGGAAAGGAGTGGAAATTAACCAGACTGAGTTAAAACCCTCGTTTTAAGAGTGTAGGACGCAGATTTATTTTCTTTTATTTCTTTATAACCCACTCCAGAAAAAGAGTGAAATTAACTCCTATAGGAGAATGCATTTTCGAAAAAGGAGTGAAATTAATCAGAACTGAGTTAAAAACCGCTGTTTTTTTAAATGTATATAACTATGACACTTCTGAATCAATGACAATGCTTCGGTTGGACAATGCAATACAAAATATCTATCAAAATCCTTCAACATATGTAGATACATCAATTTCCATTCATCAATACACACATAAACATATTCTTGCAAACACTAAGAACCAGTGTATTAATAATAATAACTTATTTAATACAAATATTGTCGACCAACAACAGGCCAGAGGCCCAGCAAGGTTGGTCCAAAATAAGTCTAATACATTACCAGTTTCCAATGACCGTCAAGTTTCTTCTTAAAATCGTCTACTCTCTTCGAATGCACGACATAATCTGGTAAAGCATTCCACTCATTGACAACTCTATTGTAAAAATAATGTTTTCTTACCTCCCTTCTAAAGCTCGATTTATTCAATTTCTGAGCATGACCTCTGGTCCGGCTATTTAAGGTAAAACCTAAGCCCTCCATGTCTCCCTGTTTTAGGAACTTGAATAACAGCTGACCCCAACTCTCGTACGTTATTATTTACAAATATATTCCAAAGCTTTTCACTTCAAATAATTTCTAGTAAACCCCTGCTTGAATAAGGATGTGAATTATGTGAAAAGGCGCAAACGCATTGTAGATCCGAGGGCATACCCTTTAATAGCCGTTCGAACGACGCTTTAAAATGAATTTTGGGCTCGCTCAATAATGAGTTATGGCTTGGATGGAAGACTTCATGTTTGGTTAGGTTCACATCGGGAAACTAATGTTTAAGGGGGAATGGGCGCGCTGGACCGGGGGTCTCCAAAGTAAAGTGCATCAGTGTTAATCCTATAGAGAAAAAATATTTTCTCTGCCACATTTCTCCGTGATAAATGTAGCTGACTTACTGGTCCCGACCTTCCCACTTTTTGAAATTGGTTCGAATATTTTTTTTTAAATTTTCAATAAATAATTTTACACAAAATATTCGAAGCAATTTCAAAAAGTGGGAAGATGGAGACTTGTAAGTTATCTACATTTATTATTTTAAAAATACCGTTTGTAATAATATTCAATACAGCCGGAGAAATGTTGCAGAGAAAATAGTTTTTTCCCATTGAATTAACACTGAGGCACTTGAGTTTGGAGACCCGCGGTCCAGCGCGCCCATTCCCCCTTAAGTGTAGAATATTTTAAACCATGTGTTTCGAACAGAGTTTAAAATGGCACGTAGCAGGATATAAGTGAAATTCAATAATATTTCATCAATATTTATACATTAATAGTTAATGAAAGTTCGTACTATATAATTTATAAATAATTTATTAATATTGTTCTATATTAAAATATTGGTTAATATTTTATCAATACAGTTCAATATAAAAGTTTACAAATATATTTATTTTAGAGAAAAATAATTTTCAAGAAAGCTTTAGCATTTTTACATAAATGTATAATTCTAAATGCATAAATATATGATTACTATAAATGGGTCATTCCTGAGAAAACCGTACAAAAACATGTCCCCGCAAGATATCTTTCACATGAAGAAAAGTTATGCTTCCACTTGAATAAATTAAGATAAGGAATATTTATCTACTTACTAGCATTGAAACAATTAAAAAAAAATAATTATTTTATGTAAAAAAAATTGTCCACAGACTGTGACAAATCATGTCCGTGGGATGTCTCACCGTCATGTCCGAGGACTCTTTTGTTTTGTAAATCCCAATTAAATCCCTATTTTTTTATAATAAATGTTGTTTTTCAATTAAATTGGCATTACTAGAACATACAAAACACAAAATAAACTAGCTATAAATAATATAAATTTATAAATTCTGTGAAAATAAAATGTCCCACAGATTTTCGTCATGTCCGAGGACAATCTATTATATAGCATGAATAAATATCTAGAAATGACAACAGTACTCTGTTTCAGTCTTATTAGTATTCATGACCCAAATACTTTAAAGTTTGATTATAAATTATAAAAAAATATATTAGAAAAGCACATCTTCCCATTTTCTGGCCAAATCTGTAACAAAAACTTGACACAGCAATAACCGTCTAAAGAATAAGCAAATTGACTAAAGTGTAAACTTGCTTTCTCAGCATGACTTCAAAAAAAACAAGAAGTTCATAAAGAACTAAAATAGCCTACTTTCCTGTTACTTAAATACTTACTGAAGTTCTAATCGGGAAAAAAAACTAGGCTCCTAAAGTAAATATCATCAACAGCCGTTTCTACACTAGATTTATACACATTAGAAAAAAAATCGAAACACAGCACCCAGCTATAATTTAAACTTCTAAAAGCCAAAATCAACTATATTCCTTAATATTCTTTCGCAAATTAATTAAATATTATTTATCATCTGCTCGTGATTTATTTGTAGTTCGAAGAATAATTAAATATGTATTAATAACAAAAGTAATGAAACTACTCCGAACTGCATTAAAAAATAAGAAATGTAAATTAAAACTAAGCATAATTGCATGCAAAAGTATGCCTTGCCGCTTTCTTGGTAGATAAATAATGAATAATCAAAGAATCAAATTGTGCTACATTTTATGACGTCATTCCAAACTGATTCATGAAAATGTTATTTTGCTTCAAGTATGTTTAAATAAATAAAGTTTCTCATGCCATTGTTGATTTGGCAACAGTGATTTAAATGACTCAAAATTGAATTTCAATGCTAATTCAATGGGAAATTCGCGGACAGATATTAGATTTATGTCCGTCCGGACGTACAGACAGACGGACAAAAAGTATGAAAGTTGGGTATCTGAGGTCATAGCTTTCTAACAAAAAAAGAATTTTTAAGATCCGATGGATAGAACCGATTTTGGAAGGGGGGTACGGACAGACAGACAGACAGACAGACATCGACCGCATGTCAATACCTACTTTTTCATTTTTTTAATTCTTTCGAATTAAAAAAAGAAAAGTAGGCTAATGAGCAACGGATTTTAATTAATTTCTTTTTCTCTAGAGGGCGATTTTTTTAATCTTATGTACTTCAAATTTTTAAAATCTAGTAAAATTATAAATTTTATTAATTTTTAAATATCATGTGTTTTGCAGAAAAACCTGACAGTCAGGTAAAAGGTTTCTACATCTGTATCCCTCAGTGGGAAATTTTTTTTTAAAAATACTTTTCGAGGTACATTTTAGTGAATTTATTCATTAAAAAATTAGAAATACAAAACGATAGAGAGATAGAGATGGTTTTAATGTTATAGAAAGTTCATCTTTACGTATTATTAAAATTATATATTCCATTTTTCCCGTTTAAAGTGATTATATTAGAAAACACATTTTTTTTAAATCTAAAATTTCATAGCTGCTTTTTATTATCCTTTTCCCTCACATTGTTTGATTACTCAATATCTCATCTAAAAAAAAATACTACATTTTTTTTGATAAAAAAAATTACTATCGTAGAGCAAAATTGTGATGAATCCACCACTAAACCCACTTCAATACAAACCGTTCCATTTCCCCCCACAAACCCACTAGACCTCCATCAACAACTTCGCCCCTATCAAACATACCTGACACTAGCACACAAAAACGGGGTCCAAAACACCTCCAGGAAGGCATTTCCCTCCCTACACCCCACTGAGTTTACTTCTGGAGACCATCATGGAGAATCCCTCAGAGAAGGGCCTCAGGCTGTCTGTCTCTCTAGCCCCAAAAAGTTATTTTCTTTTTCCTCAAATCAAAGATAGTATTTTTACTCAGTTTGGGCCAAAATATTTTCGGACCCTCGAGTAAAAGAGAAATCAAATGAAGAAGAGGTGGAATGGGAAAACATAATAGAGGTAAGAAGAAGATGGAGATGTGGTCGGCAAGAAACCAATACAAAACCCGGTTCGCCAAGTGAAGCCATCGATCGCTTTGTAGTAAGCCTAAATAAAAGCTATTGCCGAATCATTTAGCTCTATTCTGCAATGAGAAGTTATTGTTGTTTCTTATTAACCAATACAAAACCCGGTCTGCCAAGTAAAGCCATCGATCACTTTGTAATAAGCCTAAAGAAAAGCTATTGGCGAATCATTTGGGAATCCTTTGGCTCTATTCTGCAATGAAGTTATTGTTGTTCCTTATTAACCAATACAAAACCCGGTCTGCCAAGTAAAGCCATCGATCACTTTGTAGTAAGCCTAAATAAAAGCTATTGCCGAATCATTCAGCTCTATTTTGCAATGAAGTTATTGTTGTTCCTTATTAACCAATACAAAACCCGGTCTGCCAAGTAAAGCCATCGATCACTTTGTAATAAGCCTAAAGAAAAGCTATTGGCGAATCATTTGGGAATCCTTTGGCTCTATTCTGCAATGAAGTTATTGTTGTTCCTTATTAGCCAATAAAAAACCCGATCTGCCAAGTAAAGCCATCGATCGCTTTGTAGTAAGCCTAAATAAAAGCTATTGCCGAATCATTCAGCTCTATTCTGCAATGAAGTTATTGTTGTTCCTTATTAACCAATACAAAACCCGGTCTGCCAAGTAAAGCCATCGATCACTTTGTAATAAGCCTAAAGAAAAGCTATTGGCGAATCATTTGGGAATCCTTTGGCTCTATTCTGCAATGAAGTTATTGTTGTTCCTTATTAACCAATACAAAACACGGTCTGCCAAGTAAAGCCATCGATCACTTTGTAATAAGCCTAAAGAAAAGCTATTGGCGAATCATTTGGCTCTATTCTGCAATGAAGTTACTGTTGTTCCTTATTCCACTTGATCGCGATCAACTCTAATTAAATAAGACCGTTCGCTCACAAAAAAGTTTCAAACCAGTGCAAGGTTTTTAAAAAGATCACTATTCCCCAAATCCAAACACTTGAGACCAGTGGCGGCTCGTGGCATACAGCCTGGCTGTACCTAAATATTCAGTTTAAATCATAATCTTTAATCCGATCATGTAATTTTTATCCATTATTATAATTTTCCAAAGGAGCGCATTTTTTAATGCAACGCTTTCACGCCAAAAATTGAAAATTTCTCTCAGATAGTGGGTATGATAAAAGGTACCTATTTTTATATCAATTGAGTTGCCTGATAATAATCCAATCCTACTGACTGCAGCCCGTGAAGAGTATGAGAGAAGGCTGCAGGCGCGAGCCTGGTTGCCTGACACGAAGAATAGCATATGGCTTAATTCACGTACAAATAATGGATCAGGAGCGGCGTGCCCCCAGAACGATATGATATGCATTGCTAACACGTAAATATGATTCAGGAGCGGCGTGCGCTAGAACGATATTACGCTTTTCGGCTGCAGTTGCAATTCGCTGATATGATTGGTGGTTGAAAAACACGTGCGATAACAAACGAGCGATTTTAACTCAGTCTGAGTTAATTTACACTCCTTTCCGTGCCGAAAATGCACTTCCCCTATAGGAGTGGATTTCACTCTTTTTGCGGAGTGGGTAAAAGAAATAAAAGAAAACAATATACGTCCTACACTCTTAAAATGAGCGGTTTTAACTCAGTCTGAGTTAATTTCCACTCTTTTTCGGTGCCGAAAATGCACTTCCCCTATAGGAGTGGATTTCACTCTTTTGTTTTAAGAGTGTAATATAAACTGCAATTACAACTTACTTTTCTTACCTGTGAAGGGGATCGTTATAGTCTTGTGTACATTCAGATCCCATGCTACCCAGCTTGCATAACAGCGCAAACGGTCATATTTTCATTTTTAACAACGCCTTTAAGGGGGAATGGGCGCGCTAGACCGGGGGTCTCCAAAGAAAAGTGCATCAGTGTTAATCCTATGGATAAAAAATATTTTCTCTGCCACATTTATCCGGCTGTATTGAATATTTTACAAGCGGATATTTAATGTGATAAATGTAGCTGACTTACAGGTCCCGACCTTCCCACTTTTTGAAATTGGTTCGAATATTTTTTTTTAAATTTTCAATAAATAATTTGACAAAAAATATTTAAAGCAATTTCAAAAAGTGTGAAAATAGAGACCTGTAAGTTATCTACATTTATTATTTAAAAAAACCGTTTGTAAAAATATTCAATACAGCCGGAGAAATGTGGCAGAGAAAATAGTTTTTTCGCCATTGGACTAACACTGAGGCACTTGAGTTTGGAGACCCGCAATCCCGCGCCCATTCCCCCTTAAAGAAATGAAATGATGCGTTTAAAAACAGAGCCAAAGTTAGAAAGGAAGCCAAATTGTTATTGCCAGGAAACTGGTACTAGTTGTCTTACAATTTCTTAGCATTGAGTAGGCTTTTAAGTATGTATTATAGATCGTTACATCAACGACTTCTATAACAAGAGTAAACTGAGCATTAGCAAGCCTCCAATGGAGCCAAAGACGACAACCCAGATCACGTGAGTTTGGTTCAAAGGCTCCACATGTTTTCAATATCACACACTGAAAAATAATATATTTCAAATATAATGATTTTTTTTTCTCCTCTCCTCCAAAGAGAAAGATAGGTTGCCAAAAATAAGAATTTCGCTAATTCAGTGATTCCCATTAGACTAACGCCTTCTTTAGATAAAGCCTCTCCACTCAACCAATGATGTGGTATATGTAATCCGATTTAACCAATCAGAAAAGCGAAAAGCAGTGCTAAGACATAATTCGCCAAATTTTTTAGGTAAGTGATTAATCAGGGTGGACATCTCTCACTACTTCACACGTAAAATGGTGACCTGTGCAGAGGCTTTGTTTACATGGAATTTTTAGCTTCCTCACTACGTTTATAACGTAAAACGTGGAAGGTATTATAATAGTTCAGTCCGTCTGTCTGTCCGTCGGTCACCCACTTTCATAGCCCAAACTACAAATGCTACGAACAAGTGTGATACGTCAAAAAATTCAGCTTATCGAAATTAGAATACATTGAAAATTTCAGAAAAAAATCGAATTCGAAGTACTTCAATTATTTTAAAAAACTGCAAAATTGAATGCTCATTTAAAAAGCATAGGAAGCTATTTTTATTAGAATTAAATCACCATTGCCATTTGCAACAATCGCTCGAGAAACTTTGATTCTTTTAGACAATAAATTTAAATAAATTTATTTTTGCGACATCGATCAGTTTGAAATGACGTCAACTATATTTCACTACGAGATTCTTTGTACGTTGATATGAAATGTTTTCATTCTATTTAAAAGCGAGGAATATTACATATTTATTCTTTAAAATATCAATTAATTTTTGCAAACGATCAGTAATAATTATTGAATTTTCGAAAAAAAATTTCACTGAAACTAGCCAAATTTAGCATAAAAATGTTGAATATAGAATTAATGCTGTGTTTGGCACCTTTTTACCTGTTACACACAACTGTTGTGTGGAAGCGGGTTAAGTGACATATTCTGTTACAAACCTACTTGTTTTAATTAAACCTCTTTCAACCATTATATTTTACTATTGGATACCCGGTTTACCTTTTTTATGTCGTTGGAAATTATAGAATACGGAAGGTAGAGAAAAGGTGTACTTTCCCTGAAGGTGCGTAAAAATATTTTTTCTGTTTGTTTTTTTCAGATGGCGCCAAATACATTATTTTGGCAAAGTTAGAATTCTCAATATTACGGATAAAAGTTTTCCAGCATTGTTAGACAATCCATCATGAGTCTATGTGAGATTTTCGATAAATCAGCCCTTATTTCCAGAGGCTACAAATGGCAAGCAAAGGTTAACAACACTTCCGCAGTGTGATGGACCAATAGGAATGAAAATATTCTTTCAATATATAACAAACAAGCCTTATAAACCCGGCGTTGCACGGGTGTACCCTTTATCCTTACTAACGGTGAATTTTTTATGTAAACTTTAATTTTATACCAATTGATCGCCCTCCACTGGTCAGCACACCATCAGGATACTATAATCTCCTCCCATTATGATATGAGGGTTTGATTGTATCCAGGCCCTTCCAGGAGTTAGAGGGCTTTCCCATAGGCCCCTGTTCAAATTGCCAGAACAGCTATGTCCTGTTTCTATTTCACGATTAGCTCAACAAAACTGCCCAAATGTGGTAAACATTCCACTTCATATTTCATACATTTTGATAGGGCTGGGGGCCCAGTCGGTAAAGACTTTCGCCTTGCATGCGGTAGGTTCCAGGTTCAGATCCGGGCATCGCCAAAATGAAAATAAGGAGGAAATGAGGAATAAAAATATGCTTTCAATATATAATAAATATTTGTTGAGAAAATATACTGTCAAAAAATATTTAAAAACAAAATTAAACATTTCCTACAAAAACAAGACAAAATAACAATAATAGCCTAATCCTCTTTTCCAATCGAAACTTAATGATACAACTCATAAACTGCAAAAAGAATGAAGGTTTGATATGATTATATAATTATAATTGAATAATATATATAATTTTCTCAATCAAAAAATCAAAAACCTATTTTTTGCACTAATATAAAGCTATTATCGTGTCTTGACACCCATTCACCTCTAACTCTAATATTACAGCAACCCTGTAGTACATCAGGGGAGATTGAGGACGGCAAAACAGTTTAACCCACCCCCCCTCCACCAGGTAGGAAAACTCTGCCCTTCCGGGGCATCCAATTTTATATCGAAATTTATGAAGCCCCTCTCCTACGCCCCCCACAAAAATCGGGAAAGGAAAAATGTTATCCGTTTGTTCGCGCTACTTCAATGCGAGGCCCCACCGACGATAGATCAAAATTTGCGACGATGATCTCATGGGCCGCCTCATAGGGTTGTCAATGAGTGTTTGATAAATGAAATATTTATAAATCCCTCTCTGAAGGAATCGAGATTTATAGGGGAGAGGACACGGATTTTAATCCTGGAGGGGGTTTGGTTATCCCGTAATGGTTTGGGTTGGTGTTTGGTTTGGGTATATGATGGTTTTTATTTGGATTTGGGAAAAGTTTGTGGAAGAAAAATATGTGATGTACCATTGCAAACTTCCAAGCAAGCAAGATTGTCGATAGGTATATGTTAGTTTTTTATTTAGTTTTTGAAAGAAAATGTGTGATTTACCATTGCAGACTGCTAAGCGAGCGAGATTCCAGCCCGGAGGTATGTAGGTTTTTTTTCTTCAGGTACATTAGTAAGAGGACTTGTAACTTAAGTCAATGGGGAACCAAAGTAAAAAAATAAGAGTTGACCCAGCTAATCTAGCAAATCCAAATGGAAAATAGTTTGCTTTCATTCTACACTTGGAAAAAAACTTGCGATCCAACAGCATAAGTGGAACACAAGTATTGTGTAAAAATGGTAACGTTACAATATTGTGTTTTTTCAATACAAGAATTGTGTTGATGACATACCATGGTTTGGTATATGATAGTTTTTATTTTGGTTTGGGAAAAAAAGTTTGGAAGGAAAATATGTGATTTACCATTGCAGACTGCCAAGCGAGCAAGCTTCTAGCCAGAGCGGTATGTAGGTGATGTTTTTTTTTCAGGTACATGAGTAAGAGGAAACGTACCTTTAGTCAATGGGAAACCAAAGTTTAAAAAAAATTTAATTGACCCAGTTTACCTAGCGAATCCTGTTGGAGAAATCTTTGCTTTCATTCTACATTAAGAAAAAACTTGTTATAATACAAGTGACTGCCACTCTTTTTACCCACGTTATAAATCAAACAGAAAGTAATTTATATCAATTAAACATTACTCCATAAAACGTTCGACTTCATAAAAAGATAATTTAGGTAATGCGTACGGCTTTCCAAATCTAGCCATCTTTAAAACTTTCACACAAAAAAGTTGACAATGTGCAACTTGTATTCACTCTCCGTCAATTGATTGTGCATATTGTTGAAGATGCGTATATAGAAACTTTGTACACAACAAGTAGCTTTAAATACATCAGCCCCATACATAATTTATTTGAAAAAAAAGGAATTTTCGAAACGAACAAAAGGAAGTTTCGTTTAGTTTAAATTATCGTCGCACTAGAGCTACACGTGGGCTAATGTTATTATTTTTAAAACATCAGGTGCATAAATATAGGTTTTATGCATTTTTTATAAATTATAATTATTTATGTTTATGATATTAAAAATTTGTTTAAAAAAAACATTGAAAAATGCTAACAATCCCTGTGAATATTCTGAAGCCGATTCGATAATTTGCAATGTTTCTAAAAAAAATTATTTACTAACACTGATCTATGGAAAAACGATTTAATATTTTGTGAGTATATTTTTAAATACAATGACAAGTATATATCACAATTATAATTTTGCATATTACTAAGATTTTTCTTTTTAGGATCGAAACTCTTGAGACTGCCCTGTAACTAACTTTTCTCAGTGGAAGTCTGCTGCAGTCGAAAATGAAGAACGTCCTCCACTTCATTAGAAGTGGAGGACGTTCCCATTTCATATGCAACATGTTCCTAGAGGTAAGGTTTTAGAAACTTTCTAACTTTTTTTTTTCGAACCAGAGTGCAATTGTGTTATGGTTTGATGCCGAGGATTTAAAAAAAAAAATCTCCAATAAAAATCTGTTAATCTTTCATGAAATAGTTGTAAAATGGCACTTTTCCGTACTTGTAAAAAAGTAACATTAAAGCATTCTTATTTAGTTTTACTTTTAGACTAAAGACCAAATTGTGACCCCCCCCTACGCTACTTTCATATTTTCCATGGTTTACTTCTAGGGGTTATTTTAAGAAAAAGATGGTTAAAAGTCACCTATTCAAGCTACTACGCCAAAAAAGGCATGCCACAGATGTTACATTGCATTTTAAAATTATAAATTTGACGAAATACACAGTATATGTTTAAAAAGAGACCCAGAAGACCCCCTCCTCCTTAAAATGCGTAAACAATGCATTTTTTCAACAATGAAAATCCATTTAATATCAATTAACGTAGACGAAATCTTTGCAATTGACTTCTCTAAACAATTAAGTAAACAATGCAAAATCCATTAAAACAGACTTAAACATTTAAACAATTGATCGGGTATAACAACAATGAGATTTTATACAATTTCTTTCACTACTCTCTTAGACTTCATGCACTAAACACATATACGTCATTTAGCAATATCAAAAGCTGAAAATAGCAATTTTTTAAAGCGATCTCTATCTTCAACAACTAAGTTTAACATCCTAAACGAACTTCTTTCTTTTATAAAGAGTAATTTCTTCAATAACTGATCGGACTCCATCATAAAGTTGTTATGGAATCGTTTATTAGAAGAGTGGGAAGATTCTTGTAAGTGTAAATATTTTAAAAAATGCATAACTAACAGTAGGTTGTCGATCATTATCAGAATAAAATTTAAGTCAAAGTTCTAATAATAGTTTCAAATTATAGTACAAGTTGTACCTTTGCACGAATCTCAAAACTACCACTGAAATAGTTTTTACGTTTATATTCTCGGTGTAAACTCTCAAAAGAAGCGGTTTTAACTCAGTCTGAGTTAATTTCCACTCCTTTCCGGTGTCGAAAATGCACTTCCCCTATAGGAGTGGATTTCTCTCTTTTGTGTTAAGAGTGTATATAATAGGAAGATTAGAAGTTTTTCGTTGCATGTATATTTCACTGTACTAGCGAAAATTCTCTTAATTGATAGTGTGAAATATTGTACAACTTTGAGATAGAAATGCTATTATGCAGTTTGTCATACTTCTGAAATTACAAGTATTGGTCTAACCGGGTTTTTTTCCTGATTAAAATAAAATTATAACTCAATATGATATTGCCACATATTTGTACAATTCTAATACTACACTTAAGAATATTAAGTAATGAGTATTTGTATACTTATCAATCATTATTTACCAATTCATTTTTTCTCTTTTCAGCCAAAATATTCGAGCCTGTTTGACTAACACCGATTTTAATGAGGTAAAATTCATTTTATGTTGTCTTTAATACCTAAATGTATGTAGTATAGGGTTTACACTAAAAAAGTTGTTCGAATGCCATCATTTCTGTAACTTCATATATTACAAGAAAAGGGTATGTTTTTGATGCCATAGTCTAAGACATCTACAATTACATGCTAAACCAATCTGTTATTAACGATAACCAATTTTCAATGTAAAATGCAGATATGATATGGTTTATCTAGTTATGCATTCTGAACCATATTCTTACGACAAAACTGTTATAAATCAGCATTTAACAAGTCTTTAAATGTTAGGTAGAGATTTACTGTACGGTCCCCCTTGACGAACTTTCCAAAATCGCGCCAAAAGTCCGTATTTTTGGCGACTGTTTGTTATAAAATAGGGTTGTTGGAAAACGTCATCGACGAAGTCATAGAATTCGAATCATTAGTCGAAGTCAGACAGGTTGCCAGAAAAAATTATTTATCGCCAAATCCGAAAAAATCGCGCCAAGGGGGGACCGTACAGTAAATTTGATCCAAATGGGTATATACTGCGTTGATGTAACCCGGCAAGCATCAAAACAAAGTCATATGGTTATTAAGTGTGGACGTATATATCAAAAATACTCTGCAATTATTCACTAAACTGCTCGCCATCCCCTGAAAGTTTTTTCTATTATTAATTTTTACTTAGAAATAAAACCCAGATAGATTGGACTAGTCATCAAGCACAATTTTCACGTTTAAATAATCAAATTAATAATTATTTGCTAACGTTTCTCATACGTTAATAATTAATGTATAAGTTTTTTTATTAACTTCGCATTCTTTCATTCCATTACAATTTCCCATTGCCACACACTAAATACATATCTAATTAACAATTACTTTTCAATTTAAACAGGAATTCGAGGACGCATATGATTATTTTTATCAAGACACTATTTCTCAAGGTGGGAACGTACAACTGATGAAATATCAAACAATTGACGACGTTCCAAATCAAATAGTATCCTCATCGGCCAAGGAGCCTCAAAAAGAAGATTCAAAGATATCTAGCCTTGAAAAAGCCACTCCAAATTACTCGTTAAATGATAAAACAAATGATGATAAACGGGATTCCAGTGAAGGAGTTGTAAAACTAGAAGATAGCAATGCAGATCATTCAACTAACACCAGTAAAGTCAGTGAATTCTTAAACAGTCCTAATGAAGCCCATAAAGTCCACAACCAAATTGAAGATGGAGCGTATGAGAATTATCCAAAACTTGACGATAATAGTAAAATTGAAGACGTCAAACTAGAATTGAAAGACAGTGAAATGAATCTAACTGATAAAGCAAAAGAAAATCAGATTATTGAAGAAAATTTAGAAAAAGAGGCTACTGGAGATTCCTCAAATATAAAAGTTCCAATGTGTATTAAGGATGATATCACCGTCAGTGAAGATGATTTTGCCAATGACGAAAGTGAGGAAATAAATTTCATACATAAAGAAACATTAGAAGTTATACCTGCACAGCAAAGTGAACATCTTACAGAAGACTTCACAGAAGTAATGGACGATGTAATAATTAGAGAACTAGTCCAGAAAGCAAAAGACATGAAAGCGCAGCAGACGCCTTGCTATGAGTCACTTCAAAACATTGGGAAAATGACAGAAAGCGAGTTCAAAACGTCCTCGGAACCATCTAAAACTGTAAAGGCAACAAAGGACAAGGCCTTTAATGCCATGGATATCTTCCTAAAACAGGGTGAGGAACAAACTCTGGGCCCCGTGACAGAGAATCCAGATATCGTCGTACATATTGGCAAAGAGCATCGATACTCTGTTACCAAGAAAATGATGAGATTCCATTCCCAACGCTTCTACGCATGCTTGCTACTGGACATGGATCCATTTAGACAAGGATTGATAGTAAGTATTGTTGAATACAGTCACATGTCACGTTAAGTATACTGCAATTTAGCTGCTTCGAGAAATAACCAAAAAAAACTCGGAAGGATTGAAATACATAAACAAGTAACCTGAATGTCAAGTTTGTGAAATAAAAATATATATATAAGTTTTAAATTGTATAAATTTTAAAATTAAACTCAATTTTAAAAATGAAAGAATGAAAGCGCCATTTATAATCTTCTTCGACAAACAATTAATTTCAAAAATTATTGTTTAATCAAATCTTTACATTTATGCAGTTACATCAAGCTTACACTTGAGCCAACATGCCTGTACGTCATGGTTTTGTTTTTTCCACAGTCAATGATTTTATGTTGATTTAGCATTTAAAATTCGAATGCGAAAAAAGTGGCACGGGTAAATAAAATCTATATACAACATTTTAACAGTATTTAACTAGATATAGTAGTACGTTCTGGACCTATCCTAACAGAATACTTTCTCTGCAATTAACTACAATTGTAGTTGCTTAGTTGTAGCACTATATTCATGATTTATTGCACGATAGATGGTTACACAAAAATTGTATATTGTTATTTGTAATTGTTCCTTTATTAATAGGCTGATCCAGAATTCGTCAGTCCAATAGCATTCGAGACCATTCTCCGTTTCGTGTACTTTAAGGAGCCAATCAGACGCCTCAACTCAAATTATGAAGTCGTCACAGCCGCCATTTACTTAGAAATGCACAAGATGCTTGATAAGCTTCAAAATGTAAGCATATAACTTTCAATGAAATTCTAGTTAATGTGTTTGTTTTCAAATATTTATACAACTTTTGTTTTCTCCTTAACTATGTTTCTTGGAATGAGTTAAAGTTATCAAAAAACTTTTATTTAGGACTTATTTTTTTTTAATTTGTAATTGGGTCTATTGATAGCGGCACTTTGAAACAGTCAAACATATATAATAACATATATAATATATACCCAAGAATCTCCTCTTTTTACAAAATTATCACAAAGCACGCTCTTCCACTAAGCGCTTTAATTTTCTAGGGAACAAACATATTTGAAAAATATATTTGGAAATAATGTTAAAACTATCGGATTAGGGGAGGTGCTAAGAAAATTTTTTTAAATATTAAGTATTAATTTTAATATAACTCATTTTTTAAAAATATTTTTATTTTGTGTTTAGTTGCAATGACCTGAAATGGCTTTGATTTAAATTTAAGAGTTTAACTTAACTAAAATTTTAGTTAATGTATTGGTTTACAAGTATTTAGTTTACTCCTTAACTAAGTTTATTATAATGAAATAAAGTTATCAAAAAACCATAAAACGTTAGTAAAAGGAACACAGTTCCCTAATCTATTCAGAGCGACATTTTGAAAAGGTCAAACCTATCCTTTACTTGAATTTGAAGGAAAAAGGAAAAATTATTATCTTTTCTTTTTTTATTACGTGTTTAGATGTGATACACATAACCTGAAAATGATTTGATTTAAATTTAACAGTTGAAGATATCTAAAATTATAAAGTATATCATTTATAGTATTTCAATTATTTAGCACGAATTTTCTTTGCAGTTTTTTGACGAAAAAACAGTAAGTGTTCGAAAAACCTTAACTAAATTTGTCCTCGCATCTGAAATGAAAGCACACTTGGAAAACAGTCCAATTGTTGCCACTCACAAAAACAAGGCACAGCAAATTATAATCAAGGGCCACAAAGGGGATCTGAAAAAGAAGCACATCCGAAGGCTCCGTAATCCTCAGTACATTGAGGCTCAAACAGAAAGGTAAAGCAATTTTAAATATTATAGGTTACGGTCATAAAACAAGTTACTATTAAATTGAAGAATGAAAATATTTTTAATTTTTAGGTAAAAACAAATTGAAAGAAAATTTGAATTTTGGCATACAGAGAGTAAAATTGATATATTTATAGAAGTTTGGTTTTAGGTGTTAGAATGATTAGGGTTTTCTTTGAAGTGTTTTTTAATTTCTAGTTTAGGTCTGAACTTTGAATCCTATTTGGAATTATATTTTCGTATTTTGCTGCATAGCGCTGCATGAGTAATAAAGTTATTTAGTTATAATAAACACTGTGTTAAGAAACGCTTTTTTTTCTTTTCGTTTCTGCAACTGTTCAAAAGTTTAAAAAAAAGTACTTTAACTTAAAAGAATAGTAAAAGTATATTAAATCTGCATGATTCAAAAACGTAACAAAATAGTCACCGTTCTAAAAGATATTTTTATAGGAGCCAAAATGAATAACGCACTAATATATATTAAATTATAACAAGAAATTTCTTATATTTAAAAACTTTTTTTAGGACACTTGAAAGTCTCTTCAGCTCAGAAGGAGACGTTTTTGAGCAAATAGCTTTGAAGCCCCACGTTGTGGTGGACAAAGGGGAGAATATCACTTTAATTGTAAGTATAGGATATAATTTAGATGACTGGATTTTTTTTTCAAGTTTCATTTTACATAAAAAAATTCTTAATAAAAAAATTGAAAAAAAAACCTTTCAGTAGGTTTTAATTATTATGAAAGCACTGCAAAATTTTTCTTTCTTGTAATTTTATTTTTAAGTTTTGAAAAGATGAACTATCCTTTTAAAGTTAGAAACGGGATCAATTGTCCTTAAAAGATGCATGATATTTCGCCAAGGGGACCTGATTCTCTAAACACAAACTTTAAAAAATTTAATATTAGAGATAAAAAAAAAAGTTGTGATGTGTTCTGGGAAAAACAAAAGACTAGCTCTAAAATATTTTTATAAGACCTTGACATACAATTGAAGTTATTACGAATTAATGGACTAATTTAACACTCATTTTTGATATGATAAAGAACTAATATTTTCAAACTAATTTCATGTGTTCTTATTTACAAAGTAATATTATTTTTATATCTAAACTTAATTTTTTAGCTGTGTAATGTCTTCCACTATAATTATAAAGAGGCTATATATATCGATGTTGAAACATATGTGAATGGCATTGAGAACAGCATGAGGCTATCGGTACAAATTCTCGCCCTTCGATTTGAAAAGCTGGTGCTCCGAAATGAATATCTCAAGTTGAACAAGGCCCAAATGGAAATTCTTCTGCAGCAAGATATTTTGAAGGCTAGAAGGTAAGATTCTCTTAAGGTTTTTTTTTTTAAGTAAAACTTAATTTGCAAAATGGGGTCTGGATTTTTTAAAAAGTACTTTAGACAATCTTTTAAGGACTTTTTACTTCTTTCGTTATAATAACTTGCATATACTATTTTTTTTAATTGTAAGAAATATTTACTCATTAAAATTTGAAAA
This sequence comes from Oedothorax gibbosus, assembly GCA_019343175.1. Lineage (NCBI taxonomy): Eukaryota > Metazoa > Arthropoda > Arachnida > Araneae > Linyphiidae > Oedothorax > Oedothorax gibbosus. The sequence continues at coordinate 1,614,670 of CM033279.1, forward strand.
CTTACTCCAAATTTTACAGATTTTTTGTTATCTCTCATGCTGATAATTTTAAAAATGTAAACTGTACTAAGTCCACAAATCTGAGAACAACCGATTTTAGAGTATAGATTATTTTTTTTGCGACTCTGTAGATGTTTACAGTTCAATGATAGATTTTAATTTCATCGAAATTACGAGTTCCAATATTCGGTACAAAAAGGATCTTTCAGGAGACACTTGTTAATAGGAACTGCGTTTCTACGATTTTCAAAATTTTAAATTTTGTTAGACTGGTTGTGCTAAATACCACAGTTTTGTATAAATCGGTCAGTTGTAAGTCATTTTTTTTGTAATTAAATTTCCCTTTTCTCTTCCAGTGAGGTCCTTGTTTTCTTAGCTGCACTCAAATGGCTGAATTTTGACTTTGAAAGGCGAAGCAAATTTTCCGAGGACTTGATGAACTGCGTTTGCTTCGAACAGATGACAGAGGAAGAAGTCCTTGCCTGTCAACAGCCGCCAGTTCTTAAGGAAATCGTTCAGATGCCTGTCATAAAGGACATGCTCCACAACGCCCTAATGTAAGTTACTTTTTAATCGAATGAAAAGTATGATTTTGAGTTTGAACTCGACCCATATTTATACATTTTAAAAACTATATTTTCATGTTATTATTATTTTGTTACAATTGTATTTGACTCCGCAGTATTTAAATATTAATTGGGAAAAACATAGTGTGCAATTTATAAATTTCTAAATTTATATGTGATGGTGACCACACTGTCACAGACCTTTGCCGAGTTTATGCTTTTACATCCTTAAAGTTATTAGTTGCTTTAAGGAAACGCAGACCCCTCAAAAATAGACCCAAAAACTAACATAGACCCACAAAATTCTTTAGTAAAAGATGTCTAATAGAAGGTTGTTTTTTAAATATCTAACTATTAAAAGGCATTTATATAAAAAAAATAGATTTTAATGAGAAGGCTTTTTTACATAAAATTATTATTCTAAACGTTGTCTCTTCCACCAGTTTTAAGAAACTTTATGTATTTTCTTTAAACAAATGCCTAATGACTATAAAAGTGTAGTTAAAAAAATATTTTTTAATTAACGTGTTATAGTTTTTTAAATTTTTTTTGCGTTTGTAACAAGTGTGCTTCGGCAGACATAATCAACTCTCGTAGAGTATAATAGTTTTATATGAAGAAATTATCCTGAAATTTTTTACAAATTCTTAAATGTCATACTTTCACTGGCCTTGCATTTTAAAATGTTTTTTTAAATCATCCAAAACCGGTAACTTTTTGTTCATAAAATCCTTTTTTAGGATAATTGTTTACGATGAATTTTAATACATATATTTTTAGGTCTGCAAAGCAAGAAGAGATTGGGAAACAAGAGAATTTGCCCAAAAGTGTGGATTTCAAACCGAGGACTTTGTTACTCAAAGGTGAACCCTTAATTTTGTGGGTAAGTATTCCACAATTTTTGCCCATGTTATCAATCAAACAGAAAATGATTTATAACAATAAAATATTTCGCAATAAAATGTACAAATTCGTAAAAAGATAATTTAGGTATTTCTTACGGTTTTTCAAAGCTAGCCATCTGTAGGCTAATTCCATGTAACTGTAGTGTTAGCCACGATTTAAGAGAAGATTTAAAAGCTATTTAAATTTTAAAAAAAATCCACTTAAATAAAGTACATTACATTATTTAGTTATAATAAGTGTAGACTAACTATTCCACATTTTTTCATTTAATTTTAAAAGTTGTAGTGATAATCACTTTTTACAAACGTGACTTACACTACAGATAGGATAATTTTGCATGAAATTACCCCTTTAAAGCTTTAAAAGCAGCCGCATGCACAATTTATTTTATATGTCTATATTAAAATTGTAAAAATATAATGATGATGCTTCTAACCAAAGGATTTTTTTTATTACTTATAAAACATCACATTATGAGCATAGATCTTATGCATGTTTTATGAATAATTATCTTTTATAAAAAATATCACTAGTTTTGGTTTTTTAAAAAAATTATCATTGCCAAACGTTAACGAATGCGTAGCTTATCAGACGATCGTACTGTAATTTTTGAAATATTTCTAAAACAATTTGTTATACTAGAACTGGTGTATGAAAAAAATTAATATTTTGTTGTATGTTTGTTTTATGTTTCCAAATAAAATAGCAAGTATATCTTAATTATACTTTTCTTGTAGTAAGAAATTCCTTTTCTGTTTTAGGACCACCACAGTTTAGATTGCGTTGCAACTCACTTTTCACAGTTGAAGTCTGCTGAACCCAAAAGCGAAGAACGTCTCTCACTTCATAAGAAGTTCTAGAGGCGATTGATTGACTTTTTGATATTTATTTTATTATGCATATTAGATAACAGATCAGATTTTTTAAAGCTACAAACCAGTATCTCAATCCAAGATACCCACAGAATAGTCAGCTATACATAGAGAATGAAAAAAGGAAGTTTTATAGAAAAAAAAGTGTGTGTTTTTTGTAATAGATGAGCATTTTTCCACCATTGTTTGAAAAATCTTCACTTGATTCAAATTGTACCTACAGTTGTTAGCAAATAAAGTTATTATAGCATGTCGGATTTTTCATTTTACTTATTTAAGAGTTTAACTTAACATATAAATAATAAAAAAATAGAAATGAAAAAAATTGATAATGAACATTTTTGTTCCACTTTTATAATAGTACAATTATTAAATAGAGGGACAATTAAATTGGCTTTCAGAGATGCTTAGAATAAGTACAAACTCAGTACTGTGTTCAGAGATACTAAGCACAAGAACTAAGTATAATAATAAGATATAGTTAGTGTAAATACTAAGTATCTCACAAAACAAACAATATCGTACAATCACTACCAGACCTCGGCCAACTTCAATAACAAGGCCAGAGAAGCTCTCCCAAACATGAGCTCAGACGGAAATTTTAACGTCACTGTTCTCAGTGCCGAAGATCTAGAAACTAGTTCGGACGCATTCGGAACCCTTAAATTGTGGTCAGCCTTGAACGAGTGGTTCCGAAAAGGTTTCGAGACAGGTTGTCTTCATCTTCGGAACAACGTCACTCGGAACTAATGACGTCAAAATTTCGCCCCCGAGCTTGTTTGGGAAAGCTTCTTCGGCCTTAGTAGTTGAGTAGGTTGTGACCAGACCCGTAGTTTTTGAATACAAGGTTTTTTTTCAACTCCTGAAGAGGAAATAGTAAATTTCAACAATGGTACTTTTCAGATAAAAATTTACTGGTTTGAACATTTCATAAATGTGGGAGCTATGGTGAAAATTTTATTTTTCTCCTGTAATTACGCCATTCACTCTAGTTTCTGTGTGAGTTCTTTAGCTTAAAGTAACATGATACCCATTCAAAGTAACATTTAAATGGACCTGAAAATTCTACAGATAATTCAAGATCATTTAGTGTGATTGTGTGGTAATTGTTTTTTAACAATGTATAACTAAAATACTTCTAAATTTAATTACGAAACAAGTAGGTTAATGACAGACCGCTGCCACACAACATTTTTGCTCGTCAGGGAAAAATGCATCAAACAAAACAATTAATTCTACATAAAGCATTTACACGTAAGCACATTACAGAATCCAGTTAGTAATTTTTGCTAATAAAAAAGGACCTAGAGAAAAAAACTTCAACTAGTAAATTAAAATGATAATTCTATACAATAAAACTATTTATCCTTTCCTTAAAAGGAAGTTTTCCCAAATATAAAACGATTTACAAAGAAGACCATAAAGTCAAAAGCTCTTTTTTGAATATATATCTTTCTAAAATCTATTTTAGTTATTTATGAAACATTTCTCAATTATTTTCATAACACTAAAAAGTTTTTGTAACGTGAAATATTGAAGAAACTTTCTTTACCCTACACCAGAACGTAGCAACAAAGTAAAATGCATATTTCTAAATAAAATATTTACATTTCATTTTCAACTCCATACCTTATCCCAAATATTTATTTACAAAACCTTTTGAAAATAAATTTTTAACAAAATCACCACAAATATTTTTACAAAACGAAATTTTCTTATGTTATTTTTGTATCTTTAAGGAACAGATATCAAAATATATTTTCTCTCCTTTTCTTCTTTACAGGGCACTTTATAGTAAGCATCACAAATTCGTCATATCGTATGCTAGGTAGTTTGACACAGTTTCACATAAATATGAGATTAGTGAGAGGATATATGAACCTTCGCTTAACATTACCGAAGGCATTGTCACTCGTCAGTAATTAGTTTTGTGTGCCCACGTGACATGCCAAACCAATCACTAGGTAGTGGAAATGCTGATACTTAAGCATTTGAGAATTGTAAGATACATCACCAATAGGTAACTTGTAGCTCTAGCTTGGCATTTTTTAACCATACCCTTGAACAAAATCACTTTAAACCAAACTAAATCTAAAATTTTGAACAAAACGAATCTGTGAAGTCGAAAAAGCACCCTTGAAAGTCATGCACTCTTAAAACAAAAGAGCGAAATCCACTCCTATAGGGGAAGTGCATTTTCGGCACAGGAAAGGAGTGGAAATTACCTCAGACTGAGTTAAAACCGCTCGTTTTAAAAGTGTAGGACGTAGATTGTTTCTTTTATTTCTTTACCCACTCCGCAAACAGAGTGAAATCCACTCCTATAGGGGTGCATTTTCGGCACAGGAAATAGTGGAAATTAACTCTCAGAACACCTGGAGTTAAAACCGCTCGTTTGTTTTAAGAGTGTAAGCATTTGAGAATTGTAAGATACATCATCAATAGGTAACTTGTAGCTCTAGCTTGGCATTTTTTAAAAATTCCCTTGAACAACAGCACTTTAAACCAAACTAAATCTAAAATTTTGAACAAAACGAATCAGTGAGGTCGAAAAAGCACCCTTGAAAGTCGTGAGAAATAGAAGTTACGCTTTCTTTAAAAAGTTGTTATAGCCCCTTGGCTGCATCTATTTCTCAAGTATGGGAGACCCGTTAGTGATTGGTTTGGCACCTCACAAGGGCACACAAAACCAATCATTGACGAGTGAAAATGTTTTTGGTAATGTTTTGGACGAATAGTGGAAATGTTTGGCAAAGGTTCCCATGTCCGGTTCCTGGTCCTGTCCCATAGTGCATGGCTAGCTTAAGTGTGATCAACCCTCAACATCAAAAACATTTTGAAATATCAGGAAATGGTTAATTGGCTTGAGATACATCAATTTTTTTTAAAAAATGCCTTTTCTGCTAGTGCCAGTTGTAAAATAAAATACTTTTAATAAAGATGCTAGTGCTTGTTCGATTCTTATTCCAATTATTCAGGCATCTATATTGTCATTTGCACTACACTGTTAAAAATTAGGCACTTTGTTTCACCAAAAATATGGTTCCTAGTAGCTGCAAAGGCTGTGTCGTGAAACGTTAAACCATATTTTTGGTATTCGGTTGAACCACTTATGAGGTTTTTGTTTCCAAATCCAGAAAAATGGTTCAACCAAACACCAAAAAAAAGGTGAAACATTTTATCACACACCCGTTGCAGCTACTAGAAACCAATATCATGGTGAAACCAAGCACACAATTTTTAACAGTGTATAAAACTCAATTGTATGTGGCCATTTTTTTTGCTGCACTATGTAAACCGATCTAGCCTTCCAAATTTGACACTCAGATTTTAATGAAAATGCACTCACCGTGGGTCTAAATTTTAAATTTTAATGACAGAACCCCAGCCAAAAGGGTACTCAGGGGATCTTTTAACATACCACATAATCATATGACAAGCGTGCCGACGAGTTTTTCATCCTGAAAATCTGCTGACTCAGCCAGGTCTCAATCCCGTGATCTTGGACTGATGATTTGCGCTCGCCGGTTATACTTTCCAGTTTACGAACAGGTTTCGTTCATCTCTTTCGAAATCCGCCAACAACCCAAACCAGATGGATAGTGTGGCGTCAACGAGAGCTTCTGTAGAATTATTAGTTGAGTCGTTAATGCAACTTCTCACCTTTTTATACATACCCTGTTAAAACCACATTACTTAATACTTAGGTCGCCAAATCAGTATGGGGGTTTCGACCCTTGCTTGTCAAGCGAATGCTTCTGGGTTCTTCTCCCAAGTAATGTATGATATTTGTGTTGTCATGAGTACTTGCGGAGAACTCATTAAATCTGTGGGTTCGAAAAACCTGTGGGGTGTCATAGGGCTTGGGTGCAAATTGTCTCGAGAAAATTGCTCCTCCCCTCCAGTGACGTGTCTAAATTGAGAAGGTGGCGCCCTCTCGAAACAAAAGTCAGACATCCACCCTTACGGTGTACACAAGGCATTGTGCCAACGGATGCTACTGCACCCTCTTGCCTTTTAGGCTACAGCCTGGAGGCACCCGACCACAACAACTTAAGGGGGAATGGGCGCGCTGAACCCGTGGGTCTCCAAACTCAAGTGCCTCAGTGTTAATCCAATGGCGAAAAAACAATTTTCGCTGCCACATTTCTCCGGCTGTATTGAATATTTTTACAATTTTTTTTTTTTAATAATAAATGTAGATAACTTAAAGGTCTCTATCTTCCCACTTTTTGAAATGGCTTCGAATATTTTGTGTAAAATTATTTATTGAAAATTAAAAAAATATTCGAACCAATTTCAAAAAAGTGGGAAGGTCGAGACCTTTAAGTCAGCTGCATTTATCACATAAAAAAATCCGCTTGTAAAAATATTCAATACAGCCGGATAAATGTGGCAGAGAAAATATTTTTTTTCTCCATAGGATTAACACTGATGCACTTTGCTTTGGAGACCCCCGGTCCAGCACGCCCATTATCCCTTAATACCGGACCACTTTCACTTACAGCATTTTCAAACTATGTAACGGAAATCGCAGCACTCCGTATCCTTTCAAGAAGATATGGAAGCCCCTGGTCCTTTTCTGACAGGTGTCTCTAAGAGCTCACATCTCTAATACTTACGAACTAGATATCTCGGCTGTAACAGGCTTTTTCGAAGAACGCTTTACGTACCATTTTTCAACTCTTCCAATTTTGCGCTAAAGGATCAATGGACCTAAATGATTCTTTTTGTTCAATGTGTGGATGGTTGGTTGGTAGACATATATATTCAGGTTTGTGTGCTTGGTCAGCTACCCGCTTATAAACCTTCGTCAAGTAAGACAGACACAACAGACAACACACACACATAAGTGGATCCATCTAATTTTTAGAGACAGAGGCCAACTAGAGGATCCCCAGAATTGGCTTGTCACCCCCAGAGGTATTGATTTGGTATGGGAACTTAGAGGACTTTCGGACCCAACAGATTTAACGAGCACGTACTCCGCATATACTCGGTAGGTCTTCAGTGGTACCGGGACTCGATCGCAGGACCTTCCGATCCCGAGACCGAGACGCTGACCACTAGGCTCACTACGGCCCCTTCAATGTGTGGATTTGTATTTGGTTTAAAGTACTGGTGTCCGAGGGTTTGTTTAGTTAGGTTAAATGAGTTATCGTGGCACTAGAGCTACACGACGGTTTCGTAATTAAGAACCACAGTCAAGTGACGAAGACGAGCTGACACCTAAGTGGGCAACCGACGTACACTCTTAAAACAAAATAGTGAAATCCCCTCCTATAGGGGAAGTGCATTTTCGGCACCGGAAAGAAGTGGAAATTAACTCAGACTGAGTTAAAACCGCTCGTTTTAAGAGTGTAGGACGGAGATTGTTTTCTTTTATTTCTTTTACCCACTCCGCAAAAAGAGTGGAATCCACTCCTATAGGGGAAGTGCATTTTCGGCACGGAAAGAATTGGAAATTAACTCAGACTGAGTTAAAACCGCTCGTTTTAAGAGTGTAGGACGGAGATTGTTTTCTTTTATTTCTTTTACCCACTCCGCAAAAAGAGTGTAATCCACTCCTATAGGGGAAGTGCATTTCCGGCACCGGAAAGGAGTGGAAATTAACTCAGACTGAGTTAAAACCGCTCGTTTGTTTTAAGAGTGTAACATTTTTAAGGACGACATCGTAATCACCGTACTTTGAAGCATATTTAACATGCACTTTCTCTACACTTGGCATTTTTTTTTATTGTTCCCACAACTATCACATAAAACATCAAGAAACATTTTGTTTAGAACACTGGCCTCTAAATCATCGGCTATCTCCATGACCTCCTACTAGATTAAAGCCGTACAACAGGAACGGTTTCCCTTCGTGACGTCATGACGTGAAGGCCAAATTTTTCTAAACTTTTCTCCTTTAAAAATGACTCGATAAATTTCAAAAAGTTAAAATTACTTGAAAACAAGTAAATTATTTTTACCACACACATTTCACAATTCACTCGTTGATTCACTTTACAGTAGGAGAAAAGTTGTCAAACTTGGCCTCCGCATCATGACGTTACGAAGGGAAAACGTTCCTGTTGTACGGCTTTAATCTAGTAGGAGGTAATGCTATCTCCCTCTATAGAATTGAAATCGAATCCAGCTATTATATACTTTACTTCCATTCTGATTTACAGAATACCGATTATCGGATATTGGACAACAGCGCTATCAATGTATTGGTATGTTTCGGAATATATTTCGCAAGAGATATTTTTGCGATATGAGTGACCACCACCAAACTAGTATAAAAACTATTATTTATCTGAAAAAATAAAATTCTAAGAAAACAAATGTTTTTGTTTTTTTTATGATATGTTGTTTTAAGTTTAAAGAGTTGGACATTACTAGAAATTTTTAGGAATCAGTAAAAAAAGTTATGGAAAGGTTAAGAAATATTTTACTAACTTCTGAAATATTTTTTCCAGCAAACTCAAATTTTAAAGAGAATGGTAGAATAACATAAGATAAATTGTTTAAATCCGTTACTACTTTTTTCCATTTTTTAAAAAATTTCATTTTCCAGGTTTTTCATTACACTGTTTTTATTTATAATTAAAGAAAGGTTTATAAAAAAATTAAAAGTAAAAGTTATATTACAATAAAAAGCATTCATCATGAAGGAACGTTTTTAGTTCGTATTATAATTTCCACCGATTTCTGTTTTGAAGCCTTATAACATGGTAATATAATACATAAAAAATATTAAAAAAATAAACTTTTAAAATAACAATTAAAAATTTATAAATTACCATTTGCTAATATTATAACTAATAAAAAGTGCGATAATTATTAGAACGCAAAAATAATACATCTCAGTTCAGTTATACATCATTTGTATTAAAAAAAAACGCTTTTTTTTTGCTTTAATATCTTACTATAATTTAAACATTTCCTTTTCGTTTTCATATCTAGCATTCAATTAATAAGTCTTAAAAAGAAAATTAACAAACGAAATTCGTCATTCATTTATAAATGAGGAGTTTTAATTATGAACCGGAAATTACTTTTTGAAGCAGATAATTAACATTAAACATAAAGAAATACTTTGTACAACTTTCTCTATTTACGAAAAAGCATATTGCTTCCGATTTAACTTATAGAACAGTATTCATGTTTATTTTGCAATATCCGTTATAATGAAAAAAAATTATCTTAAACTCAATAAGATATCATCAAAACACCTGAAAGGTTATTTTAATTTTAAATAATTATCAAAAATGAAGATAAAAAAAAATAATCATTAATATGTTTTCTCTCTCTCTTATGTTGAGTATAATTTCATTATGCTAAGATAGTGGATATGTTTGCCATTGTAATTTGATTAAAATTCTCATATTCTACTTTTTTTTTCTTAAAATAATTATCTTCAAAAAGAATCATTACGAAATACATTTTTTAATTATCTCCTGAAATTTGTAATTAACAAGTTCTTATAAAACAAGTTCATTTCGAAATGAAAATATTGATAAACTTCCGCGCGTATGGAAATTTGTTTTTGTTTCCTTGGACTAGAATTGAACAATGCTTTAATTGTTGATTAGAAAAGTACTTCTTTAATTAAAATTAATTATAAAAAACTTTTCTTATTTGCATTTTTATCGATTAGAAAAACTTAACTTAAAAAAGATTGTCCTTAATGCAAAAAAATGCAAGTTAGGTTTAATCGATAATGTTTTTTCTTGTCCTAGTTTATATTGTAATTCAATAGAATGAATTTACATGAATTTTTTACTTGAATAGTAACTTAATAAACTTGCTTCGAAAGCAAATTTAGAATATTTCTTCTCGGTTCTGTAAGTAGGTTTTTGTGAATTTTCAGTTATCTTAACAATTAGATTTAAATCATTATGGCGGCAAAATTTTAGTTTAATATTGTGTTCGCTCAGGTTTACTTTAACTATTTAAATTATTACTAATGTAATCAAAATAACTTTGAAAGTAATTTATTTAATGCGTTTTTAAATTGGTCAAAATGCCTTTTTAATAAAAGTTTAACTATTAAATCTGCTTACTTTTAAATCGAATTTATTTTCTACGTAATTTGTTTAGTCGACACTTTCATTCAGTTTGCTTTAAAAATAACAAAAGCATGCTTATTTGCTTATGTCTGAATTAAATTTCTTAGATTTAAGAATTTCTGTTTTTTAAAAGTTGAATTCTCGATTTAATTTAAATTTTTCTCCTGGGACACCAGCAAAATCCTCCATATACATTCTTTATAATAATGCACTTTTCAAACAAATACTTAATATAGAGTTTTGTTTTGCGAGGAATTAAATAAAAATAATGTTTTATATTGGCCGAGGAGCCCATTAATTTTATTACTACGGTAGGGTAGGGTAGGTACATATATATTATGGCTTGTGTGCTTGATCAGAGACCCGCTTATAAGCCTTCGTCAAGTAAGACAGACACAGAAAGATTTTTTACTGTCACAGAGAAAGGAAAGTACACCCAGGGTGAAGGCGGGAATCAAACCCGCACCCGTTACAGCGCGCAGACTGCTAGCGTTATGGTCTGCGATCCAAACCACTCGGCCATCCGGGCCCCATTTTGTTAGTTGTTCAAGTCTTAAGCACTGCATTACATTTACATATTTTAGGGTTTTGAACGCACAAACAACGTTTGTAATTTTTTTTCGTAATTAATAGTTCATATTCTTAAACTTTTTCTTGCGAAATGTCTTAAAAAAAAGTTTTGCTGAATTCACAAGTTCACTACTGAAAACACTCTTTTTAATACCTCTAAAATAACGGATCATAATCTACCTGGTTCACACTTGATAATATATTTTATATGTCCTTTCTACTAAGTAAATAGTTACAGTAGAACTCAAATTATCTGCACTCCAATTATCCGAAGCGTTGCTGATTATCCGAATGCCAGGAAAAATTACACCCTGCCTGTCACGGTTCGTTTATGTTGGATGTCATGCCTAGAAACATTTTTGACATGACATCCAACATATACGAACAGCAACAGAGACCGGGTATAAAAGTTGGTGTCGCACAAAAACTTTTGTACTATAGTCCCTGGACAAATTATTAGACGCACTGTATTTTTTTTATTAATTTTATGTTTCTTAAGAGTTTTTATGCAATAATGGTATATTTAAACTACAATATTATCGATTTTTATTTAAAAGAATTATTGTAGACTACATATTTGTATTTAGATTTTTTTTTTGATTTTATTATTTATTTGTTTTCCTAGAAAAGATTATTTATGTGTGGAATCATCATCCTCAAATGCAGGAGACAGTACAGTCTTGCATTGACAGCATGCCGCGCAGAATTAAAGCTTTGATAGCGGCTAAAGATGGCTCAACTAAATATTGACACTAACATTCATTTCACTTTTCTTTAAAACTTAATAAACTTATGCTTTTCTAAATTAATGCTGTTTTATTTATGTCAAATAAATCGGTAGTTGATTGGATAATATCAAAATAAAAACAAATCAATTTAAAATAATAAAACGGTGCAATATCACCCGGTAATTAATATTTTACATGAAATCTTGCAGTGCGTCTAATAATTTGTCCAGGGACTGTAAATGTTCGTGCTTTAATATTAGGTACTCATCTCATATTAAAAAAAATTGATTATATAATTTCTTTCGAATACCTGCAATTATCCGAATGTCTTAATAATTCGGATAATTGGAGTTCTGCTGTATGATGTTCACCAATCGCTCAACAATTAATGGTAATGTGACTCTAAAACAAAAACTAAACAAAATCTAACTAATTTATTCTAGTGAAAACCCCCAACTACCAATCACGAAAACCGCAAGAAACAGTTCGAAAACGTCCTCGTCAATTCACTTCGATTCCTTTCTTTTGTTTCACCCCTTCGGAGTGCCTAATCCGCGGTTTTTCTTGTTAATGAGGCGGTCTGTAATCGAAAGCGAAAACAATCCCACCTCTTAGTTCAGAAACCCGCTGGCAGAAGGTAGGAGTGTGCGGTTTGTTGAAAAAACCGGTTATTTCATTTCCATTTGTACTGGTACCGGTTGTCGTTGCTAAAAACTAGTTCCAGTTGTTGTTGTTTTTTAATTTGTTAAGTTTTTTAAGGACGGCGCAAAAAGTTAAGACAGCTATCTTACCGTTTTTGCGCTTTTAATAGTTATTAAAAAATCATATTATTTAATTAAGTTCGACTTTTCCCAATTCCAATTTAGTATTTTTTTTCTATATATCCGGTTTATTTTTAAACTTTTTTATTTTTATGTACAGTTTCTCTAAAAGAGATTGAAGAAAGTGGTCAAAATTTTTTACTAAACAACATTCAAAAACGAATAAGAATATTTGTTTTAGACTTTATGTACACTAAATATGTCACGAGTTTCTGAAATTATAAAGATGCTCACTATAAAAATGGTTTTTTCCATACACAATGTACTTTTTAAAGATTCTACGTTGAACTAATTGCTTTACAAAGACATTCAATAATCATACGGGTGAAAAGTTGTTCTCGGTTTAACCTTTAGACACCAGATATTCACTTTACTGACTTAGAGAAAAGACGTCCCGGAGCAACTCGCGTCTTCTAAATACCATAGTATTTATTCAGTTGAGCGCACGGTATATTTCTTTTGACCTATCGGGCTAAGTTATCTCCCTACCTTGAAAACGGCAAATTTTGACAATTTTCACAATTTTGTTTTACTGTTTTAATAAGAAGGCATACCATTTATGTTTTAAAAACTGCAGGGATTTTTAATCTACGATAATTTAATCAAAAGTTATGGCTATTTCAGTGAAGCATTAGCCCATTGTGTATATCTGAAAGCGTAACTTTAAACGTGTTTTCTGAAAAACGGTAATTTTCAACAACGATGTTCTTTTAAAACCTGATATCTCAAAAACTACTTGATATAATGTAATAAAAAATTTTATAGCATGTTTATTATAAGTTCAAGTGTGTTTTGAAATGAGATAAAAGTTAAATAACTGATAGAATTTATTTTGTGGACTTTCTAATATTAAAATTTCCCTCTTTTTTTGAAAAATTTCTATAAACGTAACTTTGATGCTATGTAATTCCTAAAATATTAGAAGTATTTCTTAAATTTCATTTCAAAACATGTAAGAAGGTGTCTATAATGAATGACTCTGCCTAATATTTAAGGAAAAAATTAATTATTTTTTGACTTATGGTGTTTTGCGTAGCTCTTATATTTAAGGCAAATTTCTTCAAAATTTGCATTTTTTAAAAAAAATAATATTTTAATTTGTTTTTTTTTGGTCAAATATTCAATTTAACATTATTATTCATCATTACCATTAAAAAAATTAGTTAATTTTAAAGTAATAAAAAAATAGACCCCTCAAGGTAGGGAGCTACCTTAAATGTAAGGCATCTTGGCAAATCAAGGGACCAAAATTTTATAACTTATTGCTTGTAACAACAATTTCTAACTAACTCCTGGTATATACCGCAAAAAAAAAATACTTTTAAACGATATACAAAATGTCTTCTTAAGGAAAAACAAGTAGGTTTGTAACAGAATCTGTCACTTAACCCGCTTCCACACAACAGTAATGTTTCAGGTAAAAAGGCGCCAAACACAGCATTGATATTCTATATTAAACATTTACATGATAAATTTGGCTACTTTTATTTATTTTATTTCGAAAATTCAATAATTATTACTTATCGTTTGCAAATATTAATTTATATTTCAAAGAATAAATATGTAATATTCCTCGCTTTTAAATAGAATGAAAACATTTCATATCAACGTACAAAGAATCTCGTAGTGAAATATATTTGACGTCATTTCAAACTGATCGATGTCGCAAAAATAAATTTGTTTTAATTTATTGTCTAAAAGAATTAAAGTTTCTCGAGCGATTGTTGCCACTCTGCTCTAAATTGCAGCGGTTAGTGTAAGATAACATTCGCCAACTCACCAAAAATGTTAGTTTTCATAACACTTTTTGACATTTCAATTCAAGTTGATACTCAGTTAACCTTGGTGGATTGGTGTTCCTTAAAGATACAAAAATACCATAAGTGAATTTCGTTTTCTAAAAATATTTGTGGTGATTCTGTTAAAAACTTATTTTCGAAAGGTTTTGCAAATAAATATTTGGGATAAGGTAATGGCATTGAAAATGAAATGTAAATATTTTGTTCGAAATTATTTATTTAAAAATATGCATTTTACTTTGTTGCTACGGTCTGGTGTAGGGTATTAAAGAAAGTTTTTTCAATATTTCACTTTACAAAAACTTTTTAGGGTTATAAAAATAATTGAGAAAAGTTTCATAAATAACTAAAATAGCTTTTAGAAAGATAAAAGAGTTTTTGACTGCTTGGTATTCTTTGTCAATCGTTTTATATTTGGGAAAACTACCTTTTAATGAAAGGAGAAATAGTTTTATTGTATAGAATTATTTTAATTTACTAGTTGAAGTTTTTCCTCTGTGTCCTTTTTTTATTAGCAAACTGGTTTCTGTAATGTGCTTACGTGTAAATGCTTTATGTAGAATTAATTGTTTTGTTTGATGCATTTTTCCCTGATGAGCGAAAATGTTGTGTGCCAGCGGTCTGTCACTAACCTACTTGTTTCGTAATTAAATTGAGAAGTATTTTAGTTATACATTGTTTAAAAAAAATCATCACACAATCACACTAAATGATCTTGAATTATCTGTAGAATTTTCAGGTCTATTTAAATGCTACTTTGAATGGGTATCATGTTACTTTAAACTAAAGAACTCACACACAGAAACTGGAGTGAATGGCGTAATTATCGGACAAAAATCAAATTTTCACCAAAGCTTCCACATTTATGTAATTTTCCAACCAGTAAATTTTTTCGTAATGACTATTGATGTATCTGAAAGGTACCCTTGTTGAAATTTACTATTTCCTCTTCAGGAGTTGAAAAAAAACACCTTGTATTCAAGAACTACGGGTCTGGTAGTGATTGTACGATATTGTTTGTTTTGTAAGATACTTAGTACTTACACTAAGCATATCTTATTATTATACTTAGTTATTGTGCTTAGTATCTCTGAACACAGTACTGAGTTTACACTTATTCTAAGCATCTCTGAAAGCCAATTTATTTGTCCCTCTATTTAATAATTGTATTATAAATGTGGAACAGAAATGTTCATTATAAATTTTTTATTTCGATTTTTTTATTATTTATGTTAAGTTAAACAATTAAATAAGTAAAATGAAAAATCCTATACGCTATAATAACTTTATTTGCTAACAACTGTAGGTACAATTTGAATCAAGTGAAGATTTTTCAAACAATGGTGGAGAAATGCTCATCTATTACAAAAAACCCACACACTTTTTTCTATAAAACTTTCTTTTTCATTCTTTCTGTATAGCTAACTATTCTGTGGGTATCTTGGATTGAGATACCGCTTTGTAGCTTTAAAAAATCTGATCTGTTATCTAATATGCATAATAAAATAAATATCAATGAAAAATATATAAAAAAAGTCAATCAATCGCCTCTAGAACTTCTTAGGAAGTGAGAGACGTTCTTCACTTTTGACTTCAGCAGACTTCAACTGAGAAAAGTGAGTGGCAACGCAGTCTAAACTGTGGTAGTCCTAAAACAGAAAAGGGATTTCTTACTACAAGAAAAGTATAATTGAGATATACTTGCTATTTTAGTTAGAAACATACAACAAAATATTAATTTTTTTTTACATATACCAGTTCTGGTATAACAAAGCGTTTTAGAAATATTACAAATTACAGTACGATCGTCTAATCAGCTACGTATTCGTTAACGGTGATGGTGACTTTTTTTAAAACCAAAACTAGTGATATTTTTTATAAAAGTTTATTATTATTCATAAAACATGCATAAGATCTATGTTCATAATGTAATGTTTTAAAAATAAAAAAAATTCTTTTGTTAGCTGCATCGTCATTATATTTTTTACATCTTTTTCATTAATATTTCTTAAAAAAATTGTATGGGACAAATGAATTTAAAACTACTTGTTGTCCAAAGTATCTGTATTATATTTCCCATCTGCAACAATATGCAAATTTATCCACTAAGTATGATTACAAGTAGCACATCGGCTGCTTTTAAAGCTTTAAAGATGGCTAAGTTTAGGAATCTGTATACGCATTACCTAAATAATCTTTTCGTGAATTTGTACATTTGATTGATAAATTTTTAATCGTTATAAAACACTTTCTGTTTGATTAAAAACATTTTGAAAAGTGTGGGATACTTACCCATAAAACCATAGGTTCGCCTTCGAGTAACAAAGTCCTTGGTTTTGAATCCATATCTTTCATCAAATTCTCTTGTTCAACGGTCTTTTCTCGTTTTGAAGACCTAAAAAAGACATTAAAAACATACTAATTAATTATAGTAAAAATTAAACTCATAAATTATATATTTAATGGTTTTTTGAGTTGAAAAACGATTTATAAGGCATGGCCAGCGAGGGTTGATTATTTTAGATGCTGTAAAGTTTTACAAGATAATTTCTTCATGTAAAACTGTTATACTCTAGAGGAAAGGAAGGGAAGTTGACTTTGTCTGCCAGATCACACTTACCTTTACACACAATAAAGAAGGAAATATATTTTTTTAAACACTAACACGTTAACTTATAAAACTATAGTTAAACATTATTTTTTTAGGTATTCGGCATTTGTTAAAGAAAATAGTTCTTATAAAGAAAGTTTAAAAAAAGAAAAAAGTTTCTTATTAATAGAGGAAAGAATGCGTTTAAAACGATAAAAATATTTTTATGTAAATGGTGTTAATGGTTAGTTCGTCCAAAAAAAAAAGAAACTTTGAATAGAACTCTTTGAACTAAAAAGTTTTTTGGATCTATTTTAGCGGGATCTGTAGGATACAAACGCACCCGTGGGATACACCTCAGGGATACAAACGTATAATCCCGACAAAGTTCTGACAGTGTTGTCAGCATCACATATAAATTTAGAAATTTAAAAATTGTACACTATGTTTTTCCCAATTTGTATTTAAATACTGCGGAGTCAAATACAATTATTACAAAGTAATAATAACATGAAAATATAGTATATAAAATATATAAATATGGTACGAGTTCAAATTCAAAATTATACTTTTCATTCGATTAAAAAGTAACTTACATCAGGGCGTTGTGGAGCAAGTCCTTGATGACAGGCATCTGA
This sequence comes from Oedothorax gibbosus, assembly GCA_019343175.1. Lineage (NCBI taxonomy): Eukaryota > Metazoa > Arthropoda > Arachnida > Araneae > Linyphiidae > Oedothorax > Oedothorax gibbosus. Next base: position 1,632,217 of record CM033279.1, read on the forward strand.
ACGATTTCCTTAAGAACTGGCGGCTGTTGACAGGCAAGGACTTCTTCCTCTGTCATCTGTTCGAAGCAAACGCAGTTCATCAAGTCCTCGGCAAATTCGCTTCGCCTTTCAAAGTCAAAATGTAGCCATTTGAGTGCAGCTACGAAAACAAGGACCTCACTGGAAGAGAAAAGGGAAATTTCATTACAAAAAAAGATTTACAACTGACCGATTTATACAAAATTGTGGTATTTAGCACAACCAGTCTAACAAAATATAAAATTTTGAAAATCGTAGGAACGCAGTTCATATTAACAAGTGTCACGTAAAAGATCCTTTTTGAACCGAATGAAATTTCGAATCTATCATTGAACTAAACGTGAACATCTACAGAGTAACAAAAAAATAATCTATACTCTAAAATCGGTTGCTCTCAGATTTGTGGACTTAGTACAGTTTAGATTTTTAAAAGGCGCATTAAAGATAACAAAAAATCTGTAAAATTTGGCGTAAGTTTTCAAATTTTAATGAGTAAATCTATCTTACAATTAAAAAAAATAGTATATGCAAGTTATTATAACGTAAGAAATAAAAAGTCCTTAAAAATTATTTAAAGTACTTTTTACAAAATCCAGATCCCTTTTTGCAAATATAGTTTTACTTAAAAAAACTTAAGAAAATGTACTCTAGCTTCAAATATCTTGCGCGAAGATTTCCATTGGCCTGTTCAACTTGAGATATCATTCGGAGCACAAGCTTTCAAATCGAAGGGCGAGAATTTGTACTGACAGCCTCATGCTGTTCTCAATGCCATTCACATATGTTTCCACATCGATATAAATAGCCTCTTTATAATTATATTCGAAGACATTGAACAGCTAAAAAATTAAGTTTAAATATAAAAATAATATTACTTTGTAAATAAGAACACATGAAATTAGTTCGAAAATATTAGTTCTTTATCATATCAAATATGAGTGTTAAATTAGTCCATTATTTCCATAATAACTTCAAATGCATGTCAAGGTTTTAAAAAAATATTTTAGAGCTAGTATTTTGTTTTTTCCCAGAACACATCACAATTTTTTTGGTCTCTAAAATTAAATTATTTAAAGTTTGTGTTTAAAGAATCAGGTCCTCTTGGCGAAGTATCATGCATCTTTTAAGGACAATTGATCCCGTTTTTAACTTTAAAGGGATAGTTCATCTTTTCAAAACTTAAAAATTAAATTACAAGAAAGAAAAATTTTGCAGTGCTTTCATAATAATTAAAATCTACTGAAAGTTTTTTTTTTCATTTTTTATTAAGATTTTTTTTATGTAAAATGAAACTTGAAAAAAAAATCCAGTCATCCAATTATATCCTATACTTACAAATAAAGTGAGATTCTCCCCTTTGTCCACCACAACGTGGGGCTTCAAAGCTACTTGCTCAAAAACGTCTCCTTCTGAGCTGAAGAGACTTTCAAGTGTCCTAAAAAAGTTTATAAATATAAGAAATTTCTTGTTAAAGTTTAATATATATTAGTGCGGTATTAATTTGGCTCCCACAAAAATATCTTTTAGAACGGTGACTATTTTGTTATGTCTTTGAATCAGGCAGATTTAACATACTTTTTCACTATTCTTTTTAGTTAAATTTTTTACTATTCTTCGTTTTAATTAAAATATTTTTTTTACTTTTTAACAGTTGCAGATCCGAAAGAAAAAAAAAGAGCTTCTGAACACAGTGTTTCTATAACTCAATAACTGTCCCTTCTTTTTCATTGCTCATGTAGCGATATGCAGCGAAATACGAAAAAATAGTTCCAAATAGGATTCAAAGTTCAGATCTAAACAAGAAATTAAAAAACACTTCAAAGAAAACCCTTATCATTCTAACACCTAAAACCAAACTTCTATAAATATATAAATTTTACTCTGTATGCCAAAATTCAAATTTTCTTTCAATTTGTTTTTACCTAAAAATTATAAATATTTTCATTCTTCGAATTTAACATTAACTTGTTTTATGATAGTAACCTATAATATTTAAAATGGCTTTACCTTTCTGTTTGAGCATCAGTGTACTGAGGATTACGGAGCCTTCGGATGTGCTTCTTTTTCAGATCCCCTTTTGGCCCTTGATTATAATTTTCTGTGCCTTGTTTTTGTGAGTGGCAACAATTGGACTGTTTTCCAAGTGTGCTTTCATTTCAGATGCGAGAACGAATTTAGTTAAGGTTTTTCGCACACTTACTGTTTTGTCGTCCAAAAACTGCAAAGAAAAATTCGTGCTAAATAATTGAAATACCATAAATGATATACTTTATAATTTTAGATATTTTCAACTGTTAAATTTAAATCAAATCCTTTTCTGGTTATGTGTATCGCATCTAAACACGTTATAAAAAGAAAAGATAATAATTTTTCCTTTTTCCTTCAAATTCAAGTAAAGGATAGGTTTGACCTTTTCAAAATGTCGCTCTGAATAGATTAGGGAATGGTGTTCCTTTTACAAACTTGTTATGTTTTTTTGATAACTTTATTTCATTATAATAAACTTAGTTAAGGAGTAAAATAAATATTTGTAAACCAATAAATTAACTAGAATTTTAGATATGATGTTCAACTCTTAAGTTTAAATCAAAGCAATTTCAGGTTACCGCAACTGAACACGAAATAAAAAAATGTTTGAATAAGGAGTTATATTAAAATTAATACTTAATATTTAAAGCTTTTTCTTAGCTCTCCCCTAATATCCGATAGTTTAATTATAATTTCAATTATATTTTTCAAATATGTTTGTTCCCAGAAAATTAAAGCGCTTTGTTGAAGAGCGTGCTTTGTGATAATTTTGTAAAAAGAGGAGATTCTTGGGTATATATTATATATGTTATTATATATTTTGACTGTTTCAAAGTGCCGCTATTAATAGACCCACGTACAAATTAAAAAATTTAAGTTCCAAATAAAAGTTTTTTGATAACTTTAACTCATTACAAGAAAAATAGTTAAGGAAAAAACAAAAGTTGGATAAATAATTAAAACGAACACATTAGTAGAATTTCATTGAAAGTGATATGCTTACATTTTGAAGCTTATTAATCATCTTGTGCATTTCTAAGTAAATGGCGGCTCTGACGACTTCATAATTTAAGTTGAGGCGTCTGATTGGCTCCTTAAAGTACACGAAACGGAGAATGGTCTTGAATGCCTTTGAACTGACGAATTTGGATCAGCCTATTAATAAAGGAACAATTACAAATAACAATTTACAATTTTTGTGTAACCATCTATCGTGCAATAAATCATGATTATAGTGCTACAACTAAGCAACTACAAATGTAGTTAATTGCAGAGAAAGTATTCTGTTAGAATAGGTCCAGAATGTACTACTATATATAGATAAATACTGTTAAAATGTTGTATATAGATTATATTTACCCGTGCCACTTTTTTCGCATTCGAATTTTAAATGCTAAATCAACATAAAATCATTGGATGTGGGAAAAACAAAACCATGAGGTACAGGCATATTGGCTCAAGTGGAAACTTGATTTAAATGCATTAATGTAAAGATTTGATTAAACATTAGTTTTTGAAACTGTTTGTCGAAGTAAATTAATAAATGACGCTTTTATACTTTCATTTTTAAAATTGAGTTTAATTTTAAAATTTTTTAAAGTTAAAAAATTATATTTTTTAATTTGAAAACTTGACATTTAGGTAACAAGTTTATGTATTTGAATCTTTCAGAGGTTTTTTCTGGTTATTTCTCGAAGCAGCTAAATTGCAGTATACTTAACGCGACATGTGACTGTATTCAACAATACTTACTATCAATCCTTGTCTAAATGGATCCATGTCCAGTAGCAAGCATGCGTAGAAGCGTTGGGAGTGGAATCTCATCATTTTCTTGGTGACAGAGTATCGGTGCTCTTTGCCAATATGTACGACGATATCTGGATTCTCTGTCACGGGGCCCAGAGTCTGTTCCTCATCCTGTTTTAGGAAGATATCCTCGACAATAAAAGCCTTTTCTCTTAACACCTTTACAGTTTGTTTATTTTCCAAGGACGTTTTGTACTCGTTGTCTGTCATTTTCCCATTGTTTTGAAGCGACTCATCGCAAGGTGTCTGCTGTGCTTCAATTTCTTTTGCTTTCTGGACTATTTCTTTTATTATTACATCGTCCATTACTTCTGTGAAGTCTTCTGTACGATGTTCACTTTGCTGTACAGGTATAACTTCTAATGTTTCTGCATGTATGAAATTTATTTCAGCACTTTCGTCATTGGCAAAATCATCTTCACTGACGGTGATATCATCCTTAATGCACATTGGAATTTTTATATTTGAGGAATCTCCAGTAGCCTCTTTTTCTAAATTTTCTTCAATAATCTGATTTTCTTTTGCTTTATCAGTTAGATTCATTTCACTGTCTTTCAATTCTAGTTTGACGTCTTCAATTTTACTATTATCGTCAAGCTGCTCATACGCTCCACCATCAATTTGGTTGTGGACTTTATAGGCTTCCTTAAGACTATTAACGAATTCACTGACTTTACTGGGGGAATGATCTGCATTGCTATCTTCTAGTTTTACTACTTCTTCACTGGAATCACGTTTTTCATCATCTTTTTTTATCCTTTAACGAGTAATTTTGAGCGTTTTTTTCAAGGCTAGATTTCTTTGATTCTTCTTTCGGAGGCTCCTTGGCCGATGATGATACTATTTGATTTGGGACAACGTCATTTTTTTGATATTTCATCAGTTGTACGTTCCCACCTTGAGAAATAGTGTCTTTATAAAAATAATCATATGCGCCTTCGAATTCCTGTTTAAATTGAAAAGAAATTGTTAAATAGATATGTATCTAGTGCGTGGCAATGTGAAATTGAAATGGAGTGAAAGAATGCGAAGTTGATTAAAAAACTTATAAATTAATTATGAACGTATAAGTAAATTTAGTAATTAATTATGAATTTGATTTTTTAAACGTGAAAATTGTGTTTGATGACTAGTCCAATCTATCTGGGTTTTATTTCTAAGTAAAAATTAATAATAGAAACTCTTTTTATGGGATGACGATCAGTTTCGTGAATATTTGCAGAGTATTTTTGATATATACGTCCACACTTAATAACCATATGACTTTGTTTTGATGCTTTCATGGTTACATCAACGCAGTATATAACGCTTGTTAAATGCTGATTTATAACAGCTTTGTCGCAAAAATATGGTTCAGAATGCATAACTAGATAAATTATATCATATCTGCATTTTACATTGAAAATTGGTTATCGTTAGTAACAGATTGGTTTAGCATGTAATTGTAGATGTCTATGGCATCAAAAACATACCCTTTTCTTGAAATATATGAAGTTAAAGAAATGTATTGCATTCGAACCACTTTTTTAGTTTAAACCCTATACTACATTTAGGTATAAAAGACAACAAAAAATATATTTTACCTCATCAAAATCGTTGTTAGTCAAACAAGCTTGAAAATCTTGGCTGAAAAGATAAAAAATGAATTGGTAAATAATTATTGATAAATATACAAATTCTCATTACTTAATACTTTAAAGTGTAGTATTTTTTATGCAAAAACGTACAGCCGTAACATATTGAGTCATAGTTTTATTTAAAGAATTTAATTAAGGAAACGAATTTATAATGAAATAGTTTTTTAAATTATGTGTAGAAAATATACAAAAAAATATTTTCAATGTTTTCTAATTCCTACTCTTCGTAAATTTATTTTAGTATTATGTTAACCTTATCATGACATCATTCCTATCATAAAGTTGGACAACAGCGTTCACTATAAATTAAGAGAATTTTCGCTAGTATCTACAGTCCCTGGACAAATTATTAGACGCACTGCAGGATTTCATGTATCAATCAATGATGAACAAAATACCTTCTGAAGGACATTTGTGTTCCTAAACTTAAGCTATTGAATAGAAAATACTATCTGCTATACTTAATACATATATCGACATCTTTTTTTAATGATATGGCATTCTTTGGTATGTTTTCATCATTACTAAAAAAATACAGTGCGTCTAATAATTTGTCCAGGGACTGTACATTAAAGTATGCATGTATCGAGACTCATATCATTGTACTATTACATTCATCCAATATTTAAACGTAAAAAACAATTTTAGTAGTATTTTTGGATCAATAAAAAAGTACGAATGGACAATTACAGCGTTTTCCACAAACATATTTATTCGATTAAGCATATTAAAAAACCTCTAAAACTCAAGTATTTCTGGTTTTAAAGATGTATTTATTTTTAAATTCATTTTTAAAGTTAATGATACGTCACTCCTGTTAAACCTCTCTTAGCATAACAGATGACGTCACAGTTGGCTTTTTTTGTTCTTGGCGTGTTATTTCGTATGTACGTTTCACTGTATCGCTTTTGAAACTGTGAAACGTGCTTTCATCCTTATCAAACTCTTAAAAAAGTTATGCTATTTTACAGAAACATGTCATGTTCATTCCAGTTAATTTCTTCAAACGTTGAACGATTTCACTCGACTATTCCGATCAGATCCAACAGTCAATAGTTCTGCAATAGCTCATACGCGCTCTAGTGTGTGTATTTTAACTAACAACCAAACTTGGAACAAGCTGTTTAACTTCCTTGATATGAACTGGTTACAAATAATATTGTCTTCTTTTAATGAGGTTTCGCAGAAATTGTAAGGTTTACTATTTTATAAACTGTATTACAGCATAGATCGAAACATCGCCAAAAACATAACAGTTGACGTCAGAGCTGTTTTCAGTGACGTGCATTTTCGGCAAATTTCAAATGCATTTTTTGTTGAAATTAAATATATTTGTGAATATTCCTTACATTCGGAATCTGCAGCTTCTAATGTACCAGAAAAACACATATATTATGAATTTCGCGTTTCATGCAACTTGTCCATTGTACTTGTATTTGAAATTTTCATGTGAACTTTAAAAATCACTTGGAATTAATTCTTAAGATGATCAAAAAATATCCGAATGTTAAATAGGATTAATATTTATACTTAGGTACTGCTAGCGTATTATGGCCGGTCTCGATTTGGCGACTTTCCTTTTGAAGCCAAGTAGCGGAAACGTACTTAAATTAGTAAGCATTTCAGTTCAACTCAATAGATCAGGGGTTCCCAACCGGTGGTACGCGTACCACTGGTGGTACGCGGGAAAATTTCAGGTGGTACGCGTGAGTGATGGGAGCAACATAATGCTATTAATAACTTCTCTACGCATGAGCAGTGAGCACGCAAACATATTACTTATTATTTTAAAGAGAAATCTTTAATTAACTTCTGGATCGGATGTAAAACCTGGTACCCTTTGATCCTCCGGCAAGCTCTGTACTCCTAATGTTGATCTTTTAATCACAGGCAAACCACAAAAAGTTTCGCACTAAAGACCATAAAAGTATATTTTGTATGCTGATTAAATTTTTCCTGAGTTTGTAATGTTTTTTTTTTATTTGTTTGTTTTTAGACCTAAGGGTAATAAATAAAACTGTAACTTAATACTATTTTAATCTTTTATTTCTCCTTTATTATAAGCATGTGTGTGTGTATGTGTGTTATAAATAAAAAAAAATATCTAACTTTTAAATATGAAGTTTTCTCAGGAATTTAATTCAAAAAGTCTTTAGAATGCTTTTAGAAGAGTAAATATTATACGTTTATTAAAATATTTAGGTCTGGTGGTACGCCAAAATTTCTCAAAAAGTCGAGTGGTACGCAGGTGCAAAAAGGTTGGGAACCCCTGCAATAGATGTTTGCATCAATCTTGTTGCTATAGCAACCCTGTGTTTACTTTTTCACGAACCCCAAAGTCGCCAAATAGCATTCCGGCCATAATACGCTGGCTGTGTTCCTAATATTTATACTTACAAGAAACTTCGTACTCTTCTAATGAAAGATTCCATGGTCACTCTACACAGTGGAGTTCGATCAGTTATCGTAAAAGATGAAAGGTTTTTTCATTAGGACGTAAAAGTTCGTTTTTTAAAATAAATATCGCTATTAAATAATTGCTATTTTAAGCTATTCAAATTGCTAAATGACATTTTGGTGTTTAGTGCATGAAGTCTAATAGAGTTGTGAAGAAAATTGTATAAAATTGCATTGTTCTTGTCATTCGGGCAATTGTTTAAATGTTTAAGCCTGTTTAAATATATTTTTGCATTGTTTAACAATATGTTTTTAGATAAGCTCATCATAGTAATTGTCGTTCAATTTAAATTAAGGTTCAAAGGGTTTTCATTGTTGTAAATAATCGTTATTTATGCAAATTAAGGAGAGGGGGCCTTTCAGGGCTAATTTTAAACCATTTCGACCAATGAAACATTTAAAAATAATAATATAAAATATTATAATTTTAAATGAGAAACATATAATTTTTTTAATTGAAATGAGTTATCATATCGTACATATAAAGAAAGTGTATTTGCAAGTATGGTAACGTAAGGATTTTAAAAACCTTACAAATTGTCTCAAGTACTGTTTAAAAAGTCCTAATATTTTATTACAAATATTTTTTTAATTACAATTAAAAGTTATTTAACACTAAAAAAATTTGTTTACATAAAACGTAGAAGAATCTTACCTACTAGTCCTTAAGATAATATGCTGGAGAAGCACTTCCATTTGAGCTTTGCTCAAATTTAGATACCGTAGAACTCCGAAGTAATTGGGGCCTAACCACTTTCGGATAATTGGAGTTAATTGGAAAAAAAACTGTATATTCAATCATTTTCTTAGTGTATTGTTGGTCTGTGAGACCACATTTTTTTAATGTTTTTTTTGTTTAATTTATTTAAGAATATTCGTTTTACAAAATTTTATCTTCGCCATATACATGTTTATGCTAGGTCCATTTGTTATTGCTCGTCTCAGTTGGATGTCATGCTTAGTAACTTTTTTGGTAGAAAAAATAATCAGGCATGACATCCAACAACGACGAACAGTAAAGCACTTATCACGTCGCTCGTCGAACATCTTTTGGGACAGCAAAAACGTCACAAGAGAACGGCTACGTCATGCGTGACATCACAAACTTTAAAGCAGTATTATCGCGGTATTGGAGGAGGAGGTACAAGGAGGAGGCTCGGCCGTGACGTCACGACTGAACTTCGTTCTAATTGGAGCAGCCGTTCGAACAGCAAAAAATAGCCGGATTTTTTCGAGTCGACTCGAAAATGCTCATCGAGCAAAAACTGTTCCAAAAAACAGTTTTTGATATGGCGTACGGACGTCGCTGAACGAACGAGCTCTCGTGTGATAAGGCCTTAACAGGTAGGCCGAGTGGAATTTTTTCTGACATTCGGATAATCAGCACCCATTCGGATAATTGGAGTTATACTGTACTCAATTTTGCAAAACGAAGGGCGAGAATTTCAGCAGAAAGCCGCGCGCTGTTCTCCATACCATTGATCAAAGTTTCAGCATCGATAGAGAAGGTCTCTTTAAAATTATATTTGAAAACGTTGAAAACCTGAAAATAAAATTTAATTTTCATTAAAAAATATTTACTTTGTAATAAAGAAAACATGCAATTCCTTCGAAAGCGTTTATTCTTTATTGGAAATGAGCGATAAATAAATACACGTGAAATGTTATGCACTTGATAAAAAAACATCTTCCCTAACAGCCAGGTTTGTCACAGTTACGTCGCTGCAACGTAATTTTTTGTCACTCTAGGTCACAGTCGCAATGTGACAAGTATGTGACATCACAGTAATATCGCGTAAGTCGCCGTCACAATGTGACTGGTATGCGATATCAAAGGGATGTCACTATGCGATCTTGCAGTGACATCATATTATGACTTGTATGTGATATCGCAGTGATGTCATCTAAATCCCAGTCACAATTGGGATATTACACAGATGTCGCAATTTGCTTTCAAATGCGATGCGCAAATGCGACATTGCTGCGATATCATCGATATCCATGTTACGTAGAAGATACGTAACAAAAGCGGACATTCAACTTCTATGTGACAAAAAGTGACTTTGAATGTGACACCACAGCGATCTTCAGTGACTTGTATGTGATATCGCTTTTCGTCACATACACGTCACATGGCTGTTAGGGTTAATAAAGTGCATACATATTGTCTTTCCAAAAACTTTTCCCAAAACCAAATAAAAACTAGCATATACCAAACCATGGATGTCACCAACATAATTCTTGCATTGAAACAACACAATATTTTAATGTTGCCATTTTTACACAATACTTGTGTTCGTTTTTCCTGTTTGATCACAATTTTTTTCTGAGTGTAGAACAAAAGCAAAGATTTTTTTAGGTGTGATTTGTTTAATAAACTATGTCGACTTTTATTTTTAAAAAAAATTTCGCTCCCCATTGACAAAATGTAGACCCGCTCTCTTAATAATGTACAATAAAAAGTTTAGTTTAGTTTGAATTATCGTCGCACTAGAGCTACACGAGGGCTATTGGCGACGGGTGTCGTATTTTAGAACCACAGTCAAGTGACGAGACGACACCTGAGTAGGCACCCAACGCCACCGTTTAGGGCGACATCGTACGCAACGTTAGGACTTTGAAGGATATTTAACGTGCACTCCCTCCACACGGGGTATTCTTCGTCGGACATTTTGGCTTATAGGTCGTTTATAGGTCGGCAGTTATTTTTGCGATGCCCGGACCCGAACCTGGGACCTTCCGCATGCTAGGCGAATGCCTAACCGACTGGGCTCCCCAGCCCCTTACAATAAATAAAAAAATATATATTTAGTTATATACCTCCGGCTAGAATCTTGCTCGCTTAGCAGTCCGTAAAGCTAAATCACATATTTTCCTTCCAAAAAACTTTCCCAAATCCAAATAAAAACCATCCTATACCAACCCAAACCATTACCGGATAACCGAACCCCCTCCAGGATTAAAATCCGTGTCCTCTCCCCTATAAATCTCGATTCCTTCAGAGAGGGTTTTATAAATATTTCATTTATCAAACACTCATTGACAACCCTATGAGGCGGCCCATGAGATCATCGTCGCAAATTTTGATCTATCGTCGGTGGGGCCTCGCATTGAAGTAGCGCGAACAAACGGATAACATTTTTCCTTTCCCGATTTTTGTGGGGGACGTAGGAGGGGGGCTTCATAAATTTCGATATAAAATTGGATGCTCCGGAAGGGCAGAGTTTTCCTACCTGGTGGGGGGGGGGGGGTAAACTGTATTGCCCTCCTCAATCTCCCCTATTTCCTGATGTACTACAGGGTTGCTGTAATATTAGAGTTAGAGGTGAATGGGTGTCAAGACTCGATAATAGTTTTATATTAGTGCAAAAAGTAAGTTTTTGATTGAGAAATATATATATTATTCAATTAGAGTTATATAATCATTTCAAACCTTCATTCTTTTTGCAGTATATGAGTTGTATCATTAATTTTCGATTGGAAAAGAGGATTAGGCTATTCTTGTTATTTTGTCTTGTTTTTGTAGGAAATGTTTAATTTGTCTTTAAATATTTTCTGACAGTTGAGTTTTCGTATCTGGAAGAGGGGGGGGGGCAGTTTTCCCCCTATTTCATGATGTACTACAGGGTTGCTGTACAGTAGGAGAGTTAATGGTGAATGGAGCCAAGACCCGATATGAGCTTTACCCTTCAGAATAAGCAAGGTATGTTTTAAACCCCAAGAATTTTTTTTTAGAACTTATGTACCTGATTTTTTTCCAAAGTGCGTCAAACCTTTAGAATTGATTAGAAGGTTACATGATCAACTTGTATCCTAAATTTATTTACGGTAGAAATGCCCTTAAACAAAGAATCATTATTGAAATATGTCGTATTAGCTCACGCGTGATCCCTTAAATTGTATTAATAACATAAATTTATAATATAATAATTTCAACTTTTTTGCAGAATAACTTGTTGTAATAAATTATTTTTAATTGGAAGGAAGGATTGGACTTTTCTTTTTATTTTGCCGTTGTTATTGTTAGTTAAAAATGTTTAATTGGTTTTAATAAAAAAAAATGTATTAAAAATTGGTTTTAAAAAGTATGTAGTCCAAGAATATTAATTCTTTGACCACATACTTTTTTTAAACAAATATTTTTTTTATCTGACGAAAGAAGATTTTTATGGTCTTTCCTATTGGTTCGTCAAGCTATCGACGTAATGAACGTATTGACAATTTTTGCTTATCTTTTGTAGCCCCTGGAAGTAAGGGCTAATTTATAGAAAAAAAACATTTAGACTCATGGTGAATAGTCCAACAATGCTGGAAAACTTCATGAGCAATAATGAGGATTCTTACATTGCCAAAAGTATTTATTTGGCTCTACACTCTTAAAACAAACGAGCGGTTTTAACTCAGTCCGAGTTAATTTCCACTCATTTCCGGTGCCGGAAATGCACTTCCCCTATAGGAGTGGATTTCACTCTTTTTTGCGGAGTGGGTAAAAGAAATAAAAGAAAACAATCTACGACCTACACTCTTAAAACGAGCGGTTTTAACTCAGTCTGAGTTAATTTCCACTCCTTTCCGGTGCCGAAAATACACTTCCCCTATAGGAGTGGATTTCACTCTTTTGTTTTAAGAGTGTATATCACCAAAACCCAGAAAAACATTTTTATTCCCCTTTTGGGCATGAATATCTTTTTCTCTCTTCCATGTTCTGTGATTTCCAACTACATGACTAAGATAAACCGATCTTTTAATTGAAACGTTAACCATTTCTGGCTAATCGTCTACAGAAGTTGGCGAAATATGTCTTGACTTTTCACTTTGTGATTGATTGAATTCATAGATATCATAGTTAAAGTATTAGATTGGCAGATCACGTGACCTCCAATTCTAACGACGGGACGCGCATGGAGGCCAAAATAAGAGGGCAAAATGGTCAGTGATGCTGCCACTTTAAGGAGAAAAATACTACGAAAAAATATCATTTACTTCTAAAATTACAAAAAAAATATCGTAAAATACTAACTGCATTTTGGAATCTTTTTAGTGACTTTAAATCCTTTTCTAGTATTTTTTTGTAATTTTAGAATTAAATGGTGTTTGTCGTAATATTTTTCTTCTTGAAGGGGCCGCAATACTGGCCATTTTGCTCTCTTATTTTGGCCTCCATGCGCGTCCCGTCGTTAGCATTAGAGGTCACGTGATCTGCCAATCTAATACTTTAACTATGATATCTATGGTTGAATTGGACTACTTTTAACACGTCTTTGCTTGAGTGCAGAGACCTTTTATAAAAGAAGTTGGTTTAAAATAAAAAGCTGAATTAGCAAAGAGGAATCATATATTTGTGAACTTATAGCTATTTTTGGGGGAAAGGGGGAAAGGAAAAGTGATATTTAAAATAATTTGTAGGCTGCAGCACGATATCTGTATTTACAAAAGATTGTAGTAATTCCTTTCACAGATAAGAAAAATGCGTTGTAATTACAGTTTTTATTAGATAGTCTGAAATTTCCCAAGTCTGTGTAGTAAATGGCACCAAATAATTTGCCAAAAGCGTTTATTTAGGTTTACTACAAAGCGATCAATGGCGTCACTTGGCAACCCGTTTTTTTACCGGTTTTTTCCAAGCCGCATCTCCATCTTCTTCATAGATATCATAGTTAAAGTATTAGTTGGCAGATCACGTGACCCCCAATGCTAACGACGGGACGCGCATTTAGGCCAAATAAGAGGGCAAAATTGCCAGTGTTGCTGCCACTTTAAGGAGAGAAATACTACGAAAAAATACCATTTAATTCTAAAATTACAAACGAAAATCATAGAAAAGGATTTAAAGTCACTAAAAAGATTCCAAAATGCAGCTAGTATTTTTACGATATTTTTTTGTAATTTTAGAATTAAATGGTATTTTTTCGTAGTATTTTTCTCCTTAAAGTGGCAGCAACACTGGCCATTTTACCCTTATTTGGCCTCCATGCGCGTCCCATCGTTATGGACGCGTCACTTGATCTGCCAATCTAATACTTTAACTATGATATCTATGTCCAAGCCGCATCTCCATCTTCTTAAATCTATGATGATTTCCCATTCCCTCGCTTCATTTCAATTCTCTTTCCACACACAAAGAACTAAAAATATTTGGGCCCAAAACGGAGTACAAATACTATCTTTGATATGACGAAAAAGAAAATAACTTTTCGGGGCTAGAGAGACAGCCCGAAGCCCTTCTCTGAGGGATTCTCTATGATGCTCCCCAGAAGTTTCCACAGTGGGTTATGGGGGAGTGGAGATGCATTCCTGGAGTTGTTTTGGACCCCAGTTTCGTGTGTTACTGTCAGGTATTTCTGATAGGGTCCGAAGTTGTTGATGGAGGTCTAGTAGGTTTGTTTTTACTAATGTAGGTTCTCTATTTACTAATCATACATTTTTGTAAAATTGCCAAAGCTTACTTGAAGATTCTTATAATCTAAAACTACTTGTTAACTATTAAGTAGAACTATATTAATAGAATAGTAACTATAAATAATAGAAATCTACCAATAGAATATAAACGATATTTAGTAGAACTATATTAGTGGAAAAGTATAACCATATTTACTAGAACTATATCAATAGAATTATATGAATAGAATATGCATTAACTATTGCACTAACTTTTAGTAACCATTTATAGTTAATAAATATATATTAAATATTATTGAATTAAACTTATATCCCTGCTGTCGTAATTTAAGTCTACTTGCCGTGTTCGAAACACATAGTTCTAAAATATTCCCACAACACACTTGAACGTTATCTTCCCGATGTGATTCTAACCAAACATGAAGATATGAAGACCTGACATATAATTCAATAATATTTTATATATATTTATTAACTATAAATGGTTACTAAAAGTTAAAGTGAAATAGTTAATGCATATTCTATTCATATAATTCTATTGATATAGTTCTAGTAAATATAGTTACTTTTCCATTAACATAGTTCTAGTAAATATAGTTACTTTTCCATTAACATAGTTCTAGTAAATATAGTTACTTTTCCATTACCATAGTTCTAGTAAATATAGTTACTTTTCCATTAACATAGTTCTAGTAAATATAGTTACTTTTCCATTAACATAGTTCTAGTAAATATAGTTACTTTTCCATTAACATAGTTCTAGTAAATATAGTTACTTTTCCATTAACATAGTTCTAGTAAATATAGTTACTTTTCCATTAACATAGTTCTAGTAAATATAGTTACTTTACCATTAACATAGTTCTAGTAAATATAGTTACTTTTCCACTAATATAGTTCTACTAAATATCGTTTATATTCTATGTGTCCACCTAGTTTAACTCCTTCCAGTTTTTCACCATCTCCAACAAAAACTCACGGTGCTTAGCTAAGACTTATATAATAAACAGATAACTAGCAGATAGTTACCATTATCCTGGATAATTATCTAGAAAATTAAAGGGCAAATATTGATTCTAAAGTCAATTAACAAAGAGTATTCACAAAATTGTTGTAAAATCTAAATTTTATTTATATTTTCCCCGTTTTTCTGGCCTTTGAATGACTGAAACTTTGCTGTTTTGGCGAACATCAAATCCGCGTGACAGGGAGACACAAAGCGAGACTACTACTACTCCCTGGCACTACAGTCCATGCTGGACCATGGTCTCTCTAACAATGCGACTCCAAAGTCCCCTGTCCCTGGTCTTCGCTTTCCAGTTCTTAATTTTCATGGCCTTCAGATCTCTTTCCACTTCATCTATCCATCTTTTTCTTGGTCTTCCTTTTCCTCTCTCTCCCTGACATTGCCCCTTGAAATTTTTCTTTGTGCCTCTGCTATCGTCCATTCTTGTCCCAGTCACTGAATTCTCTTTGTTTTTATGATGTTAATAATGTCTTTCTCTCCAAATAATCTAGCCACTTCAAAATTGTATCGCCTTCTCCTAACATCACCTTCTTTGATTTGTCCAAATATAAATTAAAATTAAAAAATATAAATAAAAAAAAAAAAAAAATTAAAAAATTAAAATTTTACGCTCCCAAGTTATTAACGTCTTCTCTTGCTTTTGATTCAAGGTCTAGGTCTCCGACCCATATATAACACAAAACGAGACAGTCCCGCCAAAAACTAAACGTCTGGTCACATTAACCAAGTTTAACCGATTCCGGTTTTTTTTCGGTTTAACTGTTTCCAGCTTTTTTTTCCCATCCCTAACAATACTCCGTCGTGTTTCTGCGGCGAACAACCGAATCCCGTTGCCGCCTAGTTTTAGGGGTATTAATGATTTCAGTGGCCCTTTTCCTTGTAGTCGTTTACGGCCCATCGTGTGTAATCGCAACGTTTAATCGGCCGTTGTTTTTCTTCGGAATGGGGATAAGGGATATAAGTAGGTGCAATCGGTTTTACGACTAATTAATTTTTGAACGGAAAAACAATGGGACTTGTTTTCGGTTTGTTGTGTACGTAAGGGTGTTTTATTACGTCGGATTGTGGGTGTGTTTTGTTTAATATTATTATTATATTTATCTAGTTACGTAATTCATTGTTATGATAGTTAGAGGAAATATGGTTGGTTAATTTTTAAATTTTAAACAGCATTTGATTTTAGTTATAAGATAGTTCGATTAAGTAAGAGTACTTAATTGAGTTTAAAATTGAAAAAGACCATATTTAACTATTTTTTTAAAGATAGGGACACCGGAGAAGGTAGAATTAACTTTTATTAATATTTTCCAATGTAGCACATGATATTATTTCGATATCGGTAAGGAATAGTACGATACAGTGTGGTACTAAGGCAGCGTTCCAAGCTATTCTATTTATACACTGGAACGCGCTAAGAAGGAAGGCATTTTTATTGTTGTTGTTGTTGAGAAACTCATCAATATTTCTTTTATTTTAAATTTATTTCTTTTTTCTTTGCGATATGTCCTTAATAAGTAATATAGGACCAATTCTTAAAGTAGGTTTCTCTGCCACAAAACGACATTACAGGCAAAACGAGTTTTACAGAAACAAACGGATTTTTTGTTTTGTTAAAAGTTTGGAAATAGATAAATTGGTTTAAACTTTTTTTTCTACTGTTTGTTGGACAATATCAAATTGAATTAGAATTCTATTAAAAGAATGAATGCGTAGGATTTTTTGGGGGGAGTAAAGAGGTTATAGACGGTATTAAGGGGGAATGGGCGAGCTGGACCGGGGGGTCTCCAAAGCAAAGTGCATCAGTGTTAATCCTATGGAGAAAAAAAAATATTTTCTCTGCCACATTTCTCCGGCTGTATTGAATATTTTACAAGCGGATTTTTTTGTGTGATAAATGTAGCTGACTTACAGGTCCCGACCTTCCAACTTTTGGAAATGGGTTCGAATATATTTTTTTAATTTTCAATAAATAATTTTACACAAAATATTCGAAGCAATTTCAAAAAGTGGGAAGGTAGAGACCTGTAAGTTATCTACATTTCTTATTTCAAAAAACGTTTGCAAAAATATTCAATACAGCCGGAGAAATGTAGCATAGAAAATAGTTTTTTCGCCATAGGATTAACACTGAGGCACTTGAGTTTGGAGACCCGCGATCCTGCGCGCCCATTCCCCCTTAACCTCATGATCCTCCTCAATTCATAGAAAATCAGGATTTGTGTTTATTACGCCTAAAGGGTTTTTTCTAATTGCTATGGACAAATACATGAAGGCATTATTTGTGCTTTATTATGAATAAAGAATACTCTAATGCATATGGAATATGGGTGTTAAACATAGATGTAGTTAACTAACCACACAATATATATTCGATGGGAGGTGCCATGTTTTAAATTGTGAGAATTCCCTACTGATATTTTTCTATGAAGTTTCAAATATTTTCTTACATTTTGCTATAAAAATACGAAACCTGTTCGTTTGTTTCCATTATTGATTGTGCAAAACTAAATACATAGATTAATTAATCATATAAAAGTGTAATTATTGATGATTTTCAATTATTTTCGAATATAACCATACACCTATTTTAAAACCTACATTATTATACTTAAATGCATTAAGAGGTTACCCAAAGCAAACCATAAATAAAATCCAAGCAAAAACAACCTTTACCACCAAAAACAAAACCAGACAAACCAAGAAGTATTGATTTTCTGATAAGGAAAACTTCGCCCATCACGAAAATCATATTGATTAGTCTGGAAAAGAAAGAGTTAGTCTCCTGAACTTATAAAAGCAGTGAACCGAATAAGGAAAAGGTCTAGCTATACGAAAAATCATAAGGCTCTTCCATGTAACCACGGAGATGAGAGTAAAATGAAGATGCAGCTTGGTCAAGAAACTGCTCGCCAAGTGAAGGCCTCCATTGTTTTTACAATAGGCCCAAACAAGTGCTTGGAGAATGATTTGGTGCTATATTTTACATCAAACCTAGTTTTGTTTGGTTGAATTGGGGTCGCACAAGAGCTATAGTTGGGGACTTTTTAGAACCGTGGTCAGTTAAATTGGCCGACTCCTAAGTAGGCTTCAAACGCAATCTTAGAGCAACATCTTACCCCTTATTCTCATGATCATCGTTTTTTTTTTAATTTTTCTAATTTTCAATTTTTTTCTGTTTTTTTTACAGTTAAAATAAAGATTATTTATTGTCATAACCTTTCTAAAATAATTAGTGCAGTAATTAATTAGAGTTTTATAAAAGGTAGCATATATGCAACCTTCAGTTTTTAGCTTGTATTTTTTCCAAAAACAGTGGTAATCCAACAACTTAAGCAATTTTTTAAAACTACAGAACATAAGAAATGAGAAAAATATTTTTCAAAGTAAAAAAAATAATAATATGAAAAATAATTCAATGAACTTTCCTTGTACAGACGACGAGACATGATGCACAAACACAACAACCCAACAAGTTACCTTCCTCTAAAACAAAAATAATTTTTACTTTGTACATTTTTTCCCTCTGAACGAAGCTTTTATAATGTTATTCTAACAAATAACAATGCAACATACTCGCTGACGTCACTTAACAAACAGAAAGTAGGGGAAAACCCCAGGTAGCATATATGCTACTTTATGAGAATAAGGGTTAAACTCAACGACAGATTTAACGTGCACCAGTCGATTATGCATAATGTTATTTATATTGGAAGCGTTTTTGCTCAACATGATTCAGTTGCATGATGACTAAGACAGAGTCTAAAAAATTATCATTCAAGGCAGGATGCCTTAACCCAGCCAGCCACAGAAGGCGCGCTTGGCAAATGATCTGTTGCTATTTCTTGTAGATGTAACCTAACTTTGACGGGAAAAGCTATAGTGAATATCTAAAATTAATTAATAATAATCTAAAATGTACATATGAAGATAAATATTAGAGCTAAATTATTTTGGATCCCGTGCTACAGTCTACATTCAACGATCTATTACATGTAGTGGATGAAGAGTGCTGCCACTATTGTACATAGTGGAATAAAAGCCCTTCTCAGACGGTACGAACGTCGCCTTGTCAAACCAACTTTTGGGACAGCAAAAACGTCACAACGAGAAGCGGCTAACGTCAATGGGACAGCAAAACGTCACAAGCGACGTATCGGCACAAACTTAAAGCAGTTTCGCGGTATTGGAGGAGGAGGTAAAAGGAGGAGGCTCAGCCATGACGTCACGACTGAACTTCGTTCTGATTGGAGCAGCCGTTCGAACGGCAAAAAGGAGCCGGATTTTTTCTAGTCGACCCGAAAATGCTCATCGAGCAAAAACTGCTCCAAAAACCAGTTTTTGGTATGGCGTACGGATGTCGCTGAACGGAACGAGCTCTCGCGTGATAAGGCCTTAACAGTGCATATAGTACAGATCCAGTGCTTAACGGATCTCAGAAAGCATGACCGATTTTTGTATTTCGCCAAACAGTGTATGCAAGCGCAGTAACTCCAGGCGTCTTTTAAAAATACATTTAAAATATTATCACTAAACGGGTTCTAACAGAGCGTTTTTGACGTTGTCGTAGACGCTACTGTGCAAGTTTAGGAAAATTATCTGCCGGATTGTTTGTGGAGTTCAAGACAAAGTTTGATGTACACGTAACGTCCTCGTTGATGCGGCCGTTCCAGCCGTCAATGACTTTTCGTAATGTTAATAACATTGAGAGTATGGTCGATTTGAAGTAGAGTAACTCACTATCGTCTTGTAGTAAGAGCCATTACAACCTGTATGTTAGGCGAGTCGACGAATGATGTGTGGCGGTTCACCACACACGCAACCTCAATATGCCATCAACAACTAGGTGGCGCTGATTTACCATCTCATTCCTACCACTATTCTATATTATAAAGTTAATAGTAGTATATAAGCCACGGTAACTCATCTCCACCTTGAGGATCCTTTTGGTAGACTGTGGGTTACTGAGGCCGCTACAACTGTGTTAGAAAAGTCAATATCCAATGACTCTAAACTGGACACATCACATAGATTTGGTGACTTCAAGATGGCTTCACTTATCGCCAAGCACCACCATCTTGATCTTACCTTCATATATTCGATCCCATAATCAGTCTGGTCTGTTTCTTTTCTAGTCTGGTCCTAGGTGTAATTAACTTTAGTGCCAAAGCTCTCCTTTGGGGACTGGTGTTTGGCAACTTTTGGCGAAAATTGTTACAGTCAAAGGTGGTTTTTATAAAGATGGATGTGCGCTGATGGTAAGGGAATGGTCTTTTTATGGTTTGGTTAATTGACGTAATGCTATTAGTAGCATTACATTATTTGTCTTTAGATCGATTATATTTAACCCATAGTTGGTAAGAAGATTTTTCACTCGTAAATAAACTTTCGGATTATTTTATCTAAAAAATAAAATATAAGATAAATGAAGACCATACATAACCTAAACATTTTAGGTACGATAAATACAATTATACGGAAAACGAATTTTAAAAACTTAATGTTAGCGTTTTTATTCGAAAATGAAGGTGTTAGCGCATTTACAAAGGCACCGTTAGACATACATAGCCAGTAAAGCGTTAAAATGTGATTTACTTAGTATAATGGGCATTTTGTGTTTTTTTTTATGGTTTTTTTTTTAATTCAGGTTTATTTCCTCCTCGTTTTCTTTAGTATAATGAGAAAATCCGTAATCCGTAGATTTCAAAACGCCCACCCAAGGCCTCAAGATAAAAAAAAAATATCTTAACTTATATTTATAAAATAACACTCATAACAAACTTTTTCAAATACTAAATTCATATTCTATTTATAATTACCTAGTTTTCTTCAACACAGCAGTACTACTTTTAATATACACTGCGATGCAAAAATCTAAATACGAACCGAATGCCTACCAGTCCAACACCTTAAAGTTTTTGCACGAATTCGTGGATTTAGAGACATGCATTGACCGATTTTCTTGATGAAAAGTGCAGTCTTTCCTATATAAAATCACAAAAAAGCGACATATTATTATTTTTTGCACTTTAGTACAATGCAGAGATAGTTTCCTCTTCAAAGACGACAAAAAAGTGTCTCATCAACGTAATTCCCTCCACACTATTATAAACGTTCCACCTTGATGCTAGAGTTTTTGAGGGGAAAATCCGGTGTTTTCCAAAGGTTATTTTTCATTATTCGGTTAAACTGAACGTGTTTAAATAGCACTAAAGAGACCGGTTAAATTATAACCGGTTTAAAAAAAACGGTTTTTCTCAAGAAATTTTAAACTTCAGTATAAAGAAGAAACTTTCGTAATGGTGCGGAGTGAATTTACGTTAAAATGAACGACTTTTTTGTTGGTTTTGATGAGGTGACTATCTCTGCATTGTACTAAAGTGCAAAAAAGAATAATATGTCGCTTTTTTGTGATTTTATATGGGAAAGACTGCACTTTTCATCAAGAAAATCGGTCAATGCATGTCTCTAAATCCACGAATTCGTGCCAAAACTGTAAGGTGATGGACTGGTAGGCATTCGGTTCGTATTTAGAGATGTTAAATTGTACATTTGAAGCAAATATGATTTGTATAAAGATTTAAAGTGGCTATATTGTCTTTTTGGTGTAAAATTGGACCAATATCGTTATTAAATCTGTTTAGTTCACCGGATATCGTGTTTTTTTTTAAATTTATCATATAAAAAAATACAACTCATCAATAAAAATGCGAAATTAGGCCATTATCTACTTTAAATTAGCATAATCTCGTATTTGTGTCCAAACTTTTGCATCATACAAATTTTTATTTTATGAAAAAAAAATTGTTCTAGCAAATCAAACAATTATGCTTCAATTATAGCATTTCAAAATATTTATTTAATATAAACATATTAAATAAGGGAAGTTTTGGGGTATTTAGGGGTGTTTTGTAATTCTACTATCACAATTCTAAATTTTACAGCTAAAAAACGTCATTGTCTAAATTTTGCATCGCAGTGTAAAGTAAACACTTCAGTTAAGCCCGTAATTTAATGTAAAACAGATTTTCTAAAATTTAGTACGTTTAAACATTTAAAAAAAATCCAATAGCATAGTTTCGACCTTTTATAAAATTCTAAGTAAAAGAAGGATTCAATTTCTTTTCTGGACGACACATGGACCACTAAATTCCCAAATGGGATTAAATCAATAGGAATATTTCCTTCCGCGCTCCTTCTATTTATCGTTTTTTGTGAAAGAAGAAGTGATTACGGAAATATTCCTGTTGACTTGATTACTTTTTACTCTGACCAATTCACATAAAAATACACGTACGACTTCAGTTTATCCAAGCGGGGATAGGACTTGACCAGCGTTAGAGTACGTGACTTCGTGATATTGAAAAGCTAACGAACAAACAGCGGAGTTAAAGGTTTAAGGAAAGTTGGTAGTGTAACTTTTATATATATATTTAATAAAACATTTATTAAGGTTAAAAAAATAGGCTATTTGATATTTTGTTACGTATCTCGGATTCATGGAGGATGAAAATCAGTTTAGTTTTCTTAAAGGGTATTGTAATATTTCATGTTTATTACTCTATTGTGATCGTATAGTTTGAACATATAATGAAGAGGTTAGTATTTAGATTATCATGCATCATGATTTTAACTGATTCAGTTAAACATCCCAAATTTAAGGTTCGAAGTTATTATTAATGCTCGCTCTGAAAAATTAATAAATAAAATAAACAAAGGTTAAACTAAGAATCATAAGAAATTTTAATGGCTGGTTCCGGAGCTTTGAAAACATCGTTCTTTTTTACACACACATACATCAGTTCAATATTTAGTTCTATTCTGTAAAGTCTACCGTTCCATTCCCTAGTGAAGTATTTTTCTATTCTGTCTCTCAAAGTCTCACACGGAAAAGACATCTCAACACCCGGACCGCCTTCCAAAAACTTCATTGGTCCAACCCCTGTCGCTCAAAGAACACACCCACTCCAATTGGCTCTTGAGCTTCCAACATCATTGGAGCGCGGGTTTTCTTTCATTGAGAATTTACAACCTGAGAAGTGTCATCCCTTGGCCCTACCGAGACTAAGGCTTTGTTGCACATCTGTACCCTCTCGTAAAAATCTCGTCTCACTGACGCCAAAAAGACCACCCAGCGAGCATCACACACATAGCGACAGAACAGGTATGAATCATGTTGTGAATGGCAACTGAAATTCTGAATGAAAATAAATAAAATACATTTTTTCTCGAGCCGTGATTGGTGAATTAATGTCACATAGGAACAGTACATCAATCGGAGCACCGATACCAGGAAGTTCAGGAATGGAAATTGGAAAGAACTACGTCACCGGCTGATTATTTAGAATTGTTACTTTTTTTTTAAGACACTAGTAAATATTGTATTTGTAATACAGATTTTCTTGACATTTATTGACAAAGAATATAATTTGCAGAAAGTGATGGCTATATAATTTTTTATAGTGAAAGATAGGCGTTTTAAATAAAGCAAAAGACGTCCAGTTTTGAAAATCCTTTAAACAAAATATAATTTTGTATTTTTTTGTTGTACAATGAAAATAAATATTTTAATTGTACATATAATAACAATTTCCCACTAAAACATCAACACACTTTTGAAAAATAAAGCTTGGTCTACACGTAGAAAATCCCCTTAACACCCAATTGCATTTAAATTTAAAACCTTTTTTGCTTTAGAGATTGTCACATTCTTTGTATCGGCCCTCAACCTCACAGTAGCGCCCATAGATATCATAGTTAAAGTATTAGATTTGCTGATCACGTGACCCCTAATGCGCATGGAGACATGATGGACATGGACATGATGCGCATGGAGACCAGAATAAGAGGGCAAATGGGCCAGTGTTGCTGCCACTTTAAGGAAAAAAATACTACGAAATAATACCATTTAATTCTAAAATTACAAAAAAATATCGTAAAAATACTAGCTGCATTTTGGAATGTTTTTAGTGACTTTAAATCCTTTTCTAGTATCTTTTCTTTTGTAATTTTAGAATAAAATGTTATTTTTTCGTAGTATTTTTCTCCTTAAAGTGGCAGCAACACTGGCCATTTTCCCCTCTTATTTGGCCTCCATGCGCGTCCCGTCGTTAGCATTAGAGGTTACGTATTCTGCCAATCTAATACTTTAACTATGATATCTATGGTAGCGGACACACAACCTCAAATAAAGTCCCCGCTAGAAGGCGCTGATTTGCTACTGTATTACTACCAGTCATCTAGACTACAACAAATACCTCGTCTTATAAATCCACAAATAAGTTTGAAAGATAAATTAATCTACAAATAAATTACAAAACAATATGCCCCATTCATTCGGATCAAACCCTACAACTACACTAACACATACACCGCTTTAACTAAACGATAGTAATAAGTTTTACTTATAACAATAATAACCCATAAAACCACAAAATGCATTCAGTGCTTCACCACCCTTTAAACTGCAAATACATCAATTCCATAAACCACCCCCAAAAGAACATTTCAAGATAGAACAACACGACTTTTTTTCTAATAACCATTACAAATCTTCCGATGCAATTTTTCACAGTCTTAAGTTGTCATTCCCCTACACTTGTATGGGGTAGTGAGCATAGAGTTAAGAATATGCTTGGCGCGAAACAAAGTGAAGCCGTCAAAAAGTCGCCAAACAACCCTAGAAAGCCCAAACAAACCTCTCACTCAACTTTATTTCCATACTAAAAAGCATCATTTTGTTCCTTGAAAAGCGTTAGTTAAATTCAAAAAATGAACCTATTAATCAAAATGAACGCACAGTTGTAGGATGTAGAAGGAGATCTGAATTTACATAAGATTGTGGTAATTCCCTTCTCAGATAAGAAAAATGTATTGCAAGTACAGTTTTCATTATAGTCAGAAATCGCCAAATCTATTAGAAGCCTTGCAAACACCATTGTAGAATATCGCCAAATAGTTCGCCGAGAGTGTTTGGGCTTACTACCGAGCGATCGATGGCTTCACATGGCAAACCAGTTTTTGTAGCGGTTTTAGCCCGGCAGCATCTCAATCTTCTTAACTCCATGGTGGCGAGCATTAAATGGACGCAGTAGGCTTAGTGTTGTATGCGAAACACTTCATTTGGACAGCACTAGGGCATCAAATGGCCCTTTGCCAGGATTGGAAACGAACGAAACTGTCTATTTGTGATTCCATTAATTCTCATCGAGTAGGCAATTTCGGCTTAGTTATAACATTGAACAAGCTTGTTGGAGAGTTATTCTTCATTGGTGTGACTCGAATTTCGAAATGGTTTCAAGTGATGGCTTCGAATATTGTAATTGGATGTCGATTAATCTTTTGTTATTGGAGTTCATGCTTTTGATGAATAAAAAGGTTTGTTTGGATTTGGTTTCATTGAAAATTTGTACTCATTTTTGCTTAATTTTATTATTTTAAATGTTTTGGTTATTCATCTGCACTTGTTTATTTCAACATAATGCAAGTTGTAAATACCTGATGTGAAATGTAAGGTAATGTAAGTATTGCAATGGGGTCGGAAATCTGAAAAGGAGAATTTGTGTTTTCTACACTCTTAAAACAAAAGAGTGAAATCCACTCGTATAGGGGAAGTGCATTTTCGGCACCGGAAAGGAGTGGAAATTAACTCAAACTGAGTTAAAACCGCTCGTTTTAAGAGTGCAGGACGTAGATTGTTTTCTTTTGTTTCTTTTACCCACTCCGCAAAAAGAGTGAAATCCACTCCTATAGGGGAAGTGCATTTTCGGCACGGAAAGGAGTGGAAATCAACTCAGACTGAGTTAAAACCGCTCGTTTGTTTTAAGAGTGTACACATTTTGGAGTGTTCTGATTTTGAAAATGTGGCTTTTGAACATTAATTCGTCTATCAGACTGTCGGCCGGCCTGCCATTGTTTCTGAAACCACTCTACAGATCAAACTAAAATTGGTACGGACTTCAAATTGGGTACCCGATTTTCCAGTACCTGTCGGACGTCATAATAATAAAGTTTTTGGCAAAATCATGCATGCGCAAAACGTAGCTGACATAGAACTTTTTAGGTTTAAAAGTTGTTAAATTTACCTTATATAGGGTATATTATCTAAATATGTATAGATATTAAGGAATTAAATGGCTCTTTGCCAGGATTGGAAACGAACGAAACTGTCTATTTGTGATTCCATTAATTCTTACCGAGTAGGCAATTTCGGCTTAGTTAACATTGCTCGTAATTCCGAGCTTGTTGGGAAGTTATTCTTCAATGGTGTGACTCGAATTTCGAAATGCTTTCAAGTGATGGCTTCGAATATTGTAATTCGATGTCGATTAATCTTTGACTTGATATGCTCGCTTTCAATGATTGTTTTTAAATAATGAATGTTTTTGAGTTTGTTAACATTGTAGTTTGTACAAACTATCATTTAAAATATTTTTTCCGATACATTTGCTAATGGGGTTGTTTCACGGAGGATCTGGCAATAGCTCCACTGTCTTGTTTTTCTGTCTCTCGAATTACTTTTGTTTTGGTTAACTTGGTTGGTTGGTAGACCTATATTCAGGTTAGTGTGTTTGGTCAGCACACAAAACCTGATTATCTCTACCAACCAACCAAAACAAAAGCAATTCCAAAGACAGGAAAAAAAGACCGCGGAGCTATTGCCAGATCCTCCGTGAAACAACCCCAACAAATCGAAAGAATAGCATTTTATAATACAGACTACTTATGGGCTTGTTTCATGTGACGTAAAATGGGTTTCGGTGATTGGTGCCAGCCCACTACATTTTTAAACCAATCGAGACCCATTCTTGTAGAACTGTTGCCATTCAAGACGTAAAATAAACCAGTTACAGGCCTGCCAATTGTGGCTTTAGTGCGACGTTAATTAACAAAACTAAACTGCCAACTGTTCGGATTTAACTCGGTTATAACCGTTTTCCGGATTCGAGACGCAGAGAAACTTGAATCTTCCTTTGAAAATCCGGCAATTTTTACATATGACACGAACATTTAGATTACAGTCGAAAATCTTTTATTTCGAGGTTAAGGGGATACGGTACCCAAAAATTTGTCAAAATATCGATTTTTAAGTTTTTACTTCTTATTATTCACATTATCTGTCTGAACATTTACTGAAAGTTTCGCAATGATATCTTTTGTAGAAAAAAAGTTATTAAATAATTTCTGGGGTCATTCCTATAAGTTTGAATACGTATTTCGTCTGCTTTCAACCTGTTTTCTCTGTTTCGCGTTTTTTCAATTTCTTGTGTTAAATAAATCCCTAAGGCTTTTTTGATAATTAAGTTAGAATTTTGAAATTTTTAACCTGTGTTCTTAGATAAATGGTGCACAAATTGTGCGTGGAATAAGGTCTACTATGTATAGTTTTTTTTTTTTAAGTTGAATTCAATAATTTGTAATCTTTTTGTGAGTTTTTGATATTTTCAGTATAAATGCATGTTTCTTTTTAACTGTAGCTCACATTTTAAAATCCATGCACAGTACTTGGAAATATAGTTCTAAAAACAAACTATAAAAGTTTCGAGGAGTTATTCTCAAAATTGAAAGAGTAGCGTTTTAAAAAAGTTCAAAATTTTAAGTTTTATTTTTATAAAAAATGGAAAACTACTTGTAAATATTTGTTTTTATTGCTAGAAAATGTTTATTTAGAGTGAACATTATATAAAAAAACACTATAATTTACAAGTTTATGTTATTATTTCTAGAAATAATGTTTTTGGTACCGTATCCCCTTAAATCCAGAGAGTTGGCAGGTCGGTAATTGTAAATCATTAAAAAAGAGGTTTAAATATCAATATTTTGTATAGGCTAATGAACCCTGTACATTCTCGCCTGTTTTAAAGTAGCTCAAAGCAACATTTCCTCCACTGAGCCTATGTAGTTATTCCATTTCACACAAGACTTATCTCCCATGTTTCAGATCTCATATTCTCTGTCGTATATTTCGTTTTCATTTATTACTGAAGAAGACGGATATGAAATATTTCGATCATGAAGGTTCATTAATAACATTAATTTCGGTGTCCCCTGAAAACTCTCAGTATAATTGAGGAGCCTAGAAGCCAAGGGGTGCAAGTGACTACACATTGATAATGGGAAAAACAAGGTTAGTAAGGGTATCAGGGAAGCAGCTAACATTGAAGGCTGTACTTCTATCATTCGTTAGATGGCAGCACCATACAGGGGTTCACTCGCCCATTCCATCGCCATTCGTCATGAATAAAAGGAAAGCTGTCGCTTTAATATTAATTGCTCATACAATTAAAAATCGAAATGCCCGTAAAATACGCAAGTGTTGGAGAAGAATAGGGTTCTGAAAGGAAATGAACTAGGATTTTTTAGAAATTTATTTCAGGAATTATCTATAGAGGACCCTCAGCAATTAAAAAAAAATATATGTATGTCGGCACTTTTTACAGAGGATGAAGACCAAACTTGCGGCAGCAGGAGAATCCGTCGAAAACACCCCCCTCCCCCTTAAAAAACGAAAGTAGAAGCTATTATCACACGTATATTCCGGAGATCAAGAGCAAGCAAAACAAAAACAGCCATGCACCTAGCTACACAGTTTGCAATAAGCTTGCAAGAATTTCCAATCTGTTGGAACCATAGAGTTAGGAAAGAGAATAGAGAGGTCCATGTATATGCGCAGTAGCGCACAAATGAAGCAGGCTAGAGCGGTGCATCTTGGGATACCTCAGTGCCAGTTTCGGTCACTATGTTATGCGCAGTAGCTCAAAACACCGCTAGAGCGGTGCATCTTGGGATACCTCAGTGCCAGTATGTGATGCGCAGTAGCTCGAAAAACCTGACAGCCCTGCTTCAAACCATTTGAACTCATAGACCCCTCTACCTCTCTTTCCTAACTCTATGGTTGGAACCGAGCAAGTTGAGTTGCGCAAACCGGTTACACTTCTTCAATTTCTTCTCGCTGCAATATTGCTGAGAGTTCCTGCTAAGTGACTTGCTGGGATGTATACACGTGCAAGACGGGTTGAAAACTTAACTTGCAAACAACTTGCGCAAGTTTTCTTGCTCGTGGACACTAACCTTAAGTGGATTCAGCCAACTATGATGAGCAAATATAAATAAGCGCCAAACATGAGGATGAAGTTCAATTAATGACTTCCCGAAAATAGAATATGCTAGCAACTGTCCATTCAACGCTGGCAACCTTATGTGCAACTTCGCAAAGTCAAAATAGAGATAAAAGTTGTCGATCGAGTTGAGTTTCGGGTTGAGTTGAATAAATGAACATCCATGTGATATGCCCTTTAGAAGCTATTTATTCAATTGTCACTAATCGAATTAATCGTTTCTGCCAGAATAATAAAAAAAAGATAATGGACTTTCCTATCTCGGACTGTCCAGTGTTCTTTTCTTTATCCTACTTCACATTTTTTTCGTCCTAAAAAAACACTTTTTTTTCTTGATATCGCTCTTATATCACAGATTCGAACTTCCTTTTTATACTAGAATTTCCGCATGCAAGAAAAAACACAAATGATTCTCAAGATTTGGCATTTAGCTTGATTTATACCATGTCCCATGAATCTTGGAAAAAAGAAAACTCAATTCAAAGCAACAAGATTTATTCCATATATATTCCAAACTTGTTTATTTACTCAAACTTTCGCGGGAAAAAAGACTTTTTCCATTTATTTAACTTTTATTTATTTAGTCCTTGAAAAGGAATAGGAATTCTTCCCTTCGAGTAATGATGCTTGTATGTATATATAATAAAATAAAAAAAAACTTATTGTGCAGCAGCCAAACAACAGCACAACTCCGTGTTATTCAAATGCTGATGAAGCGAAATTTTCTATGGAAAAAGCAGGTTTTATTGGAATGTAATAGGGTTGTATATAAGGAAGAACACTAAAAAGATCTCACCCGCCATTTGTACGCAAATCATGGTCAGGTTCGAATTCATTTCGAATTCCCCTATTAACATCTGTATCTTAGGGGGAAAAGAGGCGTAACTTCAACACTGTGTGGCGGTTCACCGCACACGCAACCTCAATATGCCATCAACAACTAGGTGGCGCTGATTTACCATCTCGTTCCTACCACTATTCTTGTTTACGACGTTAATAGTAGTATATAAGAAGAGGTAACTCATCTACACCTAGAGGATCCTTTTGGTGGACTGGGGGTTACTGAGGCTTCTACAAATGCAACAAATCCTAACAAAAATGTTCCGAGTGTACCGGAGAGGACAGGCATGCTAATTAAACCTGTGAAGTGCAAAGTCGTGATGTGACATATGTTGCTTAAAGGTTGCGTTGGATGCCCCGTCACTTGATAACATCTGTATCTTAGGGGGAAAAGAGGCGTAACTTCAAAACTGTGGTACTGCTAGCGTATCATGGCCGGTCTCGATTTGGCAACTTTCCTTTTGAAGCCAAGTAGTGAAAACGTATTTAAATTATTAAACATTCCAGTTCAACTCAATAGATGTTTACATCAATCTTGTTGCTATAGCAACCCTGCGTTTACTTTTTCACGAACCCCAAAGTCGCCAAATAGCATTCCGGCCATAATACGCTAGCTGTTCCAAAACTGTGACTCGTTTCACACAAACAGTTCCCGTAATGATTGCAATGTCAATGTTAAGTTAATCGGATCTTTCACACTCAATAGAGGTAAAAATCATACTCATGGTTTCACCTTAAGGGGGAATGGGAGCGCTGGACCGGGGGTCTCCAAAGCTAAGTGCATCAGTGTTAATCCTATGGAGAAAAAATATTTTCCCTGATACATTTTTCCGGCTGTATTGAATATTTTTACAAACGGGTTTTTTTTTAAATAATTAATGTAGATAACTTACGGATCTCTATCTTCCCACTTTTTGAAATTGCTTCGAATATTTTATGCAAAATTATTTTTTAAAAATTAAAAAAAAATATTCGAACCCATTTTAAAAAGTGAGAAGGTCGGGACCTGTAAGTCAGATACATTTATCACATAAAAAATCCGCTTGTAAAAATATTCAATACAGCCGGAGAAATGTGGCAGAGAAAATATTTTTTCGCCGTAGAATTAACACTGATGCTCTAAAGACCCCCGGTCCAGCGCGCCTATTCCCCCTTAAGTTGTTACCTACTACTTAATTGAAAACCTAAGTAAATTTGGTACAGTAATGATATAAAGGCCAGTCTGTTGCCCATTCATTGGCTATTTTGATGAGCTAAAAAATTTAACGTAGAGTTACTATACCTATCTAATAGTATGATATATGAAGTGGGATGTTTACCACATTTGGGCAATTTCGGTGCTTGGCAACGTAAAGCTAATCGCCGAAACGAGACCGGTCACAGCTGTTCCGTAAATTTGAATAACGCAAAGTTTGGAGCCATACATTGCCAATGCAGCAGCGTTTTACATTGCTAGCACTTGATTGAAAATCGCAAGTAAAACCGTAAGTTAGGTTTTTCTTTTTCATCGCATATGATACATCCATCACACAACGACTGTGATCATCCAAGTAAGGCAAACACTACCATAACCGTGGGGCCGTAGGGAGCCTAGTGGTCAGCGTCCCGGTCTCGAGATCGGAAGGTCCCGCGATCGAGTCCCGGTACCATTGAAGACCTACCGAGTATATGCAGAGTACGTGCTCGTTAAATCGGTTGGGGCCGAAAGTCTTGTGGTCGGTCATTGCACAGTTTACCACGGGTACAGGTTCCTGGAGACTATTTCCCTCCCCTTCAGGGACATGTCTAAATTATGGAGGTGGCGATAGATGGCAGCATCTGTCTTGTATGTGTGTGTATGTGTCCGTCCTTCTTGACGAAAGGTTTATAAGCGGGTCTTTGTGGCCAAGCACACAAGCCTGAAAATATATGTCTACCAACCATAACCGTTGTGATTGAAAATACACTAACTTGATAACGAATTTCGTTTTAACCATTCAAAAAATGCGTTATAAAAACGGCTTATTTAAAACTCTTATTAGCCAAAAGAATTTTAAAATACGGCAGTCTATCTCAATTAACAAACTCTATAGAGTCCTTAAATGGACTTCCAGGTGACGTCATTTAAGCGTCTCTAGTATCAAAATCTGGTGTCAAAATTAAAGAAGTTGACTCAAGAGCAAACTTGTTTTCATTGCATGATATTAAAAACTAAATTTTTAACAAAAAATTTTAATTTCGCTTAAGATTTTTCAATTATATTTCTGTAGCATATGATTTTAAATAATTTATCCACTTCAAATTTTAAGTTTTAGTACAATTATAAAATTTATAAATTTAAAAAAAAATGTTTGTTGCTGGAAAACTGGACTGCCAAGTAAAATTAATACGTCTGTATACATTAGAGAGAAGTCACAGTACAGACAACCTATTTTAAGTACTTGCTGTAGGATAATATGATTGAGTTAAACTTCTTTAGCTCTGAGGAAAAAGAAATATCTGCTTTGTACACTCTAATTGGGAGCAAAACAGATAATAAAATTTCAGTACGTATTAAAATAAACCCCCTACAGAATTCAAAACACCGTATAACTTTAGCCTACTGATGCAATTCAAAAGGTGAAGTTTGACAAAGTTGTTACTAACTCCAGACCAAATTCAATCTTTAAATGCTGCTAACCAGACTTTGGTCTTAAGGGGGAATGGGCGCGCTGGACCGTGGGTCTCCAAACTCAGGTGCCTCAGTGTTAACCCAATGGCGAAAAAAATATTTTCTCTGCCACATTTCTCCGGCTGTATTGAATATTTTTACAAACGGTTTTTTTTAAATAATAAATGTAGATAACTTACAGGTCTCTATCTTCCCACTTTTTGAAATTGCTTCGAATATTTTGTGTAAAATTATTTATTGAAAATTAAAAAAAAATATTCGAACCCATTTCAAAGAGTGGGAAGATAGAGACCTGTAAGTTATCTACATTTATTATTTAAAAAACCGTTTTTAAAAATATTCAATACAGTCGGAGAAATGTGGCAAAGAAAATAGTTTTTTCGCCATTGGATTAATACTGAGGCACTTGAGTTTGGAGACCCGCGGTCCAGCGCGTCCGTTCCCCCTTCATTCTGAGTTTCCAATACCTTGTTTACACTCAGAAAAGAAATTTATATTCAAACAGTAAAAGTAGAGTCGAACACAAGTATATTGTGTGAAACTGACAACTTTACAATATTTTGCTGTTTCAATGCACAAAACTGTGTTGATGGCATACGAACACAAATGAAGAAGCTAGTGGAAGAACGGAAGAAGTGACAAAAAGTGAAACGAGAAAATGAGCTTCAAGTTTTTCGTTTGCACTCAGGACTTTGAAAACGGAACTTGTAAAGCGTAAAAAATATACTAATATTTAAATTTTGAAAAGGGACCTTGTTATCGTTAAAGAAGTTAGTAATATGTTCATTGACACAAAAATCTCAATTTTTTCAAAATTCACTTAGCACGTTCTTCCACTAAGCTTCAAATGTGTGTTGTTCCAACTCAACTGACGATTGCGAAACGAGACGATTATTTTATCCATGCACGATTCACAAAAAATGTAAATTGTATTGGGTTTTTTTTTAATATGTATATCGAAATTATAACATTCATTTTAAAGTACCATAATATAGATTTTTGAGAGCTTTAGCATATCTATATATTTATCCAATACATTAAGAGGGACTGTCAGTCCATAGAGCTAATGCATTAGTTTTGAAATCACAACTTTGGCAAAATAATTGGTTTGACCATGTTATCCCATTCTCACCGAGTATGGGAATCATCATACATCCATTTAAACAAAATTGAAAAGAAAATAACATCTGGTTATTTAATTATTAATTAATAAGTTTAAATAGTGTCGCCATCTGCTGTAATTTTTGCATTTTAAAACTTCGAAAATATAAAATCAATAGCTATATAACATTTTCGTTTCAAATTGTTTCATTTAATTTATGTTGATTCCATACCTGGGGAAAAAGGGCTAACATGGCAAAGCAATATTTCTGCGGAAGTTATGATTACAAAACTAATGCATTACTCTATGGGACTGACAATCCTCTTAAAGATCAGCAGATGCTGAAATACATTTCGGAAGAATGCAAGCGTGCTGCGACTTAAACACATTTTTTTGTGCTAATCCTGCATTATCATTTATGCGCAACACAATTTTTGTATTGTTTCAACCCATAGATATCATAGTTAAAGTATTAGATGGGCAGATCACGTGACCTCCAATGCTAACGACGGGACGCGCATGGAGACCAGAATAAAAGGGCAAATGGGCCAGTGTTGCCACCACATTAAGGAGAAAAATACTACGAAAAATACCGTTTAATTCTAAAATTACAAAAAAATACCATATAGGTAATAGCAGCATTTCGAAATCTTTTTAGTGACTTTAAAAAAAAAAACGTTTAACGCTTTTTTAGTATTTTCATGGTATTTTTTTGTCATTTTAGAATTAAACGGAATTTTTTCGTAGTATTTTTCTCCTCAATGTGGTGGCAACACTGGTCCATTTGCCTTCTTATTCTGGTCTCCATGCGCGTCTCGTCGTTAGCATTGAAGGTCACGTGATCTGAAAATCTAATACTTTAATATGATATCTATGTTTCAACGTAACTTGTAATAAATGAGAAAAAAATCAATTTTTTGTCTTGAAAGCAGCTTAATATTTTTCTATTAAGAATTATTATTATTGAAAGCAATATTTAGATTTTTCATTAAGGTAGATGTGAAAGATTTCAAAGTCTTAACTCGTAGTGTAAAAGGGGCAAGGTCTGCTGCATTCATATTCATTTCAACTAAGAAGAACAAGAGAAATCAGTGAAAAACAGCAGATATTCCAGACAACCAATCAGCTGACGAAAAATTTCCAATTGTCAAAGATCTCAGTTAATTTTAAAAATTAAAGATCCATTATTTTGTAACAAGAACAAAATTCGTGTATCACGAAGTGCAAATATTTTAGAACTCTGATGCAAAATTAAATTTTAGTGAAATAAGCTCCATTAAAAAATACATTTTATATGAACACAAAGAATTGTATTAGTAGTGTTTTGAAACATAAGTCATTAATGTTTGTATATTGTTGCTGTACAAAGATAGCAGCGTTTTATGTTAGGTTAGGTTAGTTTAAATTATCGTCGCACTAGAGCTACACTAGGGCTATTGGCGACGGGCGTCGTATTTTAGAACCACAATCAAGTGACAAGCCGACACCTGAGTAGGCACCCAACGCAACCGTTAAGGGCGACATCGTACGCAGCGTTGGGACTTTGAAGGATATTTAACGTGCACTCCCTCTACACGGGGTATTATTCGTCGGACATTTTGGCTGCACGGGCCGTTTATAGGTCGGCAGTTATTTTGGCGATGCCCGGACCCGAACCTGGGTCCTTTCGCATGCTAGGCGGATGCCTAACCGACTGGGCGCAGCGTTTTATGATTCTATGCAGAATTTGTCACCTTAAATTATAAGTTATGCCTTTTTCTACAGCATTTATCTAGGCGCAGTATGTTGAGAACCTAACCTTATACAGTGCCTGGACAAATTATTAGACGCACTGCAAGATTTCATGTAAAATATTAATTACCGGGTGATATTGTACCGTTTTATTATTTTAAATTGATTTGTTTTTTTTATTTTTATATTATCCAATCAATTACCGATTTATTTGACATAAATAAAACAGCATTCATTTAGAAAAGCATAAGTTTATTAAGTTTTAAAGAAAAGTGAAATTAATGTTAGTAAAAGTCAATATTTAGTTGAGCCACCTTTAGCCGCTATCAAAGCTTTCATTCTGCGCGGCATGCTATCAATGCAAGACTGTACTGTCTCCTGCATTTGAGGATGATGATTCCACACATAAATAATCTTATAAAAAATAATTAATATAAATTAATCTTAATCATAAATAATCATAATTATCTTAAAATAAATACAAATATGTAGTCAACAACAATTCTTTTAAATCAAAATCAATAATATTGTAGTTTAAATATACCATTATTGCATAAACACTCTTAAGAAACATAAAATTACTGAAAAAATACAGTGCGTCTATTAATTTTTCCAGGGACTGTAGATTTACTTTGCAATTGCCCAAGTTTGTAGTTCTCTATGCGTATTACTCATCACACAATTTAGATATATTGACATCAATAAGCCTCAACATTAACCGAAATGTTGCTTACACTCATGTTACACCAAATGACATGAAACAAGCTCATTTAAATAACACACTTTCAGGAAGAGTGGCTAATGGAATATTAAATGAGGACGCCTCATGGAATTATCCTCGTGTATTTCACAGGAATGTTTTGTTAACTTTTATTGCATCCAATAACGGTATCGCCATTACACGAATCAACATTACAGTTTCCAATTTGTTGGGTAACAAAGTATTGGTTCTGCCCCGTACATATTCAGTCAATGTGTATCGCTATTTAAATTTAGAATAATTCTGATCTTTTCTCGAAAATTTGTAAATAAATTTGTTTTGAATAATAAATAATTCAAATTGATGGAATTTAGGATATATTGCTGGAATTTTAAAGTGTTTTTCACACTTTATTATTTTATTTTTGCAAGAGTTTGTGGATAAAAGTAATGCTACAGAAGAAATTTGGCTTTTCAATAATCTTGCTGAAAGATTTTAATGTGAAAAGTTATTTAAGTTTCGTTATCGCATTTCACTAATACTGACTTCGATTCGAGTACGTTGGAGATGAAGCTGCACAATTTCTATTTAGTTTATTTTATTTTTTATTATAAAAGTGCACAGGCATACCATTTACCATAAAATGCACAGGCATTTGAAGGGGAAGACAAACTGATAAAGTGGGCCAAAATTAAAACAACTTTGATTTCAATTAATTTAAAATATCATGAAAAAAATAACCGAAAAGTAAATGTCAATTGAAGAGCTTAGTGGGAGAATGTGCTATGTGACAAAAAAAAAGTGAAAACGAACTTTAAAGTTTTTGATTTGCACTTAGATACGTTAAAAACGTACTTTCAAAAGTTTAGAACTATACTTAACTTAAAGTTTATGAAAAAAGGGAAATTTGTTATCTTTAAAGGAGAGAATAACGTGTTCATCATCTTAAAATTCTTAATACGTTAAATTAAGTCACTAAGCACGTTTTTTTCACCAAGGTCTTCAATTTTTATTCAATTTAATCACTTTTATTCAATTAAAATGTTAACCCATGATCACAGCAAAATATGATTTGTGTCGACCATAAAAGGCTTTTTGTTCCCCAGTTATCTTAAATCATTTGTTTGACATTTGTAGACTAGGTACTAGTTCGGACTATCCATAACAGTATTCTCTACCAGTCTAAGATTTTTTTTTCGTGTTTTGTTATTGTTTGACAAATTCGTCATTTCAAAATAATTCAGGTTTTAATAGAATAAAAGAACTTTTTATAACAACGTGCAAAAAATTTCACTTTTTTTTTATCATATTCATTCATAAATCGTTGCGAAAATGACAGTTTACGTGCTTACGTCACAGACAGTGCCGAAAGTAGTAGTTTCGGCACTAGTGCGGTAAAGTAAATAAGAGTATCTAATTGGTAGAAAAACAAAATGATGTCATGAATATATGCATGGAAACTAATTGATGTCATGAAACTCACTTATTTCTATTGGTTCATTACTTTTGCATTTTCTAAAATCTCCATGGAAACTACAAGTACTACAAAAATTATTAAAGGAAATTAAATAAGACAAAAGTAAGAACACAAATTTCACGCCAAACAATACTTTTATTTAACATGCATATTTATAGTAACATTTATTTCAAAACAGAAAATTATTTTCTTTTACTACTTTTCTTTTACTACTTTGCATTTTCGAATATCGCCATGGCGAAACTAAATGATGTCATGAAAATCACTCATTGGTAGAAATACTTTTTTGCACGTTATTATAAAAATATTGTAAGCAAGCACGTGCCAAATAATGCTTTATTAAGCTCTTGTCATTATTTCATTCGACCTACGGTCTCGTGAAATAAAAGCCACTCGCTTAATAAAGTATTATTTTCGGCACTAGTTGCTTAAATAATTATAAATAACTTTCCTTAAAGTTGGTATAAGTGCAAGATAATAAATGTAGTTAAATTGTTACACATGAAAGACAACAACTAAATATGTGTATGCTAAAAAAATGTTTAAGTGCTTTTCATTACAATATATTGTGTGTGTTTTCTACCTTTTTATAATTTTACAGTGTAAAACTAGTGCTAAAATCTTAATGAGTTCGTTAAAAGTAGATAAAACGATAAACAAATTACTATTTACAATTTATAAAATTCTTACTTTTTTATGTAAAAAGAAAGGCATCAATTTACCTAAACTGATAAGAATTCAAAAACTTGTTTGAACTAAAATGTAAGTTAACTATGTGCTATAACTGAATGTTTGAAATCTATTCTAATAAACTTTCTTAAAAATTCTAACTACACTGCTCAAAACAATTGGGGGAGCACTTTGCGTACTTTTGTTTACCCTTTCAGTTCCAACTTTTATTTTTTATTCTAAAAATCTAAAATTTGTGAAATAGATTCATTATGCATCCAGAATGAAATTTTAAAAAACAGGGGGAAATATCTTAACTTTATAGCTAAAATTTAAGTGGGAAAAACTGAAATCATAACTTTTGAATAAATTATAACAATATTTTTTTCAAAACTTTAGTTGTTAAAAAAAATTAAAATCAATTTTTAAACATCTAAGAATGCAAGCGTGAAGAATTTATGGTCAATTTACTTCTTAAAGGTTTTTGGGGAGTGAATTTTATTTACCATGTTTTTCATATTCTCATTTAATTCAGACAAACATTATTTTATTCTTCAAAAGACATGATTCTTCCATCTAACGATAAAAAAGTACGAGCTCAACTTAGTAAGAAAAAAACCGCAAGCTGATGATTTCAAATGGACAGTGAAAGGGTTTTAAACAATTTAACTTTTCATAATTTATTTGTTAAAAAAATTAAAATTTTATTTCGCTGAGATTTATGCACTTTATTTTAAAAGGTTTTTAATTTAACATGTTTTTCATATTCTCCATTTAATTCAGAAAACAGTATTTTATTCTTAAAAGACGACTCCATCTACGATAAATAAGTACGACTCACTTTAAAAAAAATCGCAAGCTTGATGATTTCAATGAATATTGGGTTGAATAAACGCCCATTTGAGCAGTATTTATTTTTTTAAAATAACGCCAAATTTTATAGAATTTTTATTTCCTTACTTTTACTTGCATCCCTTTAAGAGATTTTAAAAAAGTACATTTTTAATATATGACAAAACGAAAAGTATTTATATCATAGGGGTTACTAAACACTACAAAATTTAACCCCGAAGATAAAAGTGAGTTTCAACATGCATTGCCTAAACCCTGTACAATATAGATCAGAGAATCTAACTACAGCTTTAAAAAAAAAGTTAATTATATTTGTATTTGTTTTTAGAGCCAGTACAATTTTTATTTTTGTAAAAAAATACATAAAATAAGATCAACGCCAGAGTATATTCAATTTATGTTGTTTACTTTTTGCATTACACTATTTATTCTACATTTAATATTACATTTGACATAAATAAAACATTTCTTTTTAAACCAAGATCAAAAGGAATAAAACGTAACTCAGTTTTCTTTGATTATTTGTTTGGCAATACCAAAAGACTTTCAATAAAAGTTTCATTAGTTACGTCAAACTGCGATTCTGTTAAAATCATGTTCAAAGTTTCCCAATCCATTTTTAAAAAATACCAAGAACAATTGAGTTTTAGCAAAAAAAGATCTAAGTATTTCAAAATAGAACTTTGGTTTCTTTTCACATGAGCAACAGAATTAGTTTCCTAAATGTAATTAGAAATCTAATTAGGAAATGTATCATGTATAGATACGAATGTATGTATCTATATCTGAGAAAATAAAATCAAAATGGAACAAATTGAGATAGGAAGAAATGTTCTCTATTCGTTAGTTCGTAGAAATGAAACTTTTATTTTTCATTTGATATTGAATAAAATGTTATTATTATTCAGAAACAATATACATAGTTTATTTTGTATGAATACATTTTATTACAAAATAACAATCAAAATGTGTTTTTTTAACTTCAAATGTTTCTTAGAAAACTGGTTTTGATAGTTGATTATCGTAAAGTATCGATACAAATGCATACATATACATTTTAATAAAAATGGAAGTAGAACAACATCACGTTGGGGACGAATTTAGTACTTTATTAGGTATTTTATCGTAAAAAAATATTCTTTGTTTGATAATTGAAAGTTGTGTAAGGCATATCACTTCTGCATTCTGAAAATATATATTCTATAAAATAAATTTTTAAAGTTTTGATTTTTCAACCTAAAACAATATTTAAACAAGAAGTTAAAGAAAAGAAATAGCCTACTTTCATCCCATCTAAATACTTACACTGAAATACTAATATAAAAACAAATATATTCGAAACAGTCAGGACAGATACTAGGATTTGACCTTTGCCGGCTCTAAAAATGGCATCAAAATTTATGATCGTATTACTTTAAATTTTTAAATTTTGAGCAATAAGTTAAAATTTTCAAACAAACAATACAGCAACATTCAAACAATCTGTCATATTCAAACAATCTCTCAACGATGTGATTTTCAAATACTTTTTGAAAAACCCAAAAATAAATGTCACAGCGAAAAATTTGTATTTTGACACACTGTGTGCAATTATAGATTAATAAACGAAGAAATGTAAATTTAAACTAACCTTATTTTATGCAAAAAAATGAAACGCTGTGTGTCGTTTTCTAACTAAACAAATAATATATATAGCAATATCTTTTTAAAATTCATTATGACGTCATTCCGAATGTATTTGTAGGACATAAATTTTCCTTCGAATACAAATATCAAATTTCTAAACTAATATTAATTACAATTTCTCCCACTATTGTTGATGTGGAAACAGCAATTTAAATGGGGGGGAAATGTTGGAACTTTTGCATATGAAACCAGCCTTAATCTAAAATCTCTTCCTAAGGCTGTGTCCTGACTACGACATCAAATGCCACAAATGCAACAAAACTTGGCGACTTGGCAGAGTCAGCCACATGCTATTGCATCGCTTGGCGCCCTTGGCGGTCGCCAAGTTTTGTTGCATTTGTGGCATTTGATGTCGTAGTCAGGACACAGCCTAACATAACTTTGCTATCTGTTTATTTCACTTTTATTCCCAATAGGAATAGGTACCTTCACATCCCAAATACAACTACAAAACCATATATGAACTCTTCTTTTTTTATTTGCTACTCAACATCTAATCTTCAGCGGATCCTTTCGCCAAAAGGCAATAAATTTCGTTTCAAACAATAATCCGAATCAATAAACGGACAGGAAACAAAACAAAAAAAGTCGCCAAAGGACTACTACCAGTGATAGCTCTTCACAAATATGACGAATAAAGAAGGCGTCACTTTCTAATCCTCCGCCATTTTTACAGCAAATGCTCAGCCGTTACGCTGAGTACTTAAAGCGAAGAAACAAGTCTGCACGGGACGCTTATGAAGGGATTGGGGATTTTTGGGGTGTTTTTAAGAGACAGATGTTGTTGTTTTTTGTTAACTTTAATATTTTTATAAGTTATTTGTTTATATATTGACTCACTTAGAATAGACGGCCATACCTATGGCTACGCCAGACGTTATCTTATGCTCCATAAAGAAACCACCCGACAGGAAGTTGGTCCAAATTAGAACGCTTTTGGTGAACTCGCAGCTACGTCAAATGATCCAGTCTATGGTGACGTCACAGTTACGTCAAACATTGTCTCCGCGTCCACAATCAAACCAGGCTCCGCCTCTTTGAATAGTCCATTGAAAACGTATGCTGGCAAACTGTTAAACTGATTGTTAATTCTATTTGTAACGTTTTCTTCAATCCCTAAGAGCATTGAATATAAAGGGTGTCCGTAAAAGAATGTCCGAGTTTTAATTATATATTACAGGAGTTTATTTTATACTAAATATAACAAATCATACATGACATTGAAGGAAAACTAACCTTGTTGTTCCTATAAGTTCTCAATGTGTGCGCCTTTAGTGATACGGCACACATCCAAACGAAAATGCAATTCTTCCCATACTGACTGCAGAAAGTCCGGAGTAATGGAAGCAACAGCCTGTTCAATTCTACCTTTCAAGGTTGGTAAATCGTGTGGGGTAGGGGTGGAACGTAGACCCGATCTTTTACGAAGCCCCAAAGGAAGAAATCACAAGGCGTGATGTCAGGTCACAATTTGAAACTCGGACATTCTTTTACGGACACCCTGTATTTTAAAGGCTCTTTTTCCGTGCACTCCCTCCACATGGGTTATTATTCGTCGGACATTTTTGGCTGCACGGCCGTTTATAGGTCGGCAGTTATTTTGGCGATGCCCGGACCCGAACATGGGACCTTCCGCATGCTAGGCGAATGCCTAACCGACTGGGCTCCCCAGCCCCCACAAAACAGGTGAAAACAACCATGAGTTTCTCGCCCCAGAAAAACTACTTCAATATCGGTATTTGGTCCCGCAATGAAATGGCCGGGGCGTTAAGTTTTTATCCTCGCAATGAGGCGGGGGGCTTAAGATCGGTGAATTTTATTGCACCGATAAAAGCGGGGGGCGATCGCGAGGGATCGACAGGGTGTTTAGGTAACGATCTGGCGATTAATCGCCTGCGAGTGATGCATGTCGGGAATTGCTGTGGGAATAGGGCTTTGAGGGGTTGGAAAAGTTTAATTTTGTTTGGTGTAATTGATTGTATTTTTTTAAATTGGAATTTTTTAGTGGTGTTGTTGAACACTGACTATTTCTGCAAAATTAATTTTCATTCGGCATTTCTGTTGGCACTCAAGACCTGAAACATTATCATGAGCCTTTTCGAAATAGTTATTGATAGTTTCTTTATTAAGGGGGCGCGCTACCCAAAAAATTTAAATCCGGTATTTTTATCGCTAGTATTTAAATTAAACTATTTTTACACAGAACTAACATTCAATACACATATACGAAAAAATTATAAGTATTAAAACGTTTTTTTACGTAATTTTTTTTTTAATTTAAAATTTTAACGTTTTTTTCAAAATGCTACTCCTCCTATAATTTAAAGAATTTTGTAATGGATTTTTTTCAAAATGTTCCCACAACATCTATCAATAAAAGTTGGTATGGATATTGAGCTATCATTTAAACAAAAAAGTTATGTAGCTTTAAGTTTAAAATGGCCAAAAAATAAGATTTATTGTAAATTTTCAACTTCATCATTTTTTTTAAATCTATTCACACTAGACCTTATCCCATACCAACTCTTGTTAAACGCATATGTTTCAACACAGGAAAAAAAATTTGGATCTCTACATTAATTTACCTAAAAGCCTTAAGGTTTTAACCATTCACAAGCTGAAAAAATTAAAAATTTAAAAATTCAACATAAAATTTCAAAAACCATTTAACCAAACCACTATATAATTTTCAGTAAACCTCTACCATTATAAAAGAATCCTTCTTTATTTGCAATATCCTTAGCTCACAGCATTCGAGCATGTTTAATTATTTTCTGGGCAGACCTAAATTTTGGGTGGTGTATCGTATAACGTATCTGAGACCTTACTAACGTATCTGAGAAAATTACATTAAAAATTAAACCTTTCTATTTAAAGGACCTGGGTGCTTACATATTAAAACCCGTTTATCTTCCGCCGAAATCCGGTAGAGTGCTTTGATATAAAATAAAGTGTTTCATTTTTTTTTACTTGTCACAAAATATTTTTTACTTGTCACAAAATATTTTAGATGTTGATTATCAGAACCT
This sequence comes from Oedothorax gibbosus, assembly GCA_019343175.1. Taxonomy (NCBI): domain Eukaryota; kingdom Metazoa; phylum Arthropoda; class Arachnida; order Araneae; family Linyphiidae; genus Oedothorax; species Oedothorax gibbosus. The sequence goes on from CM033279.1 coordinate 1,676,439, forward strand.
ATCCCTCTGAGGGATATGCAAATTGGCTGAAGTGTAAGCTCGTTTTCACTGCGCAGAATTTGAATAAAAAATTTTAACCCAAAATTTAATTTCTTTTTTTCAAACTATATTTTTGTGGTAGATGCTTAGAAATAGCTTCCCCGTGCATTAAATTTTAAAGTTTAATAAAATTAATCAATTTATAAATTTCAAAAAAAATATGTGTACTGCTGGAAAACCTGACTGTCAAGATGAAATGTTTATTCGTTTGTGTCTCTCAGAGGTAAAAAGGCGCTCTTTTATACAGGTAAAATGGCGACAAACACAGCATTGATATTCTATATTAAACATTTACATGCAAAATTTGGCTAGTTTCATTTATTTTATTTCGAAAATTCAATAATTATTGCGTATCGTTTGCAAAAATTAATTTACATTTCATATAATAAATATGTAATATTCCTCGCTTTTAAATAGAATAAAAACATTTCATATCAACGTACAAAGATTATCGTAGTGAAATATATTTGACGTCATTTCAAACTGATCGATGTCTCAGAGGCTGAAAAACAGCCAAAGATATTGCTGCGGTGGCATTAATACGCAATTACCCGAAGGGTGTTTTATTTTGTACTAAATGGTCATGTTTAAATATTTTTGTAACGAATTTTTTAGAAGAAAATCCTCATATTTACTACAACACAATTACACAAAACGCCCCTTTCTACGCACCCTGGTCGAAAATTCAGTAGACATCAGTTAAACAGATGTCAATTCATTCAACTGACATCACTTTAAAAATGTCAGTTCATTTCAACTATAGTTAAACTCATAGTTTCCTTGCACAGAAGCCACGACCATGGGCGGAGCTATAAAACGCGCGGAACAATCAGATAAAGACAAAATAAAACGGATGAAATTTTCTCTTCGTCTGATTGCTCCGCGCGTTTTATAGCTCCGCCCATGGTCGTGGCTTCTGTGCAAGGAAACTATGAGTTTAACTATAACATCACATAGCATAATAGCCGTCGGTGCACCGGCGGCTATTATTAATATTTGTTTCATAAATTAGAACTTCTAATATAACTACGAGCAATGGGTCCGATATTTACGATGAAATGACTTATGCGATGTGTATAAGGATACGAAGATGACTAGATATATAAGATGGGAATGGATTACAAAAAAAAAAAAAAAAAAAAACATTTAATTTTTTTAAAAAAAAATACCTCTATAAACCCACTGAGTGAGTTATAATACAATATTGTGTCTCCTATCAATAAAATATTTTATTATTTAGCCTCACCGAGTCTATTATCTTTTTACCACTAATACTCAAAATACACCACCACTCAAACTATATTTCTAACTCAAACTTCCAGTATTGCAACAATGTATTGTACTTTGCTACAAGCAATCCATAAATAACAACACCAACCAAAAACATTTCCTTATCCAACCTCACCAAAGCCCATCTAACTATGCAACCAACATTCCGCGAATACTTTCTTGGTACATCAACGCCCCTAGATACTTCAACTGCGAATTTTCAGTCCCTTCAAAAAAAAGTCTTTCCCTGAAGTGGCGTAAATCAATGTTCACTGAAATTTTTCAACCTCTTTCACGTCTCTAGTGGAAAAGCAGCTTTTGCATTTTCTGTAGAGAATAGTACGGATGTGTTTATGTTATAATTCGCTGAAGGTATTTTTTAGTCTACTTTTCTTTTTTTAATTCGAAAGATTTTTTAAAAAATGAAAAAGTAGGTATTGACATGCGGTCGACGTCCGTCTGTCCGTCCGTACCCCCTTCCAAAATCGGTTCTATCATTCGGATCTTAAAAATTCTTTTTTTGTTAGAAGCTATGACCTCAGAGACCCAACTTTCATACTTTTTGTCCGCCTGTCTGTACGTCCGGACGGACATAAATCTACTATCTGTCGGAGAATTTCACATTGAGTTACCATTGAAATTCAATTTTGAGTCATTTAAATCACTGTTGCCAAATCAACAATGGCATGAGAAACTTTATTTAAAAAATTGTGAAGCAAAATAATTTTTTCATTATTTTGGAATCATTTTGAAATGACGTCATAAAATGTAGCACAATGTGATTCTTTGATTGTTGTTTACCAAGAAAGCGGCAATGCATATTTTTTGCATACAATTCTGCTTAGTTTTAATTTACATTTATTTTTTTAATGCAGTTTGGTGTAGTTTCATTATTTTTGTTATTAAAAAATATTTAATTATTCTTCGAAATACAAATAAATCGAGCAGACGATAAATAATATTAAGTTATTTGTGAAAGAATATTAAGGAAAATAGTTGATTTTGGCTTTTAGAAGTTTAAATTATAGCTGGATGCTGTGTTCAGCGATTTTTTTTCTAATGTGTGTAATTTCGATTGTTGATGATATTTACTGTTATGAACCTAGTTGTTTCCCGATTAGTATTTCAGTAAATATTTAAGTAAAAAGAAAGTAGGCTATTTTAATTTTTTAAGAACTTCTTGTTTTAACTCAGTAAAGACGTTTGCAAGTTTTCTTGCATGATTACGTCAAGAGGAAAATGAATATTAAAAATTATAATGGAATTAATTATTTAATATTATTATTTATTTCAAATAACTTTTTTGTGCGGTAATAAAGTAATAGTGGTACTTAATGGAGTAAAATGTTTTCTACACTTTTAAAAAGAGGGTATGATTCAATGACGTAAAAATCTATAATCAATTAAAATTAGTAAAACAAAAAAATGCCTACAACTATTTACCTTCAACTAGTGGTATTCAATGGGGTAAAATGTTTTCTACACTTTTAAAAAGAAGGTATGATTCAATGACGTAAAAATCTATAATCAATTAAAATTAGTAAAACAAAAAAATGCCTACAACTATTTACCTTCAACTAGTGGTATTCAATGGGGTAAAATGTTTTCTACACTTTTAAAAAGAGGTATGATTCAATGACGTAAAAATCTATAATCAATTAAAATTGTAACAAAAAAAAAAATGCCTACAACTATTTACCTTCAACTAGTGTATCAATGGGGTAAAATGTTTTCTACACTTTTAAAAAGAGAGGTATGATTCAATGACGTAAAAATCTATAATCAATTAAAATTAGTAAAACAAAAAAAATGCCTACAACTATTTACCTTCAACTAGTGGTATTCAATGGGGTAAAATGTTTTCTACACTTTTAAAAAGAAGGTATGATTCAATGACGTAAAAATCTATAATCAATTAAAATTTGTAAAACAAAAAGAAAAAAATGCCTACAACTATTTACCTTCAACTAGTGATATCCAATGAAGTAAAATGTTTTCTACACTTTTAAAAAGAGGGTATGATTCAATGACGTAAAAATCTATAATCAATTAAAATTAGTAAAACAAAAAAATGCCTACAACTATTTACCTTCAACTAGTGGTATTCAATGGGGTAAAATGTTTTCTACACTTTTAAAAAGAAGGTATGATTCAATGACGTAAAAATCTATAATCAATTAAAATTTGTAAAACAAAAAAGAAAAAAATGCCTACAACTATTTACCTTCAACTAGTGATATCCAATGAAGTAAAATGTTTTCTACACTTTTAAAAAGAGGGTATGATTCAATGACGTAAAAATCTATAGTCAATTAAAATTTGTTAAACAAAAGAGTAAAAAATGCCTACAACCATTTTCTTTATAATAAGATTTTTTGTTTCGGTTGTATACATTTCTTTCTCCAATCGAAAAATCTTGCAATGTTCTTATGCTTTATGTAAAAATAACTGGCAAAAATTTATTTTTAAAATAAAATTTCATCCTCTTAGCTTCCACACTACGTTTATAACGTAAAAAGTGGAAGGTATTATAATCGTTCAGTCCGTCTGTCTGTCACCCACTTTCATATCCCAAACTACAAATGCTACGGACAAGTGCGATAAGTCAAAAAATTCAGCGCATCGAAATTATAATACATTGAAAATTTCAGAAAAGAATTCGAATTCAAAGTACTTCAATTATTTAAAAAAAACTACAAAGTTTAATGCTCATTTAAAAAGCATAGGAAGCCATGTTTATTAGAATTTAATCACCATTGCCATTCGCAACAATCGCTCGAAAAATTTTAATTATTTTAGACAATAAATTAAACTAAATTTATTTTTGCCACATCGATCAGTTTGAAATGACGTCAATTATATTTCACTTCGAGATTCTTTGTACGTTGATACGAAATATTTTCATTCTATTTAAAAACGAGGAATATTATACATAATTATTCTTTGAAATATAAATTAATTTTTGCAAACGATAAGTAATAATTATTGGCTAATTCCATGTAACTGTAGTGTAAGTCATGATTTAAGAGGATATTAAAAGCTTTTTAAATTTAAAAAATAAACCATATTAAATAAAATACATTACATTAAGGAGTTATAATAAGTGTAGATCAAGTATTCCACAATTTCTTTTTCATTGAATGTTAAAAGTTGTAGGGATAATCACTTTTTACAAACGTGACTTACACTACAGACAGGATAATTTTGCATGGAATTACCCTATTGAATTTTCGAAGTAAAATAAATGAAACTATCCAAATTTAGCATGTAAATGTTTAATATAGAATATCAATGCTGTGTTTGTCGCATTTTTACCTGTTAAACACAACTGTTGTGTGGAAGCGGGGTAAGTAACATATTCTGTTACAAACCTACTTGTTTATTTATATTTTTAGATTTAATAATGAATTAAATTTCACTTTCCCAAATGAGGTTAACCGGGCGCCACAAGTTCTGATTAATTAACAATAATAATTGAATCTAAAATAGTTCTTACACTAATAACTTAATACGTAATTAAATGAGAGGTTTTTTTTATATTGATGTCACCAAAGATTAATTTTATTGCACCAAAGAATACAGCTCCTGTAAACTTAATAATTGAAAGTAAGAAACAACAATATTTTTACATAACTTACAATATGAATTTTAATAACGTTTTTTTTTTGTTTTGTTTTTTTGGTTTCTCAAAAACTGGAGCTACCTCCTTTTTGCAGCAGACCCTTTACTTCTTAATGCACTGAATTAAATTGGGGAGGCTTTTTTAATAATTTGCATGTCCGCCTAAGGGATTGAATTGAATTATCGTCGCACTAGAGCTAGATGAGCTAATGGCTATGGAATTTAGAACCATAGTCAAGTGACGTCCTGTGGGATAAAAAAATATATATATTTCGCTGCATAAGTTTTCAATTAAAATTTTCGATAAATTAAATCGTTTAAAATTACATTTTTTTAATCGTGAAAAATTGTTCGGTTCAATCTTTTAAAATGCTTCACATATTTTAAATTTCAAAGCTCATGCGATTTAAAAAAAATTGCTGTATTAACTGACATTTATGTAATTTGTATATAAACTCTCGTATCCCTCATATAATATAAAAACATTAATTTAAGACTATGACCCTTTTACTTTAAAATACCAGGTATTAAAAACACTGCAATTTTTCTTTAAGATCTGCAATTCTCCACAGTACTATCATCTCAGAGATTTCTGGTAACTTCGCAGCAGTAGACACAGGGCAAAAGGGGAAAAAAAAGATTGACGTTTTTATTTATGGAGCCTTTTATCTAAAGCAAGAGTTTCTTATCGGACCAGAAAGGCTGGACAGGTTTTAAGTTTTGATGAGGCAAAATATTTTTTTTTAATCTTGTTATGATGTATTGCGTAAATTTTAAAGATTTTTGTTGCTTTATGGAGGTAACAACGTAATTTGTTTATAAAATTATAAGGGGGCTTCACGTTAGTTGAGTTTTAATAGTATTGTGGGATTAAAACCCTTTGAGGTTAGGATAGTTTGAATTATCGTCGCACTAGAGCTACACGAGGGCTATAAAACCCTTTGAAGGATATGTGAGGTGGCTGAAGTGTAAATTTATTTTCAATGAAGGACATCAAAATTAAAAATATTAATCGAAGATTTAATTAGATTTTTTTATTCATATTTGTGAGGAGTATAATTATAAATCATCCATGCTTCAGAATTTAAAACTAAATAAACTTTGTAAAATTAATACATTTTTAAACAAAAAATTCTTAAAGAACTAAAATAGCCTACTTTCCTGTTACTTAAATACTTACTGAAATTCTAATAGGGAAAAAACTAGGTTCATAACAGTAAATATCATCAACAATTTTTTCTACACTAGATTTACACACATTAAAAAAAAATCGCCAAACACAGCATCCAGCTATAATTTTCTAAACTTCTTAAAGCCAAAATCAACTATTTTCCTTAATATTCTATCACAAATAACTTAATAATATTTATCGTCTGCTCGATTTATTTGTAGTTCGAAGAATAATTAAATATTTATTAATAACAAAAATAATGAAACTACTCCAAACTGCATTAAAAAAATAAATGTAAATTAAAACTAAGCAGAATTGTATGCAAAAAAAATATGCATTGCCGCTTTCTTGGTAAACAACAATCAAAGAATCACATTGTGCTACATTTTATGACGTCATTCCAAAATGATTCATGAAAAAATTATTTTGCTTCAAATATTTTTAAATAAAGTTTCTCATGCCATTGTTGATTTGGCAACAGTGATTTAAATAACTCAAAATTGAATTTCAATGCTAATTCAATGGGAAATTCTCCGACAGATATAGATTTATGTCCGTTCGGACGTACAGAAAGGCGGACAAAAAGTATGAAAGTTGGGTCTCTGAGGTCATAGCTTCTTACGAAAAAAGAATTTTTAAGATCCGAATGATAGAACCGATTTTGGAAGGGGGTACGGACGGACAGACAGACAGAGATCGACCGCATGTCTATACCTATTTTTTAATTTTTTTTAATTCTTTCGAATTAAAAAAAGAAAAGTAGGCTAAAAATAAGTGTTTTTGGAAACCCTAATTGTCAGGTAAAGGGTTTATACGACTTCATCAATCTGAGGGTTAAAGTTACCCTAGAGTTACGAATGGGCTACTAGCGGCAGGTTTAGGAGCTTTAAATAACAGTCAAGTAATAATAAGAGTATCAGGAATTTGTTTAATGCGCGTTGAAACTATATTTTGATGCCTAAAAATTTTTTTAATGGACATTTTACCAACTTTAGCAATTTGATTATTTGATAAAAATATTTAGTTAAATTTCATTTTTAATACGAAAACATGAGTTAATTAGTTTAATAAGTAGTTTAATATCGCATTCTAATTTTTTGCCACACGGTTACATTCATGTTTTATATTTAATTAAAAAACATAATACAAAAAAATAATAAGTAAAATTATTTTAGTTTTATATATTTCTATTAATTTCGTTCACTTCTTTCGTTCGTTTCTTTTAAATGTTTACCTCTTAGTTTTTCAGCAAAATTAAAATGCATGATTATATTTTATTCAAATAAACAACATGTTTATTTTTTTCAAACAAATACTTTTTAACTTTCATTTCGTACTTTGCCTAAAAATGAATGATAAAATTTTTAAAAAAGTATCTAAAAATAGCCAGACATGAAAGGAACTTTTCCCCAGACAGAAATAAGAAAAATAAAATTAATAATGTTTCTTCAATTTCTGATGTTATTTGAACACAAAAGTTAAAGTAATGGATTATAAACAAAAATAAAATCGCACTATAAATTCAGAATTTAATCGAAAGTAACTTGATATAATATTATTAACTTTTTTTAAATTAAATTCTGCAACTCATCTAACATGTTGTATTTTTTATGAAAATCTGTTATTACGTAAGCTATAATGGATATTTTTCTTTCAGAGTTTTGAGTAAGATACAAATAAATCTAAAATTTCTCTTATTATTAGAAAAGTGAGTCACAACTATCTTTTGTTTTTTATTAACATTTTTAGCTTAATTAAATACTATACAAATTCTTGCTGAGTACTTCTTGTACTTAAATTTCAACTTATAATCTTTTTATAACAACGTGCAAAAAAGTTCACTTTTTTATATCATATTCATTCATAAATCATAAAAGAAAATGACACTTTACGTGCTTACGTCACAGACAGTGCCGAAAGTACTACTTTCGGCACTAGTGCGGTAAAGTAAATACGAGTATCTGATTGGTAGAAAAACGAAATGATGCCATGAATATCTCCATGGAAACTAAATGATGTCATGAACTCACATATTTCTTTTGGTTCATTACTTTTGCATTTTCTAATATCTCCATGGAAACCACAAGTACTACAAAAATTAAAGGAAATTAAATAAGACAAAAGTAAGAACACAAATTTCACGCCAAACAATACTTTTATTTTACATGCATATTTATAGTAACATTTGATTCAAAATAGAAAATTATTTTACAACTTTTCTTTTACTACTTTGCATTTTCGAATATCGCCATGGAAACTAAATTATGTCATGAAATTCACTCATTGGTAGAAATACTTTTTTGCACGTTATTATAAAAAATATTGTAAGCAAGCACGTGCCAAATAATACTTTATTAAGCTCTTGTCATTATAAGAAACTCGACATACGGTCTCGTGAAATAAAAGCCACTCGCTTAATAAAGTATTATTTTCGCTACTAGTCGGCTTAAATAACTATAATTCTACAGCACTGTCAATTACACTGCTTATTGTTTTTTACATGAATCATGGTGAAAAAGTGGTTTAATTGAAATATATTGCTTTTAAAAAGAATAAACAATTTTCTCACATTCTACCTTACAGTTTAAAATCAATGCATGTGAAATTTTATCTGGCTTTTATCTATAAAAGAACAAGCAACTTTTACAATTATTATTTATTTAACTTCTTATAATTGTTTTTATACAACTTTTTATCTTGGCGTGCACCGATACAATAATTAGCAATACATTATAAAGTTGAATTCACTGCAGTGTACCTTTTGACAATCTGTAAAGTAAACGATTTTTATTATTTTTAACTTTTTTAAACATTTACATTTTATTTTATTATTTATTAATTTTATTAAAAAGAGGCAAAAATTCATTAGGAATATTATAGGGACTTTTCCGTTTACTTTTGTGCATATACGCATACACAATATGCACAATTTCCTATATACATATTAAAAACTAATACAAAAATTAAACTGCAATGTAGAAATTTAGATTTTTACCAAAGTAAAATGTAAATCCAATTTCCAAAATCAGTTATACTTTTAAACTTAGAAAAATCATTGTTATTATAAAACTTAAAATAGTTCTTAAATTAATACCTTTTTTGGAAAAATCCTAGCATAATCTGTTTATTATCTTGCTAGGTAAGCTCTAGTAAATACAAGTATCACAGATTGTGCTATAACTCCAGTAATAGGTTTATGTACTAAAAGTCTTTTAGACAATTACCTAGCTTGTAAAAGAAAATGTTCAACCAAACTACGGGGGGAAAAAACCTTTAGAACAAGCACTTTTTCAGTAAAGTAAAAACAAAAGTCAAAAATCTGATTTACAGATAAATTTCTTGTCGCTTCTAAAAACTAACTCAATTTGAGTACTTTTCAAATATTTAAGATAAGTAGTTCTAAGCACTTAAAACATGAGTATTACAAAAGTTCCTCTCTCTCTGAGAGATCGGTCAATTTAAAACAACATCCAATAGAGAAAAGTCTGCATCTTATAACACCCACATCAGAACTTTAAAGAAAAAAACCTTTTAAACAAAACAGCTTTACATTTCTCAGGATTACAATTTTTTTTCCTTAATTCTCAAACACACCAAATAGAATAATAAAACAAAGAGACGAGTAAAATAAAGAATATTTCAGGATTTTCAAATATCCCTTCTATTTTTTTTTAATTTAATATACCTAACATCATTGTTCTCGTTTCCCCACGCACCGTTCCAATATCTAGAGAGAAGATTTTTCCCCTTTTATATTGCCGACACCGATTTCTGTTTAATCTTATTTCGTGGGAGGGGTAGTTATAGGGGGAGGGGTATTCAACTTATAACAGGATGTTCGCCTTTGATATATAAAGGGTCGGGAAGAGATGGCAATATTTAAAGGTATTTGGGGTGAAACGAACCAAGAGGAATTGGTTTTACTTCTGAAACAAACTTTTCTAGTGCTATCAACTGGTCCTTATAAAGTTACTTTGGCATAGGTTTTGATGCTTATATCTAAAATGTAATCTATATTAAAAACCAACGAATCTTTTATTCATACCTATCGAGAAGTACAGGGGGGTCCACTAAAAAAACAATTTCAAAAATTAATTAAAAAATTAAGCAATGCTCCAAAATGATGAGGTTTGTTGAAATATGATCAAAATGTCTTCTTAATTTTATACCCACAATAGAAATATTTCTAAGATTTGCCGCTAGATGAAACATTTTTGACAAGGTGTTTATATTTTTGAACTTTAAATTTGAATTACTTTATAATTTTGGACCATGGTCAATGACGATTATGTAAGTTGATCTAGCAATACAGTAAAAAACGACGTTTTGGACGTGAACGACGAAACGACGTGAACGACGTTTTCTAACTCAACTAAACCTGAAGCATGTGGCTCATTTATCTCTCAAACGACGTTAATACAACCAAACCAAACAAATATCTTGTCAAAAAAGTGTCACCTGGTGGTAAAATTTTTGAAATATTATTTATTCTGAAAAAAAACGGAAAACATTCTGATCATTGCTTGATTTTATAATTATTTCACAAATTCTCGGTTAATTAGTCGTTATAATGTATCAGTTACAAAAACTTTAACGCTAAAGTTAAGATTTATTCAAACATAAAAGAAATTATTTCTACCTCTATACTTAGCAAACATTTTACTAGTCTGTCCCGCAATTTCATATATATATATACTGCTTAAAAATAACTAACTATTATTTAATAAGTTATGTTTTATTGTAAGCTGTGAGGAAACAAATCTTTGAATCAAAGTTTTCCCAGGTGACGCACGTCCAACTTCAATAACAAGGTCAGAGAAGCTTTCCCAAACATGAGCGTAGACGGAATTTTTGACATCACTGTTCCGAGTGCCGAAGATCGAGAAACTAGTTCGGACGCATTCGGGACCCTAAAAATGTGGTCACCCGTGAACGAGTGGTTCCGAACAGGTTTCTAGACAGGTTATCTTCATCTTCGGAATAACGTCACTCGGAACTATGACGTCAAAATTTCCGTCCCCTAGAGTGTTTGGGATAGCTTCTTTGGCCTTAGTAGTTGAGTAGGCCATGGGTGACGCAATGTTCCATTGAATGATTCGGTATCTTTCTGCATACCCCTTGAAAAACCGATGTTTTAAATATAACAAAAATAATCCCTCCCTCCTCCCCACTTTTTAAAAAGATTTTAATAATGTCCTTCTTAAGGTGTTATGCGGATATTGTAGACGGGGAGGGGGAATACAACAATACACGCGAAATTCCTAGAGGGAATTTTCTATGAGGGCTAGCCTAATATTTAATGTTTGGCGAATAACGAGTGAAGCCTCCTAAAAGTCGCCAAGTCTATACTGGAAAAAAAAATCTTGTTGTAACAGGAAAAAAAAAATGATGGTTTGCCAGAAAAGAATGCCACTGTAGAATTTTCAGATGAAATCTGTATTATACGAATAATTTGAAATTTCTACGCAAATGCTGTTTTTTAACAGACAGGTTTTAACACTGTCGCTAAGTAAGTACTTTGTTGCCGCGTAATTTGTTATAGGAATAGCATTATCGAATCCTTATATGTACGGCCGTCCGGGCCGTTTTAGAAGTTAAAGGATTAAAGAAAAGAATGCCACTGTAGAATTTTCAGATGAAATCTGTATTATACGAATAATTTGAAATTTCAACGCAAAAGCTGTTTTCTAACAGACGGGTTTTAACACTGTCGCTAAGTAAGTACTTTGTTGCCGCGTAACTTGTTATAGGAATAGCATTATCGAATCCTTATATGTACGGCCGTCCGGGCCGTTTTAGAAGTTAAAGGATTACAGAAAAAATAATCGGGTTGAAAATATTATTTTGGGTAGAGAACTACGTCATTAAATCTTCCCCTTAGACTGTTTACGAAGTTCCATGCTACACAACTTTAAAATATTCCGGTGGAAAAATGGGAGAGATATTTTAATAAAAAAAATTAAATACGCGCAATTTGAGTAACTCAGATAAAATACTCGAAACTAATTGATAGATAATCTAATGTTTTGCATATCAAATGTAAGTTTTCGTAAACGTGATGAAGCCAACGTGGCTTCCAATTTGACAAGGCGAGAAATAAACATGAAAAAACAATCCTTACTAATTAGTCAGATTGGTAAAAGTTTCAAAAATTCTAGTTGTTAACGAAATGCGATACCGTTACCGATTTTTCTTAAGCACGTGCTTCAGATGTTTTGTGCACAGGGCTTTTTTTGCTACATTTTGAAGATTTACTAGACGATTTATATTATAATTTAATTTCGCCGTCAGATCTTTAACGCTTAATTACACCTATAAATTGGCACTTTTTATAACATTGAGCCAAATAATTACTTTTTTAAACTCTAAAATACTGAGGTGTAAAATCAATAAAAGAATACGATATTTACACTCGTATGTTATGTTTTGAAAAATAGTTTATAATTTCCAGTGGTTGAAGGAGAAGAAAAATAAATTTTAATCTAGTTTAACAAAGAGTAAACGAAATTCTTCATTAAAATTGCGCCAAAAAAATTCGCTAAGTGTTTGTATGGGCTTATAACAGAGGCGAACAAGGCCTCACTTGGTAAACTGGTTTTTCATTGTTTTTAGCACCGACAACATCCCTTTTCATTCCACCCTTCCATGTGAATATTCCCTGTAACGATCTATTATTGAGAATAAGGGGTCTCAAATTTCCGTTTGAGACTTTTTATTCTTTTTTTCTTGTTCCAATATGGAACGAAATATTTCAAAATGAGGTCTGCTGTCTTTTAATATTTAATATTTCTTCCATTCTCATTGCGAAAACGTATATAAAAAGGGTTTGATAAGCAATTTCCACATAAAGCAAAAGATTTTGTTTCCTCTTCCGAACGGTTTAAAAAATAACTTCAAAGTTTGATTTTACGGTTTGTTGCACATTCGAAGAATGCAATCCTCTGATATTTTATTGAAAAAAAGATATTGAATTTGTTATTAAAAAGATTATTTCGCCGTTTCCATGGTAAAAGATTATTATTCTGTAGTTTTTAATTCGATTATTTTTGGGAATTTCAGTAATAACAAACAATTACTGTAGTAGTTGAAAGCATCTCAGACAAATACATCATGTTAAGTTTAATAAAAAAATACTATACATGGTAGAAAAATACTGACTTTAATAATAAAATTAAGTTTTACTGTGGCACATTATTAACGCTTCGATAACTTTGCTTAATTTCTTATATTTCAAAAATTGCTTATTTATATAAATACAGGAGAAAATCTTATCAAAAATAAGAATATATATAAATGAAAGTTAATCAATTTTCTAGAGACTGCATGTCTTAAAAGACAAAAAAAAATTATACTTCAGTTTACAATATTATCAAATAAATAAAATTATGTTTTCTTTCCAAGCTTTTGATTATTTTGAGTTTCCATAATTTATTTATAAACCTCTTTATCCAGTGCAAAAATATATTAAATATATATAAATGTAATAGTATAACATCTACTACACATGAGAGTGTAATTCCTATTTAGTTAATCTAGAAATGAAGGAATATTGGACGTCCAAAGAGTGGTTTATTGTAAAGAAAGCATATTTTAGAGTTTGTAACGAACGGGGCCGGAGCCGAAGCTCGGCACGTCAAAAAGCACACAACCTTACATCTCGAAGTCTAATTAAAAAGTCGCACTATTTTTAATGGTTCTGAGAAGAGTGGATCAGAAGTCAAATCAAAGTCTGCTGCGTCTGCAATTTCTGTGGGAAAGAATGTATTGACGCTTATTAAAACGTGAGAACTGTTCGATGGATCGGCAAGACATCAATTGAGAGTTACTAAGAAAGAACTGAATATTAAAATATTAGAGAGATTTGTGTGGTTAATATTATAACTTTATAGAAATTTGTACGATATATCACATAAATATTTGTTCAAGCCCAGATATAGGTTGGATTGGTTATATAACGTCGCACTAATACTGCACGTAGGCCAGATTTACAATAAAGATCATTAGACCTAGGCCCCCCAAATTGAAAAAAAAAATTACAAATTGGGGTCCCATTTTGTTTTTAGGTAGTTTAAGACTTGGTTTAGTTTGAATTATCGTCGCACTAGAGCTACACGAAGGCTATTGCCAACGGGCGTCGTATTTTAGAACCACAGGCAAGTGACGAGCCGACACCCGAGTTATCACCCAACGCAACCGTTAAGGGCGACATCGTACGCAGCGTTGGGACTTTGGAGCGTATTTTAACGTGCACTCCCTCTACACGGGGTATTATTCATTGAACATTTTTGTCTGCACGGGCCGTTTATAGCTCGGCAGTGTTTTTGGCGATCCCTGGACCCGAACCTAGGACCTTTCGCATGCTAAGTGCTGCAGCCGACACTAAACCGACTTACTGGGATTTCCATCCCCCAAGCCCCCAGTTTTCACTCTGTTAAAAAAACAACGAGGCGGTTTTAACTCAGTCTGAGTTAATTTCCACTCCTTTCCGGTGCCGAAAATGCACTTCTCCTATAGGAGTGAATTTCACTCTTTTTCGGAGTGGGTAAAAGAAATAAAAGAAAACAATCTACGTCCTACACTCTTAAAAAGAGCGGTTTTTAACTCAGTCTGAGTTAATTTCCACTCCTTTCCGGTGCCGAAAATGCATTCTCTATGGAGTGAATTTCACTCTTTTCGGTGGGTAAAAGAAATAAAAGAAAACATCTACGTCCTACACTCTTAAAAGAGCGGTTTTAACTCAGTCTGAGTTAATTTCCACTCCTTTCCGGTGCCGAAAATGCACTTCTCCTATAGGAGTGAATTTCACTCTTTTGTTTTAAGAGTGTAGACTTGGACATTGTCCAAACGTTATTTGTTTGATCGATTTTATAAGAAAGAAGGTAAATGGTAGTAGAAAAATGATTACATCGGCCAATTAGCTCCATCAATATGGGCAATCATACATAACATTTTCCGTAAAGGGGTTTAAAAAATTTTTATACCTATAGAGTCGAAGTTTTCCTTGATCAGGCCCTGGCTGCACTAGGGCTATTGGAAGTTCATATCTGGGAAAAGTTGTGTATTTTTTGTTTTCGAATATTTTACTTTTATTACTTAAAACAAAACTCAAAAATATAACGAAATACTAAAGAAATTATTTTTTTGGAAAGCAAACTTATTGTATGAAAGTTCGACATATTGCACATTTCGAAAAAAAACTCTAAAAACTTTTTTGGCTCGGTGTTTCCCAATATTTAAAAATTCTAAAGGATTAAACCAAACTTCAATCCAGGTATAAACGTATACTATATACAATACAAAAAACCTTCAGTCCATACGTGAAAACAAACGTAAAAAACTTTTTCTTTGCAAACTCAGTCCTGTTCCAAATAATATACCTCAATGTTTTTCGAACAAAATGGATTAAGCCATTAGCGAGACGTTAACACCTCTGTAAATCGGTTAACAGATAGAAATTCCATCACAAAGCCAAGAATTTATCTCCCATTGATTTCTGTTATGTCCCTTTAGAACTTAAAATTATTTTTAGGCGGGAAAAACTTTCCTTTCGTTGCTTGCCCATGGAGGTGAAACAAAATGGAGATGCTTCTGAGTGAAAAACAATTCAAAAACCGGTCGGCCAAGTGAAGGCATGCTATTTTTTACATTGCACCCAAACAAGCTATTTGGAAATGATTTGGCAATATTCTAATGAGGAATTACTACTGCTTCAATATTGTATAAGGGTGAACTTTATTAAAATGAAAAGGAGAAAGAATTTTATAAGTATACTAGCAAATAAATACCCGTTCTTCGCACGGCTAAAAGAATATCAAATCGATCCAAGTATATGTGTCATTTAATTTGCTGTAGGATAATAAGCTTTGCCTTTGTTCCCGTTCATTATAAAGAATAAAATCCCGTTACTTATATTGCTTTAAAATTCCAAAATAAAAATACATCACTATAAAATGCACATCCTCATATCACAAAAACCTTCCTCAATATGAACTTACTGTCATCGCAATTTTCCTGATAAATTCAAAATTAACCATAATTGTATAACAATGTTATTTCACGTCAAAACCTCCATTCTGGGTTGTTTTTTTAACATTTTACCCATTGGCACGTTCAATTATTTTACAAATCATCAATTTAGTTTCTGAAGGTAATGGCAAGAAAATAAAGCCATTTCAATTTTAATTCATTTTTGTGCTCATTTTAATTTCTTCTGTCGAATGGCAACATGAAAGGGAAAAAATGATCGGATTTGAGCGAAAGTGGTGTATTTTTTTCAGAAAATTAGAATTTCTCTAAAAATGGAACAAATATGAAAAAACTAAGCCTCAGGTGCAATCGTTTGTATTAAAGGGAATCTATCTTAAAAATGTCGAATTTCTGAGGGCAGTATAAGTAGGTCTTTTACGATCCACAGACAAACAGACAGACTTTTATTATTATAGATTCTGATTCCAAGCTGCGCAATTATTGCGTTTTGATTTGAAACTAAATCAGTTTGTTTTATTTTAACTCATTAACAAAAATTATCAAGAACGTTTGCTATGCAAAAATAAGCTCTCTGCTTAAGTTTATTCTCAACTGCTAAACAATTTATGTCGGACAAATTAAGAGGTCACGAAAATTGAATTTTAAAAACTTAAATAAATGGTTTTATTCAATAAAAAGTTGTAGATTAAGAAAGATGGGGTATAATTTTGGTTTTTTTTCTTTTCAATTTGCCTTTGAAAAACAGATTTTGCGTTTAAATTAAATATTTTGTATCTTATGAAAGATTTCTTATTAAATTATATGGTATTTTTCTGGCCCACCAGCAGATGGTATTTATTTTTCCCTGACTTTTTTTGCAGTGTTATTGGTAAAACAAGTCTAAATCATAAGTTTCCCTTGCAATTTAAAACGTGCTCGTTAAATCTGTAGAGTCCAAAGCCCCGGCGACGTTAGCGTGCGATTTTACTCTATTTTCCTTTGGTTGACTGTTCAGGTATCAGCTACGTTACTTGACCAAATTACGAGACGCATTTGGGTAAGTTAAAGCTGCCTAAAATAGGCGGGTTTGTTTGGGTGGGTTGGCAGACATATTTTCAAGCTTGTGTGCTTGGTCACAAAGACCCGCTTATAAACCATCGTCAAGAAGGACGGACACGACATACACACATATATGACACATATGACATATATCTGCCATCTATCGCCACCTCCACAAATTAGACATGTCCCTTAAGGGGAGGGAAATAGTCTCCAGGGACCTGTACCTGTGGGAAACTGCGCAATGACCGCCCACAGGACTTTCGGACCCAACAGATTTAACGAGCATATACTAGACAAACACAAACATCCATGCCTTACCGGGATTCGACCGACCAGGGCTCAGCTTCCTAACGTTGCGCGCAGTCGCTAAATAGCAACCATAAGTGTTACCAACTGTCACAGCTGTCACTTCTTTCATCTAGCATCCCCTGCTCAACTCCATCTTTTACCTTACTTTTCCTCCCATCAAAATAAGACAAAACTTATGTCAGCTATTTTACAGTTATTTGTCTTCCACGGTGACAGCATCACATAAGAGAAGATGAAAAAACGGATCAATTTTTATGTTATATTATTGTTCTTGTTGTTAATATTCTTTTACTTTTTGTTAGTTTCCTTTTCCAGGCGGCTAAAAAACTAAAAAGCCGATCCTAACCTGGGATTCTACGGAAGTGAATAAAGGAACGGATTTTAAAAAGGGGGTTTCTGAATCCCAACATGGGCGATATTTAAAAAAAAAATCTTTTTTTCTATTCTATTTTTGTTTTGGGTTTTTCATAAGGCGTTAAACATATTTAAATAATTGGTTTCTTTATGAAGATATAGGTTTTCCTTTCAGCTATTTTTATCAAATATTTCTAAATACCTAAAAGATCACAACTAAGCGGAGATAACAGCCATATATTTTTTTATTTTATACTAGCAAATAAATACCCGTTTTCCGCACGGGCTAAAAAAAGTTGAAATCTATCCAAGTATATGTACCATTTAATCCATTCTAGGATAATAAACTTATTGTTTCCGCTCATTATAAAGTATAAAATCATGTTACTTATACTACCTTAAAATCCAAAATAAAAAAAAATACGCTATAAAATGCACGCATAAAAGTCATCGTAATTTCCCTCATAAACATATAAAACCTTGTAGCTCATTTGGCGCGTTTTGGTAAGAATTTGGCGAGAAAAGAGAAATAGCTACAAACCCTATTATTATACATCTCTAGCACAATGGCCTTCAAACAAAAAACCAGCTTATAAATTTTTAAAAAATGATCTTTTGGCGCGTTTTGGTAAGAATTTGGCAAAGTATTTGGCGAAAACATGAAAACATAAAACCCTAATATGTAGCTCTAGTACGATGGCTATGAACAACCATCATTAATATAATTCACGGAAATAGCTTAAATATGCATATTTGCAATCAACAGAACCATCAATGAAGAAACCCATCACCTAAACCCACAATAAAATCCTAGAATGGAGACTGAACGGAATTACGTGACTTGAAACATATCAATTATTTTTCAAATAATGAATTAAGTTTCTGAAGGTAATGGCAACAAAATAAAATAAACCCCATTTTCAATTTTTATTATTTTCGCTAAAAGTTGTATTTAATTTTTTCAGCAGATGGCATCAGGAAAGTAAAAAAATGATCGAATTTAAGCCAAAAGGGCGTATTTTTTTTTAGAAAATTCGAATTTTCTCTAAAAATAGAACATTTTGAAACCTGAAAGTTCAAAAATCATAATCTAAGTATGAACTACGCATTTGTGCCAAGTCACGAGTCAAACAAATGTCTAGTTTATGAGTCTATAAGGGACATACACACAAACACACACAAAACTTCATTTTTATTATTAAAGATAGATTACGTCAACTAATCTAGATACACAATCAGTTTTAAATAAACAATTGTAATTAAGATAATACCAGAATCAACTATAATAATCTAAAAACAAAGATAATAAGGTGAAGGGAGTAAGAATACAAATAATTTATCACTAAATGTTGTTCTCTGATCTGAAATCTCGTTCTTCTCGAAGCTAAATTTTTAAAAATGCTTTCGATTTTTACAGTTTGATAAATTATCCTAAAATTCAAAAAAAAAAGATTAGATTAGAAATCTCAGATCTCGCCAACCGGAATATTTGGCGACAAACCAACACAGTTTGAGGATTGCAGTATACACTGTTAATGATTACCAAAGAAATATATTGTTTGGAGACTGTTATATAGTTTTGGAGACTTTATCGCTAGCGCCTTTGAAATGGAAAATAACCTAATATGTCCAGAAACACTACAACTAGTAATTTTGGCGAGTTCCGACGGGTTTTTTTCACCACCCAGAACTAATGTAGAATTATTGTAAGCAGCATCTAGTCCAATAGCGATCCAATAGCCCTCGTCTAGCTCTAGTGCAACGAGAATTCAACCTGACCCTAACCTAAACCAATAGAGATCCACCTTGCATTCAACATGCTAATGTAATAGCATTATGGTTGTCATGACCCTGTTTACTTTAGCAAAGCCAAAAACTAGTGACTCTAGATGCAATCATCGCCAAACACGCCAATTTTTCTCGGCTAAGTTGGGATTGGCGATTAAGCATCCAGGCCACGATGTCCTTTTCCAAAGTCATAAATAAAGACTGGGGAAAAGAAGAAAAAAAAATTCTACACCAAGATTAAAACTTTGTATCGCGTTTCATTTTTTATCAATTTTATTTTTGTTTGGAAAAATTTATTTTATTTTTCGTTTCGCGAATGGCGCTTGTCAGGTACTGATCTAAAAGATATTACGTCGGGAGAAATACAAGTTTGGTCGAGGTATTTCGATAAAACTGGGGTTGCGAAATGCGTTATTAAACGTATCCCTAAGCAGAGGACAAAATCCGGAGTTAGCTTGAAAAAGTTGTAAGTGTGACTAAAATGATTTTTAGTTATAACAGACATAACATCCGGGACTCTAGTGCGATTTTAATTCAACAAACCGGTGAACTCTCCAGATTTCACTCTGTAATTGGGATGTCAAGAGAAGGTTTAATGTTTAAAATTTGTGGGGACAGTATCATATGTTTAGTTATTAACTTTTAAATACTTTTCCATATTAGAATAGAATCAACCACTGTTGATAACTATCGCATTCGGTGTTAGTAATAAAATCGTATGATATTTTAACTTGAAATTTGTTTTGTTATTTCTTTGCTTTCAAACCTTGTGTGAAAAACTGCCTAAATTGTGAGGCAATATTTTGGAGGTAATTACGATTTCAAAAATATCGCGATTGGCTTTTCTTTCTTTTCCTATCCCCAAAGTCCAGTGGAGCTAGACAAGGTCCATGAGTCCAAAAACCTCAAGGAAGTCCAGGACCATCAGCGGACTTCCCAGTAGATCTTGATGGCTGAGCCCCAGGATGTGAGATGCTGCTCAGAAGAGCACTTGGAGCATGTGTCAAATATTCCTGAACCACCCGAGAAGGTCATACTTCTGAGGTGCCCACTGAGGAAACGGGAGATGGCGGTTTGTATCTGTCTGTTACATTTTAGTGCCAAAGAACCGCCAGGACGATGGCCCCGATACCAATGATGTATTGGAGGAGTAGACCAAGTTATTTTTCCACTCAACTTAGCCTGCGAGAAAATCTCCGTGTAGGTAAGAGGCTCAAGTGGAACCAATACCTCACATAGCTTGTTTCAGGTGATGCAATTCCTTTCATTTTTCCTTCCTGCACTTTGTTATCACCAAATAACTCATTGGGATCATCAATTATAAATCATTTTAATTTTCAATTCATAGTTATCTATTAATGCGATCAATGCTCCGATTAATGCTGTGTTCCCACGTGACGTTGATTCACCAATCGAGGCTCGAGAAGGAATGTATTTTGATTTCTATTGTCATTTAAGACCTGAACCATGCCCAACTGCTCATAGGACTACAAGACAGATACTTCAAAGTTTTAAAATAGACTTTATTAGATATAGGTAACTTCTGATGTTTCGATTCTTTTCTCTTCACATTACAAAGTCGTTATTTGAAATAAAGTTCAGAAGAAAAAATATCTTGATATACTTCTGATATTGAGATACTGAAGAGACAAAGATGTGAATGTAATATTATGTTCTTCTAGAGATGCTGTCCATTGTATGTTACAAGATCATGAATTTTTTTTTTAAAAAAAAACTTAACAGTGCAACGTGAAATTTCAAAACATACAATAAGCTTATAGATTAAAAGAACCATAAAAATCCAAAGTTCTTTTCAAAAACTAATCAGTATAAATGTTGCTTTTAAATACTGCAATCTTTTCAGTGATTTGAACGAACACTTCAAAGAAAATTCTTAACTTACCTATTTACAACTTTTTAAAACAATCAGTTTCTGTAAAACTTATTTTGCCTTTAATGTCGTCATATCGCAGAGAAACCAACTTGAAAGAACAGTACCATTACGCTGTATAATGAACTTATGTGTTTTCTGTAGTGTAGGTTATGCTGAGTTGAATTATCGTCGAATTAGAGTTAAAAGAGGTCCATTGATGACGGTCGGCGTAATTATAACCACAATCAAGTGACGAGTCAACATATCTGCATCGTAAGGAGATATTCATTTGATATTGAAACTAACAACGTTGTACGACACTGAAACAACCACAAATTCTTTGAATCATTCGGATTTTACGTAATAATTTCCCAATTACGACTCATTTGAATATCCAATTCATATTATTGAAGTAATATATTGAAAATGTTAACCAATGGATATCAAATGTAAATAACGGTTAAGAACAAAACCTAATACAGCACTGACCGATGTTTACAGAAACTGAGATATAGACCAACACTTTATAGACCTCTTAATTGTGATTGGATCCAACTTCACTACAAGAAAAATAATCATACAGTTACTCTGAACAGTCAACTTTGGAATTTATCACTTAGATCTGAATTTGCTGCTTATTTTGAAAAAAAAAAATGAAAGTGCTTGCTAATTTTTTTTAAAAACAACATTGGCCTTAGTCATGACACCTTTTTCGACAAGGATCTAGTCGCAACTAAATTATTATATTTTCCTCGTTTTGGTTGACATATACACTATCAAAGCCAAACTATAAGGTAGTTTCGATAACGTTAAAATATAATAGTTCTATGTCAGCTTCCGAATGCGCGTTTTTCTGGGAAACTTTTGACATCCGACAGATACTGTGTACCAAATTTGAAGATATTAGCTCTTTTAGTTCGAGCGGTAGAGTGGTTTCAGACACACCAATGTTCAAAAACCACTTTTTCGGAATCAGCACCATCCAAAACGTGTAGAAAACACTAAATCTCCGTTTCATTTTTCCAACCCATCGCAATACTTGCATTACCTTATATTTCATATTAGGTAATTGAAAATGTAATCTATTATACGTGCGCTTTCTCGATTGTTAAAGTCGATAAGTGTATAGTTTCTTAGGTCACTATAATCAAGAGTTCTAGCCATTTAAGTAATCCAATTCCTTTTTTTATATCCTCCATCTCGTTTGAGCCTTTTCTCTCACTATAACCGTTAGAATTAAAAACAGTAGCATATAATTAAAAAATATCAAACAAAAAAACACTATTTCCGATAACATGCCACTTGCATTTTTGTCAAACAAGGCTCGCAATGATTTTGAGACACCTGCCTCGGAGAAACAAGATTGCACCGATAGGACATAACACTCTAGAACAGTATTTATAGACGCGATAGGAAATTTTTATTTATTTAAGTAGCCCCTTTAATGGTTATTGTTTTACAAAACTGTCTGCAAAATTATTAAGGCTTTTTTTTCGGCTTTAGGTATACTCATTGTTTCACTAACAGATTACTAAAACTGCCGAAGTATTCAAGTTGGTTAATAGTAGCACTTTAAAACACATCGTAGTACTGTATATAGAAGATTGATGTAACTGACTAATACAAATAAAAAAATTCGAATAACAAAGGCCAGAGGCCCAGCAAGGTTAGTCCAAAATAAATCTAATACATTACCATTTTCCAATGACAATGTCGTAATTGTCGTAGTTGTTATGACTAAATATTTATTTGAATTAAACATTTTTTAAGTTATATTTAAGAAAGTGATTTGTGAAATGTTAAACCTCTACGTTCCAGCGGGACACATACGTGGTCCTTAGTAGAATTCCCTTCTCGACTTCAGTTTACAATTTTTTTAATACAAACTTTCCTATTATGACCTAGGATATCCAAGCATTCCAAAAATACTGATGCCGAAGAAACTTATTTATTAATTGTATTAAAAAAAATGTCGGACCAAAAGGGTGAAGGCCCGAACCCAAACCAGGGACATTTTACATGCCCAAGGGGTCCCTACCGACTGGTCTCTCCAGCCCTTTGGAACCGACCAACCTTGCTAGGTTTTCGTATGCTGTTAGTCAACACACTTTGTATTCGTTATTATAATGTTAAACTAACTTTGAGTTTAACGTACCATGAACATTAGCTTTATTATATAAATAGATCATAATCAATCTTTACTCTTATTCCTTAGATCATAATTTTAAAGAACAATAACTTTTCAAACATAAGAATTGTCATTATGTGTATTGAATATTGTATTATAGAATTTTCCCTAACCGTTTTTTTCCCTAACCGTAATTTTCCCTAATCTTTTTTTTAATCTAATCCTTAATTTTCCCTTTTTTTTAAATATTGTTTTCCCGTTTTTTTCCCTAACCGTTTTTTCCCCTAATCTTTCCTTTAATCTAATCCTTAATTTTCCCTTTTTTTAATATTGTTTTCCCGTTTTTTTCCCTAACCGTTTTTTTCCCTAACCGTAATTTTCCCTAACCGTAATTTTCCCTACTAATTTTCCTAACCGTATTTCCCTAACCGTAATTTCCCTAATCTTTCCTTTAATCTAATCCTTTTTTCCCTTTTTTTAATATTGTTTTCCCGTTTTTTTCCCTAACCGTTTTTTTCCCTAACCGTAATTTTCCCTAATCTTTTCAGTGATTTGAAACGATTCTTTGTGTATTATCGATATGCATTTCAGAAATGAGCATTGTCTTTCTTTTTAATTATTTATCCAAATTCATTCGCATGGCCCCAGTACAGGCCTCGGTCTCTTGGTAGTGCTATATACTTTGTAGTTTTTGCCATGGCAAATAAATAAAATAAAACTAAATCAAAAACAAAAGCTCCGCAATATTTATGACAGGTATCAATTACACATTAAATACCCGATCATAACATACATTTTTATACAATCTTCTCTCATAAAAAATAAAATATGGATTAAGCAATTTATATACAACTTGGTAAGAAAAACTAAAACAAAAAAATACTACGTCTTTTTTCCAGAAAGAACAATTTGACGCCTCACAGCTTTCCAGATATTATCTCAAAGAAAGAAGATTGCGGTAACGCCCACTGAGTTTTTGGGCATAGGATGCACTATCAAGAATGACGTAAAAACAAAATAAAAACCAAAACTATTTTAATATTTTCCGAACAAGTATTAATAGTTAGGAAATAGGGTACTTAACTGTATCGCTAAAATACCTTCCAATATTACTTAAATTATAGTTTGAACCCGAAAATAACAAACGTATATATTTCTTTGCAAAATAAATCTTTAAGTAATTAATAAAAATCACTTTAAAATGGCTTTTTTTTCATCGGTACGTCACGTGATCACAAACACGTCGATTTGGCTGACGTCACTAGTATATATAAACAAACCGATGATATGATTTTTTGCTTGCAATTAAACTGGATTTAATCTAATTTATTATTTAACTAATTATATAGATAATGGGAGGTTTTACAGAAGCGCATAGTTCAAATTTGCTTAAAATAGCTTATAAAATGGTATTTCAAATTTTGTTTATAGTTACTAGTGACGTCATAGATACCACGTGACAGCCACAAAGCATTTTCGGGCGTAATTTTTCGTCCTAATTTTAAAATTCATTTTTCTCCTTTTTTATGGGGTATTTAAAAGAAAGAAAAAATATTTTTGGCACAAGAATATTTTAAGCCTATAAAAATTTTTAGTCAAATACCCTATTCTTTGTTCCTTTATTCTTCGGGGTAGGTATTGGCCAACTTTTATTTTAACACTGTACCTTTTGTATATCAACACTTAAGAATACTCTTTCGTATTGTATTAAACTTTTCTAACGTTTTTTAAAAAATAAATGCAACTTAAATAAATTTAAGAAAAAATAAGGGCCTTCTCCATTTCGATTGTTTGATGCAAAACTAAAGTTTTAGTTAAACACTCCAAAAATAGTATAAAATATTAGTCAAGTTGATTTGAATTATTATTGCACTAGAGCTATAGGGGACGAGCGTAGTAATTTAAAATCACAGTGACGAGTGGACACTTTAGTAGGCACCCAACGCAACATTAAGGAAGACATACGCAGCGTCGGAATTTTAAGGGGATACCCAAAAAGGAGGTACCCAAATATTGATCAAAATATCGATTTTTCAGTTTTTACTTACAATATTTTTCTGAACATTTACTGAAAGTTTCATAATGATATTGTTTGTAGAAAAAAAGTTATATTTTCTGGGGTCACATTCCTATAAGTTTGAATACGTATTTCGTCTGCTGCCAACCTTTTTTCTCGGCTTCGCGTTTTTCAATTCTTGTGTTTAATAAATCCCTAAGGCTTTTTTGCTAATTAAGTTAGAACTTTGAAATTTTTAATATGTGTTCTTATATATATGGTGCACAAAATAGTGCATGGAATAAGGTCTACTATGTATAGTTGTTTCTTTTTAAAAAATGTTTAATTCAATAATTTGTATTTTTTGTGATTTTCAGTATAAATGCATGTTACTTTTTGACTGTAGCTCACATTTTAAAATACATGCACAGTTCTTGAACAAATAGTACTTAAAACAAACTATAAAAGTTTAGTGGAATTATTCTCAAAATTGAAAGAGTTGCGTTTTAAATAAGTTCAATACTTTTGACTTTTTTAAATAAATGAAAAACTACTTGTAAATATTTGTTTTTATTGCTAGAAAATGTTTATTTAAAGTGAACATTCTATAAAACCACTATAATTTACAAGTTCATGTTATTATTTCTAGAAATAATGTTTTGGGTACCGTAAAGCATATTTGTCCCGATTGGAATGGGGGCATTTTTCTCCGTCTTATCTGGAGAGGGCCTTTCTAACTTAAATCACAACCCTTAAATTTCATATTTATTTTGGAGAATATCTTAATTCAATAAAGATCCTATTATTCATCTTCGAACTAGAGCTTATTTTTAAGAGAAAGAAACCCGGGCAAGATAAAAACTTTTCATTACGCTTATTCTTCGAACAATTAGAAAAGATTCGCACTTAAACTAACACTTCCTATGCAACCAAACCTTTCAATATAACTATGTATATCCAACTCTACTATGACCGGTTAATTAAATTACGTAACTGTAGAATGTTTTTATTTTTAACCCGAGAATAAATGATTTTCCCTTAACTCTTATACGCTACCCTAAGTAAAGATTTAGTTTCGATTTTTTTTAACCCTCATGACGCATTTCACAAATTAGGTATTTCGTAAGTGTGTTTTTGGTAGAAATTTAGTTAATTAGCAAAATTAATCACTTTCAGCGCTACGTTTTATTAACACGCTTCAAAGTATAATTAAAACCTGCTTCCGAAGAGAAGATCTGAATGGAAGATTTTAATATTCGTATTGAATAAATATTTTCTTAGATAAAATTGTTTTAGAATAAAACTTACCGCTTTAAATATCTGTATAAATTCAAATGTATATAGAGCTTTAGTAGGTTAAAATATTTTAATTTCATATTTTCATTTATGTGAAATATTTGAATTAATCATCAGTTCCATACAAAATTTATTAAGCTAAACATGCTGTTATTATATTAGATATATATGAGTGTGTGAACAGAACTTATTTTATATAGACGATAACAATTTAACTTTATACTTGTTTGTAACTTGAACAATCTCTTGTCCGAAAATATACAAGATACAAATATTGAGAAACACATTAAAGTTAATATATTTTATTTAGAAACCAAATATACAAGGCGACAACAAAATGTATAATATAATTATGTTAACATGAAGGATTTCTTAAACTTAGAGAATAAATCTTCGAGGGTTCCAGAATACTTGCTTGCTGGGGCCGTGGGGAGCCTAGTGGTTAATCGTTAACCTAGTGGTCTCGGGATCGGAAGGTCCCGCGATCGAGTCTCGACACCTCTGAAGACCCACCGAGTATATGCGGAGTACGTGCTCGTTAAATCTGTTGGGCCTGAAAGTCCTGTGGTCGGTCATTGCGCAGTTTACCACGGGTACAGGTCCCTTGAGACTATTTACCCTCTCCTTCAGGGACATGTCTAAATTGTGGAGGTGGCGATAGATGGCAGCATCTGTCTTGTATGTGCGTGTATGTCGTGTCCGTCCTTCTTGACGAAGGTTTATAAGCGGGTCTTTGTGATCAAGCACACAAGCCTGAAAATATATATCTACCAACCAACCAACTACTTGCTTGCTGACAAGTAGTGTCAGCACCTTTGTAAAAATTAAGCTTGGGCAAGTATGGCAGTTGACGCTCTTACGTCATTGAACCAAAATGAAATTATTCAACATAATATACTGAAATTCAAGATAAATGAATAACATTTTGAAAATTATGCAAGTCGAATCTAAATAAAGCTTTTGTATTCATTTCAATTTCAAAAAGAAAACACGTGAAGTTTTATTGTTCATCGACTTAAATGAATCCGTTGTTTAACGCTTTCAGTCCCAATGACAATTTGGCATCATTTTAGAAAAATTCTGATCGTCTATAGCCATTTATGATATCAAAAAGCACATCATTCGATTCTTCAAAAATTTTTCTAATTAGAAAATAAGTTTTATTAATCCCAATAGATGTCAGCCCTATTATTTTTTTTAATTGTGATCAGAAACATGATGCCAAATGGCATCACTGGGACTGAAAGGGTTAAGAAAGATAACTTTAAAGTTTCGACATAAGTTTTGCCTTAAATTATCTGTAGGTGTATACTCATATTGTCAGATAGAAATTAGCGAAAATTGGCCGCTTAAGGAATAAATTGACTTTACTAATATAATTTACTATGAATTGAGGTTAGGTTGAATAATCGTCACACTAGAGCTACAAGGGAATTGATTCCTCGTTCAAAGTACGCCAGCTCATTGAAGGAGTAAAGTAGTATTTCCTCAATCCAGCAACATTCGTTCGGATTGCCGAAACAGCTCAAAGAAAATACAAATTAAGCAGCAGCTTTAAAAATCGTTATGGAATACAATTTTACAAAAGGTCCAAAAAAAACGTTAGGGGTTACGTTTAATTAAATATGCATATCAAGGGGTTAAAAGCAAATTTACACTACCTAGTTCATCAAAAAAATAATGGAAGTACGATTTTTTAGTTATCCGATATTTCTAGAGATATTGAACTGCATTTAAAATCGTTTCAAAAAATTAGTGAAAAAACAAGCAAAGTTTCAACCATACCCCGATTTGAGTTCAAACAAACGTTTACTTTCGTATTAGTACAAAACTTCCGTTCTTAATGAGCAAGGATTTAGACTAGATAACCAAACATATCGCACAGCATCAAAAAGCAGGGAGACACAGTTCTGCATGAATACTTGTTTCTTACAGTAAAATCTCAAATCTTTGTAGTTCAGACACGCATAATATTACAACTCGGAACAATACAATATACATTTTAGAACAACAATACTGAATGTTACTACTAAAAACACTAGTGCAAAATTGACCGAATGGTTGACGAAACCAACCTCTGAAGGTTGGTTTCGTCAACCATTCGCCCATGGATGGGCCAACAGGCCCATCCATGGGCTCTTGGGGTTAGTATAAAGAAACAAACTTACCAGTAGTCTTTAGAGCAGCTGTTGATGGACGGATTCAAAGCAATTGGCATCTCTTAGGGAGCAAAGCATCTCTTAGGGAGTGAAGAACATCCTTCAACGGTCAGGACATCTCAACTTCCGTTTTACACTCCAAATTTACATGATGTTGAGACTCCAACCCGGCATGCTCTTTCAAAGAACCTACAACAAGAATAAAAGTCTTTAAGGGGGAATGGGCGTGCTGGATCGCAGGTCTCCAAACTCAAGTGCCTCAGTATTAATCCAATGGCCACGAAAGTACCATCCTCAGCCACGAAAGTACCAAACAAGCGTTTCATTGTTTGCGGAAACAAGAGGAAATTATATGGTAGCTGTAACTAGTTAAGGCTTAAAGTTTCACTAAAACCTTAAGACAAATTTTAAGTAAATTAAAGCCGATAACTCAAAATATTTACTTGCTTCAAACTGTGCCTTTAATTTTATTGCACTTTTAATAAACTTACAAAAACACGATACTAAAGATTTACTTATCAGCAATCCTTAAGAACAGCCGTTGACGGTCAGGACATAACTTCAGTTTCCCTCTGAAAGTTTCAACCAGACGCCAACCCAACACGACCTTTTGAAGCAACAAGAGCAAAAATCTAAATTCACGAAACGACTAGACATTTATCCACAAGTTTTATAAAATTATACTAAATGAACATTCAAAATCTACAGAAATAAAAAAAAAGGTACGCATTGAAAGAGTTACAGTTCGTTAAACCAACGGAAATTCTTGAGCAGAAGACTTTCTAGGTCAATTTTTTAAAAATGGAAAACATTAAGTAGAATTGGGCCCAAATTTAATAAGCTAGAAGATTTACTTGTCCATTTAATATACTTACTTCAGGCCAACCATACGTTGAGACTTGAGCAACACTCCTAACTCGGGGATTACTTGCTCCGTCGATATAGAAGCTTGGCTACGATCCTTCTGGGTATTTATACAAGTTCAAATGAAGAGATAGCAGAATGCAACCAATAGTGGGAAAGCACTATACAATTACAATCTATAGCTAAAGTTCAAAATATGAGTGTGCCTAAACCACATTAGAGGTCAGGTCTCGGTCTCGAGATCGGAAGGTTCCGTGATCGAGTCCCGGTACCACTGAAGACCTACCGAGTATACGCGGAGTACGTGCTCGTTAAATCTGTTGGGTCCGAAAGTCCTGTGGTCGGTCATTGCGCAGTTTACCATGGGTAAAGGTCCCTGGAGACTATTTCCCTCCCCTTCAGGGACATGTCTAAATTGTGGATGTGGCGATAGATGGCAGCATCTGTCTTGTATGTGTGTGTATGTCGTGTCCGTCCTTCTTGACGAAGGTTTATAAGCGGGACTCTGTGACCAAGCACACAAGCCTGAAAATATATGTATACCAACCAACCACATTAGAAATTTCAGATTTGGATGGCTCTCATTAAAATATTACTTTGGGCTAGTCTTTTTAAATGTACTCAATTGAAAATTTGTGTGTTTGGTCTTGTTTTGGTTAAATAGACGTCGCACTAGATATACAGAGGGCTTCGTAGTTTAGAATTGCAATCGAATGATAGGGCAACACGTTGAACTGGCAGGCTGGCAAAAAAAGTAGTGTTCATTAAGCGACATCCCCAATTTAATAAGAAAAATATTTTTAATAAGTTTGTTTTGTGTTTTTAACAGGCTTATTCACAGATTTATTGCTCTGGTTTATTGTGTTTTTAATTAGTGGCATGTTGACCCTGACCTTGTAATTTAACCCGAGTAAAGTAACGAGGTCAATACCTGAGCGATAGCTCAACGGAACTTCAAGCACGGAAGTTCCCATAAGATCAGTTGCTTTAACTGCACGTTGGGCCCTTCTATGAGGTCGTGTTGCTCTAGTGTGAAGTTAATTCTACGAACTGTTAATGAGGAGTCACTGCGTACCCAGCATAGCATGAGGAAATTATGCTAAACTTGACCTATACACCGACTAGTGTTTTACAATTTAAAACGAAAACGAAAACCACCATAAAATTTAGAAAATCTTTCTTTAATATTTCAAACTACAATGTTAGTACATCCCTTATAATATCTTAAGTAATATTATTACTATATCCATTTAAAACGAGCACACTGTTATTTATTTAATAACTGTAACCAAAAAAATATCCATAATAAAAGGTAAATGATAAACCAAAAAAAATATACATAATAAAAGGTAAATGATAACAAAATACCTAATAAAAGTAAATATACAATATACATAATAAAAGGTAAATGCTATCTAATTGTACAAAAACTTCTTCACCAATTACCCAACCACACTACAAAGTATCTCAGTACCCTTAAAATTCGAAAACCATTAGCGCTTTACCCGGGCAGTAATTAATTTCACTTCTACCTATTTCTATTCCCGATACAAACCAAAATATCCATTTACCAAGGATGGGGTAAAATAATAAAATGGGACATCAATATGATAATTTCTATTCTCCGAAACTCTATTAATCCATTTCTGTGTTAAAGAGAGACCTACGTGACATTAAATAATAGTATTTCATGCACTTAACTAATTAATATGCATTTATTCCTAAATGCTATTAAATTACATCGGGGAAGGCTGGATCCTGCATAAACTATTTCTTTGCCCGAGGCGGGTTCACTTTTATCGCGGCGCGTGCAAATACAGGGAAGTTAAGGAAATAACGGTATATATTTTTAGTGGTTCATTTTGGGCTGGTCAAGATTGGAATTTTGTTGTGGTGTAGACATATATTAGTTTGTGCTTGGTCAAGACCGCTTATAAACCTCGTCAAGTAAGACGAAAACAACACATACATAATGTGATCCATCAATTTAGAGCCCTAGAGGATCCCAGTGGCTGTCACCCGGGTATGTGATGGAACGAGGACTTTGTACCAACGATTTAACGGCACGTCCCATTACGACCAGCTTCGGGATTCAACCGAACCTTAGGGTCCAAAGACCCCAACTATGCCCGCACTTTGTAATGTTGGTTGGTTGTTGTTGTTGGTTGGTTGGTTGGTTGGTAGACATATATATTCAGGTTTGTGTGCTTGGTCAGAGACCTGCTTATAAACCTTCGTCAAGTAAGACAGACACACACACACAACATAAGTGGATCCATCTAATTTTTAGAGACAGAGGCAACTAGAGGATCCCCAGAATTGCTTGTCACCCGAGGATGATTTGGTATGGACTTGAGGACTTTGGACCCGACGGATTTAACGTGCACCAGTCACCATTAGCGTACACGGGGGTCTTCGGAAGGCAGCGGGACTCGAACTCGCAACCTTAGGGATGCAGGTCCAAGACCTTACCGACCAGGCTATCCCGGCCCCTTTTGAAATGTTGTTTAGGTTGGGTTTAACGTTTCCAGCTGTCTATTTCTAGCTTTCGTGGAGCTTTAACACAGACAATGGCGCCTCGTAATTTCGTACCCTGGTCAAGTAACGAGGTCGACACCTGAGCGGGCATCCAAAGCAAGACAGTGGCGCCATCGTGCCCTTGTTTGGGACTTCCTACTCCACATATTTATCGAGCACGTATGTCGTAGTGTACTCAGGACAGACAAACACACAACACAAATATCCATGCCCATGCCGGGATTCCAACCCGGGACAAAAAGACGCCCAACTTATGATATTATTAAAATGAATTATATGACACATTGTTAAAAACCAACAGTAACACAACTGTTTTTAGATAGAAACATAAATACTAACTGCACGCCCAACTCTGAACACAGACGTGCAAATATCAAAGTCCCCTAATTTTATGTATCGGATATTCTTTGAATATTAATAGCATTCGCGAAACTTCCCTAAATATTGTTAACAAAGCCGAGTAAACCGAAAAAGTATTCGGTTTGTAAACAGCTAGGTTAATAAAGACTTGTAGTAACAAATCTCGGCGATTTTAGTGAAACAATAAAAAAAAGAATACTGAATGCGTGTCTGGTAAGAACCTTGTATACAAATTGATTTTTGAGGTAGACACTGACTTTACAGATTAACGTATTCATTACATTGTGTTAAATTTTCGCACAATTCAAGTAATCGTTTTTTTAATTTAAATCATTTGTTAAGATTTCGGGTTTTCCGACAAGTTTTTCAAAACTTTGGAATTTTTCTGCGCAGTAAGTTATCATTTCTTCAGTTTTAGTTATAGAAAACACATACTCTAGAAATAGTTAAACATAAGTAACTTGAACACACAGACCTAAAAAATTTACAAATGTTTCACAGTTACTTTAAAAAAAAGGAAAAAGAAAATAAATTGAAAATCTTTAAATATTCTTGCCATTCCCCTTAAGTGCTTCCTATAAAAAAGCTAAATTGCATAAAACTTTTTAATGCTACAACGATGTTGATTGATCAATTAAAAAAATGTTGAATAGAAGTTCTGGGTTCGATGCTCTGAATTCTTTGACGTATCCCACTTGTTTGCAGAATTTGTAGTTTGGCCTATGAAAGTGGATGACGAGCAGACGGACAAACGGACTTTATAAAAGCTTCTTTTTTTATGTTATGAGAAAAGTGTGGAGGCTAAAAACAAAAAAAATACCTCATCAAAATTAATAAATAGTATTAAAACGTCATTATTCAATGGAAAATTCTCAACTGTAAATGAGTTCTTGTGTTTGCTTTTAAAATAAAACGAACCGGAATGCCTTCTGTTTCTTTCTAAATAAATAATGTAAAATATCAAAAAATCCTATTTTGATACATGTTTTGACGTCCTCCAAAACTGACTTATATCACAAAATTGACTTTCCCTTCCCAGCTTTTTTTTATTGTAAATAAATTAAATTTCTTGTATAATTTGATTGGCAGATTTGGCGAATAGTGCAATGCTTTTTCAATAATAAAGAATTGTTGATTCATACCAGTCATTGATTATTGCTAGTTGAGAACCCATCCTTAAGTTGTGTAATTCACTTTTGCTGTTCATTCAAATAATTACTTTCGAATGCCTTGACATTTTACATTATCGACAGTCTTAAGTTCGATGTGTCCGATTCTGATTTTGAGCATTCATACTCTGAATATATGTAGCCGCACCGTAGGCCAAGTGGTTTGTAGATCGCAGACTTCGATTACTTGTAACGGCAAGTCATGACGTTCTGTCAAACGGGTGACGGTTCCGATCCGACCTTCGCCTGGTGTACTTGCCTTGCTCTGTATCAGTAAAATCTTCTGTGCTGTCTTACTTGACGAAGCTTAAAGCGGGTCTCTGATCAAGCACACAAGCGGAAATATATGTACCTCCTACCCACTGTTGTGAATTGCAGTTCGAACTGTGGTACGACCAAGACATAGACTTCCACAAAGCCTCCACTTCTTACGCTGTATAAGTAGCGAGAAATCTATAAAAAAATACATTAATTTTGCATTTTGTATTTGTCAACAATGAAAAATTATTGCCCAGAAATCTCACGAATAATTAAATACGGACTCATAAAATAGTAGGCATTATACCGGTTCATTCCGAGAAATCCTTAATAATCCAGAAATAAGTCCTCGCCGGGATACCCAAATGAGTTGAAATCGAATATTTAGGACATAATTTAATTAGAATCCCGGGCATGATTATTTAAAGAATGTTCCTGAATCTCGGAATCCGGAAATTAGAGGAGGAAAAATTGGATCGGCGCCATCTTCATTTACCGGGAAATTCTTCGAATTCTCAAAAGGGGGGAGGGAAGGGCGGAACTCTCACCACCCTTCGAGGTGTTCCCTTTTCGAACGTTTTCGATGGGGTTCGATTGAAATTATGGAATGGAAATTCAATCTCCGCACCCTGAAGCGCGTCCGTTAATTGGGAAATTTCAAATCAAAATTACAATTAGAAGGAATAGCCTACTTTCTTGTTAGTTTAAATAATAACAGAAATTCTTAAGTACTAAGAGTCAGACGGACGAATAAAGGTATGAAAGATATGTTTCTGATGCCATAGTTTATTCACTAAAAAATGAATTTTTGAAATTAGAGAAACTTAATTGTAAAAATAGAGAATTTAGAACAGAAAGTATAGAACAAGCCGTTAAAAGATAAATACCTTACCTCTGGACAGACAGGCAAAACAGCGTAAGTCTGTCGAAACAAAAAATAAAAATATATAGGTGTTTGATGTCATACCTTTTTAACAAAAACGGATTTTAAAAATCAGATCGTTATAATGGAATGTGGAAGAGGAAGACAAATATGGAAATCCCAACGATGTCAATACCTACTTTCCGTTTATGTTAACTCTTTCGAATTTAAAAACAAGGAAAATAGGTTAAAAATCGAATATTATTATACAGTACCATAGATATCATAGTTAAAGTATTAGATTGGCAGATCACGTGACCTCCAATGCTGACGCCGGGACGTGCATGGAGGCCAAATAAGAGGGCAAAATGGCCAGTGTTGCTGTCACGTTAAGGAGAAAAATACTACGAAAAAATACCATCTAATTCTAAAATTACAAAAAATATCGTAAAAATATTAGCTGCATTTTGGAATCTTTTTAGTGACTTTAAATCCTTTCTAGTATTTTTTTTTTGTAATTTTAGAATTAGATGGTATTTTTTCGTAGTATTTTTCTCCTTAAAGTGGCAGCAACACTGGCCATTTTGCCCTCTTATTTGGCCTCCATACGCGTCCCGTCGTTAGCATTGGAGGTCACGTGATCTGCCAATATAATACTTTAACTATGATATCTATGTACAGTACCCTCTCTTTAACGTAAAACTATGCATGCAATTGCAGTGGGAAGGTAGTTATACTGGAATGACGTTACCCTACAGCATCACTAACATCCGACGCTTTTACTAGTTCAAAAATGTAGACCAAACTCTTCGGTTTAACGAGGTAAACTTCGGTTTAGAGCCTTTCGGTTCAGAGAGAATGGACTGTATTCGATAATAGAGTATACAGGGTGTCCGTAAAAGAATGAGTTTTAATGGTGTATTACATGAGTTTATTTTATACTAAATATAACAAATCATACATGACATGGAAGGAAAACTAACCTAGTTTTTCCTATAAGTGCTCAATGTGTGCGACTTTAGTGATACGGCACACATCCAAACGAAAATGCAATTCTTCTCATACTGTCTGTAGCAAGTCCGGAGTAATGGAAGTAACAGCCTGTGCAATTCTACCTTTCAAGGTTGGTAAATCGTGGGGTAGGGGTGGAACGTAGACCCGATCTTTTACGAAGCCCCAAAGGAAGAAATCACAAGGCGTGATGTCAGGTTACAATTTGAAACTCGGACTTTCTTTTACGGACACCCTGTACTATTCCGTTTATTGCGTTTTTAAAGGATTTACAAACAATATTTTTTAAAAAAATAGTTTTTAAATGTAATAAGTAATATTATACACTATTAAAAGGAGTAAATAAAGTATTTTACCTCAAAAGTTTTCCCCGAAAATTATTCCTGGAGCAATCGGAAGAAACCTTTCACATACAAAAATAACTATACAGTCCTGCACAAAAGTTTAGACACAACACAAATATGATGTTTTACAAATTAGTATTTAAAGAGGAGAATTATTATTTATTACACTTAAACATATGCACATATATATTCAAAAAATTAAATTTAGAAAATGAAAAAAGAAATATATGGTGAAGTAGCCGCAAAGATAGAAAAAATGACAAAAATCCGCTGCACATAAGTTTAGGCACAAATATTTTTTTTTAATTTTTGGAAACACATGAAAAGTTTTAATAGTTGATAAAGCTTCCTCGTTTTTTATCAATTCCAAAACACGTTTTTTCATTGAAAGCACAAAGCTTTTTCAGGGTTGCAGGCTTGATATCGTACCACTCTGCTTCAATAGCTTCTTTAAGTTTAGAAACTTTGGTATACTGCTTTCCATTGGCATATACAACTTTTGTAAGAATTCCCCATACAATTTCTATAGAATAATAGTTGGGGCCATATGTAAGCCAATCGAGAACCGTGGTTTTTTTGGCTCAAAACCAATCTTTCGTTGAGCTGGATGTGTGGATAGAGTCGTTGTCTTGTTAAAATTTCCAGTTAGGCCCACGTAAAAACTCCCCCAACATTTACAAATTACTCTCGAGGGTTTCCTGGTATTTTTCAGAGTTTTCTTCCCCTTTGTAAACGCTGAGGAAGTCTGGTCGTTTACAGAAAATCCTCCCCAAACCATCACTGACCCTCCGCCTTGACTTCGGCTAAACTAAGTCACAGGACCTTTTCGAAATCATGCCAGTAGTAAGAAAACCTGTCGGAGCCATCCAGGTTCTATTTTCTTTTTCATCACTAAAGATTTTTTTGATGATTACCTCTAGCCATTTATCCCTATATGACGTGTGCTTCTGAGCCCATTTAGTCTTGCGTCTTTGTGATGAGACTGCAACCGCGACTTACGTTTAAGTTTAGATTTTGTTTTAAATCCACATGCCATAATTCTTCTACGTATAGTTTCTCGAGAAACCTTGTTGGCAATTTCAGTTTTAATCTGGTTTGCAGAGCAATGTCTGTTTCAAGCAAGTTTCCTAATTTGCCTTTCATCTCGTTTGCTGGTCGCCCTGGTTCTTCCAGATCTTGCTTTTGCCTGGTATACATCACCACGTGCATAAAACTATATAAATACATCTTTTGTATCGGTTCAGTTCAAGTAAAATATCAGAAACTGATTTACCTCGGCTTTTTAATTTCCAAATTCTTATAATCTCGGCAAATGAAAATTGCTTTGACTTAGGCATCATTATAAGCAGTAAAAAATATTCCAATCCCTTTATAGCAGCTTTGAGACACTCCCCTTTGATAACACAGTCACTTCCGCTCAAAAATTTGCATAAACATTACATTTGTGTCTATACTTTTGAGGCATGGCAATTTTGCAAAATTTCGACTATTTGATGTTAGACAATTTTATTTAATTTTTTCTGAATTTCTTTTTGTTACCCTTTTTTCTTACGAGTTTAACAATATATATATTAAGAAGAATTTAGGGGGAATTAATAAATACTATCGATATTTTCATGAATTGCTCCTGTGTCTAAACTTTTGTGCAGGACTGTAATAAGGCGTAATCTGTAGAAGTGGTTTCTTGTTTATGGGACATTTAAGGTACGGAAGAAAACTTCCAGGGTGTTCTAGTGTCAGAGTGGTTGATGCCCTGCTGAACAAAATCATAACAATAACAGCAATAACATTTTTGACATTTAGTGTTAACTTTTTCGCTCTAGAGGTACGCACACAAGGAACTTTCTAGAATTCACTTCACATCTTCAGTTTACAATTTATTTTATAGCTGCTGATTTATTGTGTTTTAAAACGACGTATCAAGAAGGTCGAGCAGATTTTGGAGGTCTTGCAAATGTTTTTTTAGCGGTAAATTTATTAGACAGTTTGAATTTAAAAAAAAAGGAATGGAGTAATCCATCCATCATCCATCCATCCATCCATCCATCCATCCATCCATCCATTCCATCCATCCATCCATCCATCCATCCATCCATCCATCCATCCATTCCATCCTATCCATCTATCCTATCCTATCTTATCCTCCATTTATTTATTTATTTATTTATTTATTTATTTATTTATTTATTTATTTATTTATTTATTTATTTATTTATTTATTTATTTATTTACTTACTTACTTACTTACTTACTTATTTATTTATTTATTTATTTATTTATTTATTTATTTATTTATTTATTTATTTATTTATTTATTTATTTATTTATTTATTTATTTATTATTTATTTATTTATTTATTTATTTATTATTTATTTATTTATTTATTATTTATTTATTTATTTTTATTTATTTATTATTTATATTTATTTATTTATTTATTTATTTATTTATTTATTTATTTATTCAGTTTTAAATGCCACATTACAGATAAATATCTTATTACAATGTACATTAAACAAAACAATTAGAAAATAAAACAAACACGAAATAATTGAGTATAAAACAGACAAACACATTACACAGATAAAAGTTGGAAACAGTTAGCTTTAAAATCATTAAAAGACATACCAAAAATATCTAGGTCGTGAGAATAGTTATTGTAAATTTTATAAAACTTATACAAACAGAAATTTTGAATATAGTTGTAATGGGAAGAGCTATGGAGAAAATATACGACGATTGCGTGTAAATCTATTGGGAATAAAGAGATAATCACAAAAAAATGACAAAAAATTTTGTTTATTCACAGACTGAAAAAAAGTGTATCTTTACACTCAAAACCTCAAATTCCACTAAATTGATGTGGCCTTACTTGTTTCTTCTTAATATAGGATTGTTTGAAAAATACATTAATATAAAAATATATACGAGTAGGAATGTTTTCAGGACGGAAGAGGTTAATAAATGAAATAAAAATAATTTAAAAACTGGTAAATCTTTATCTGCTTTTTTACTTTTTCATATTCACTTTAATGAAACACTAATTTTCCATGATTAGTTTTAGATTTAATAAAAATATTTATAAAAATTTGTTCTAGCTATAATAATTAGAAAAAAAATCTAAGTAGCTTAAACTTTTTCATTTAAAAATATATATACTCCAATTCGAAATTTTTAATTCTGTTACTCAAATTCAACTTATTCGGACAAAAAGATTCCAATCGTTTCTTAATTAACCAAACCAAGCAACACTTTTCGAAATGCCTTACTTACTCCATACGCACGCAATTTACTCTTTCACCATTATCAAACTTCCCTGAACAATACCTGTCCCATTGTTCGCTAACCACCAAGTTGACTCAGACATATATATCTCAAAGGTATGTTCTACTCGAAAATAGAAGATTCCTGAAACCGACCGAAGCGAAATTATTAGAGGCGGGTGAATAAACGTGGTTATTTTAAAATGACAAGTGTTATTGTTTTCTGTATATATTTCCCATAGAGGTAGGAAAGAGGTGTAGAGAGGTCCTCCTGGATGAAAAGATTTTAATCAGGGCTGTCATGTTTTTTGAGCTACTGCGCATAACATACTGACACCGAGGTATCCCAAGATGCACCACTCTAGCCTGCTTCATTTGTGCGCTACTGCGCATATACAAGGACCTCTCTTTTCTCCTTTCTACCTCCTATGATATTTCCCCAAAAAAACCTATTTCGCACGCAGTTAATTCCAGTAATGTTCGCCACACTTACGGTGCAGGATTATCAACGTTGCAATGTTAAGTCAATGTTAAGTGCGACTGTAGCTTAAACCGTACTAGCGGGTTTCCATCAAGTAATGGCAATTTTTAAGGTAATAAAAATTTAAATTAGTGAATTTGAATAAATGAAAAATTTGTTGCCGTACAATTCCACTGTAGCAGAGGTTAACATTTATTTTCTTTTTTTTTCCCAACGGGGCTGCATTATTGGCGGCTCCTTTAGAGACTCGGCATATTACTCAGAAATGATATCCATTTTTCTGTGGCACCATCCAGAGGCGACTCAAGCTACAAATTTTAAAGCTCAGATTACAATGAATCTGAGCTCTCTGTGGATGTTAAAGTATGCCGAGATTTAATTTTGCTGAGAGAACTCCAAAGCCAAATGGGTACTCAATGGATCTTTAACATGCCACATAATCATATTTCATTTAGTTTCATTTATTTTATTTCGAAAATTCAATAATTATTACTTAACGTTTGCAAAAATTAATTTATATTTCAAAGAATAAATATGTAATATTCCTCGCTTTTATATAGAATTAAAACATTTCATATCAACGTACAAAGAATCTCGTAGTGAAATATCTTTGACGTCATTTCAAACTGATCGATGTCGTAAAAAAATAAATTTATTTTAATTTATTCTCGAAAAGAATTAGTTTCTCGAGGGATTGTTGCGAATGGCAATGGTGATTTATTTCTAATAAAAATGGCTTCCCATGCTTTTTAAATGAGCATTAAATTTTGCAGTTTTTTAAATAATTGAAGTACTTCAAATTCAAATTATTTTCAGAAATTTTCAATGTATTCTAATTTCGATGCGCTGAATTTTTTGGCGTATCATACTTGTCCGTATCATTTGTAGTTTCGTTTATGAAAGTGGGTGACGGACAGACAGACGGACTGAGCGATTATAATACCTTCCCTTTTTTACGTTATAAACGTAGTGTGGAAGCAAAAATATATATAATACTGATATCATCAGAAGGGGATGGTGATTATATTATCCTGATGGAACGTGCTGACCAGAGAGGGAAATAGCATAGTTTTCATAATATTGGAAGTCAACCTTATTAAGGCTACACCCATGCAACGCCGTGTTTATTAAGCTAATCTCAAACTTATAAGATCACCCTATCAATTTTCACGTTTAATTTAAGATAACTTAATTCAGGTATTTAAATGCACTTAAATAAAACAGAAAATGAAACTTCAAATACAAGAAATTGTGGTAGAATTCCTAAATTATCATCATCATAGAGGTATTTATTTGTTCTCTCTTTCAATAAGAATGATAAGAAATGTTTCCCCCTTAAAAGATATTTTACTACTTGAAGTTGCATTCAAGTACTTAATATTACTTTCGTGGATTATTTTAAAATCATTTGGAAAATTTAATAATGTTAATAAAGTTCAGAAACACTATGGAATATTTTACTAAAACTAAACTGCAAGAAAGTTTTTTTAATTAACAACTTTAACTACACGAACATCACATGCTTTTTCTACCTACCACCTGTCAAATAACACACAGTTTTTACTATTTTACAATAACAGATGAACATAACAAATTGTTGTTATCTTTCGAATCCCTTGGATTCATCCAGCTTCAAGCCGAAGAACAACAGAATTAATTATCCTTCCCTGAAATAAACCGTTCTTTTCTTAACCCAATCTGGTCCGAGGATATTCCACCGGGGGAACTTCCCGAGAATACTCGTTATCCCCCTTCCCGAGTATACTCGGGCACATGAATATACTCGGGAGGACGGGGGGACAAGAATAATAATCGAAGTAATTAACACATTGGATTGGGGTGGGAGAACTCCTTTGGGGATGAGAACGTTTCTGGAAACCGCGGGAGACAATTTCCCGCGCTTTTCAGGGAGACAATGCATCAATTATGCAGCTGTTTTCAAGCTCGTGCTGGGGATGGCGCTGAGTTTGTATGTAAGATATTGGTTAAAAATATTGGTTGATTGCAGGATTTGGTTTTAATAGAATCGAGATTATTAGAATTGTGAGTTTTTTCTTCTGATACTGCTATACTGCATATTTATTTTATATAATTGTGTTCATTTTATGTAATAATTAAAAAAGGTACTGAGTTCATCTGTAAGATATTGGTTCAAGCTATTAGTTAAAAATATTGTTTGATTGCAGGATTGGTTTGAATAGAATTGAGATGAATAAAATTGAGAATTTTCTTCTGATACTGTCATTAAATTATATATGTTATAATGTTATGTTTGATATTATTTTCTGCAATTATATATAGTAAGGCTGAGTTTGTATGTAAGATATTGATTAAAAATATTGGTAGTTTGCAGGATTGGTTTGAATAGAATTGAGATGAATAGAATTTAGAGTTTTCTTATATTTCTTTTATTTAATTATATTATATTATATTTATTTATTTGTTATATTATTATGTGTGTTATTATTTTATGTAATAATATATAAAGTACTGCTTGAGTTCGTCTGTAAGATATTGGTTGAAAATATTGGTTGATTGCAGGATTGGTGTTTTAATAGAATTGAGAGTTTTCTTCTGATACTGTCATTTAATTATGTATTTTATATTATTATATTGCCATTATTTTATGTAATTATATATAAGCTAAAGTTTACGTAATTATATTATTTTATTATCTATAAAGTGGTGTGATTTACTATCTATAAAGTGGTGTGATTTATTATCTATAAAGTGGTGTGATTTATTATCTATAAAGTGGTGTGATTTACTATCTATAAAGTGGTGTGATTTATTATCTATAAAGTGGTGTGATTTATTATCTATAAAGTGGTGTGATTTATTATCTATAAAGTGGTGTGATTTATTATCTATAAAGTTTAAGAATATTATTATG
The DNA here is from genome assembly GCA_019343175.1 of Oedothorax gibbosus. Taxonomy (NCBI): domain Eukaryota; kingdom Metazoa; phylum Arthropoda; class Arachnida; order Araneae; family Linyphiidae; genus Oedothorax; species Oedothorax gibbosus. Next base: position 1,719,514 of record CM033279.1, read on the forward strand.
TTATTACTAAGTTATATCAGATATATTAAGAGAGTATAAATAGAATTGAGATGAACAGAATTAAGTGTTTTCTTCTGATACTACTATTTAATTATTTGTTATATTATGTTTGATATTAATTTAATTATGTATAAATTGGTGATGAGTTCTTTTGTAAGATATTGGTTAAAATATTGTGTGGTTTCAGGATTTGTTTGAATAGAAATCAGTTGTATAAATAAAGTTTTAATATAATTGAGAGTTTTTTCTGATATGTTATTTAATTACACATTTTATATTATTATGTTTTATATTATTTTACGTTTAGTATTATGTTATGTATAAAGTTGTGCTGAGTTTATGTGCTTCGAATCTTTTTGTTTTAGAGAATAAAAATATTGGTTGATTGCAGTTTGAATAGATTTGAGATGAATACAATTGAGATTTTTCTTCTGTTACTGCAATTTACTTATGTATATTAAAATATTATATTTGATATTACTTTATGTAATTTTATATAAAGCGGGGTTAGTTTACGTGCTTCACTTCATTCAGTTGAACTACAATCAAACAATATTTCTTTCAATCTCGATTGGTTTTTAAGAATAAAAATATTGTTTGATTAGATTGGTTTGAATAGAATTGAAATATGTTAGGAAGTTTGAATAAAATTGAAATAAACAGAGTTGGGAGGGTTTTTTTTCAGATAGTGTTACTTAATTATGCATGTTATATTATTATGTTTGCTATAATTTTCTGTAACTATACATAAAGTGTCACTGAGTTCGTGCTCTTCGCTTTGTTTAGTTTTAGAGGTTAAGCCTTTTTTTTTATAAATATTCAAAAAATTTGAGTTGTATGTGTTAATCTAACTATAATTTCATAAAAAAAATAATAAATAATTTTCAGCCTAACTTTATTTGTCTTTATTCACATCATTAGCTGGTATGCGTGAAAATTATTAATTAAAAATTATAAATTATTAAAAAACATATTTTCTTAGAACAGTCCAAAATATAATTTCCCATACTACTTCCTCTCTAATTCCAATAAAATACAATAATGATGTTTGAATTTACTTTCCCTTGATCAAATTTTATTGTAATGAAAAAAACTTTCTTATTTAGTAAACTCGATTAATATGTAATACGTTTAAATTATAATTAAAAGGACACTCTCTAAACCAAACTCAATTTCTTTGAATTTTAATGCTAATTGGGATTTCCGTGTATTGTTAGTGTAAAACCTCCCATAAAAAAAGGGAAACGTGACTTAACATTTTTACCATACTAATTACTTGACATTTCATTTCTAAATCCATGGGTTTGAATAAAAGACTCGTCTTTTTTTATTCATCCTCAGAAAGTAGATTGAGGAGTGGTCAAAGAAAAAAACTTTTAATCTTTTGACTCAGAAATAATAGTTATAAAGAATCTATGTATAGTTTTGAAGAATCAATTTGTGAAAGTAAAGAGGTTTTTTTCAAGAAAATATGGAGGGAAAAAATGAGCTAATTAAAATGATAAAATATTCAATTCTTCATAAGAAATGTTTAAGGTAAATTGAAAGTTTTTTAGTGTATTGAAAAAAATATAGCTTCAATATAATTAGCATTGAATGTTCTGCGTGATTCGTTGAAAAATTATTGTATAAGATGTACAATTAATGCGATAAGTTTGTAAAAACAATTGTATGTTTTTTATTCCGGTATTATTTTAATGCGATACCTTTAGAAGTTAACAAGATTACATTTTCAATGACAAACAAAGCAAAACTAACAAATTAGTTAAGAAAAACAAGTTTCAGGGAAAAAAAAGTGGGCAACAGATACTGCCAAAAAAAAGTGAATTGTTACATTTAACAATTACGGAGGGCCGGGATAGCCTGGTTGGTAAGGTCTTGGACTGGCATCCCTAAGGTTGCGAGTTCGAGTCCCGCTGCCTTCCAAAGACCCCCGTGTACGCTAATGGTGACTGGTGCACGTTAAATCCGTCGTGGTCACAAAGTCCTCCAAGTTCCCATACCAAATCAATACCTCTGGGGGTGACAAGCCAATTCTGGGGATCCTCTAGTTGGCCTCTGTCTCTAAAAATTAGATGGACCCACTTATGTGTATGTGTGTGTCTGTCTTACTTGACGAAGGTTTATAAGCGGGTCTCTGACCAAGCACCAAACCTGAATATATATGTCTACCAAACAACTAACAATTACGGGCTGTGGGGAGCTTAGTGGTCAGCGTCTCGGTCTCGAGATCGGAAGGTCCCGTGATAGAGTCCCGATAGAGTCCACTGAAGACCCACCAAGTATATGCGGAGTACGTGCTCGTTAAATCTGTTAGGTCCGAAAGTCCTGTGGTCGGTCATTGCGCAGTTTACCACGGGTACAGGTCCTTGGAGATTATTTCCCTCCCCCTCAGGGACATGTCTAAATTGTGGAAGTGTCGATATATGACAGCATCTGTCTTGTATGTATGTGTATGTCGTGTCCGTCCTTCTTGACGAAGGTTTATAAGCGGGTCTCTGTGACCAAACACACAAGCCTGAAAATATATGACTACCAACCAACCACCAATTACTGAAAGTCATTTCTTAACAGAAGCAGCTTATATAAGATTTTATAAATTATTTATATATTTCTGAATAAAATACAAGTTAAATTTATTTCTACAATAGTTTTTAAACAAAGTGATTTTAATAAGTTGTTCATGATTAAATTTAAATGATAAATTCGTTTAAATTTTTAACATATTCTGGTAGCATGATAACTTGTCAGCCATATAATCTTTATCTTATGCCTCCTTAGAAAAACAAGCCTTTAGATATTTTTAATTTGTTGATAAAAGTAAAACTTAATAAAAAGAGAAAGAAAAGAATTTCTGCGATGAAAAAAGTTAAATAATTTATTACTGGAGCAAATAAAGTTTATAAAATCTTTTCTTTTTGGAAAAATGTGATAAGTTTTTCATATTTCATACAATGTAGGAAGGACCGGGGCTAGTTTTTCATGTTTCTTCTTTTAAATTGTATATTTTTTTACTTTTATTTATTTTAAAGAAAACAATATGTCATTGCTTTCCTCACTTGCTTATCTATATACTAGCATTACTAGTTTCCCAAAAAGTAAATATGCCTTTTGGTAGAAAGTGGTTAAATGCAAGCATGTTGAGCCGGAAAATGTGCCCCGTATGCGGGGTAAATTTTCCCAGACTGCCGAAAAGTGATGGGGCAAATTTTCCAACTATTTTTAAAAAGATTTGATAAACATTGTTTTTTTTTACGTAGCTTAATTGTAAACTAAACTGAATCAAAAGAGTACACCCAGAATATAGATAAAAAAAAATTTAAAAAAGCCATTTCATTATGCCAAACTATTTGAACAAATTTACATAATTGTTATTATCACCTGGATATCTTTTAACTTACATAAAACTTCCCCTTTTGTGAATATATTTTGGTGTTCTTTTCTAGAGGTGGTCTAAGTATTGTTAAAGATTGCAAAAGTTGATTGACTGAAGTTTGGTGTGATTGCTTTCCCTTGTTTTATACCAGCCAATTGACTAAAACCCTTGGGAACCCTTAAAACCCTTGCTATTGACTTAATAGCCTGCGGGGTCTTCGTAGGCAGGTTTCTTGGAATGCGTCAATGAAGGTTACGGCCGATGCCTCTTTAGGCGTTCGTTCCTTGGAATTCCTGAGATTTTAATTTTTAAATATCGCAAAAAGTCGCCTTCTTAAATTATAACTTGGTCCTGTTTGAGGTTTTACTACTTGCAGCTCGGAAAAATGGAAGGAAAATCAAACAAATATCCTTTCGGGTTAACGTGGAGTCTGAGTGACCTCTACCTGGAATTTCTTTTGTGGCGTTATTTGAAATGTTTGTAATTAACCTTCTAGTCTAGATAACGGTTTATAGTAAGGTTGAATTCTGTATAATATTTGGGGAATTCCATATTTGAATGGTATATTCTAGTTTACATTGTATTTATTCACGATATATGGGAAATATTTAAGTTTTTGGATGCTTTACTGCTACTACATCCATTTCTGACAGTATTTAAATCGACATACTTAGCTTTAGAATGGTACGAATTCTGTCAGCTGACTTTTCCATTAAAGGGATACGGTACCCAAAACATTATTTTTAGCACTAATAACATAAACTTGTAAATTATAGTGTTTTTATATAATGTTCACTCCAACTAAACATTTCTCAGCAATAAAAAAATATTTACAAGTGTTTTTTATTTTTTTAACGTTTTTAACTTTTTTTAAAATGCTACTTCTCTTTCCATTTTAAGAATAACTCCACCAAACTTTTATAGTTTGTTTTTAGAACTATTTTTTCAAGAACTGTGCAGTGCACGGATTTCAAAATGTGAGATACAGTAAAAAAGTAACATGCTAAAATGTGAGCTACAGTAAAAAAGTAACATACTGAAAATCTGAAAAAATCAAAATATTGAAATCAACATTTTTTTTAAAAATCTATACATAGTGTACCTTATACCATGCACAATTTTGTGCATCAATTATATAAGAACACAGGCTAAAAATTTCAAAATTCTATTTTAATTAGCAAAAACGCCTTAGGGATTTATTCAACACAAGAATTGGAAAAACGCGAAACAGAAAACAGGTTGAAAGCAGACGAAATGCAGGCTCAAACTTCAACGAATGACTCCAGAAAATGTTTAATACCTTTTTTTTCAACAAAAGATATCATTATGAAACTTTCAGTAAATGTTCAAAAAGATATTGGGAATAATAAGAAGTAAAAATTGAAAAATCGATATTTTGACCGATTTTCGGGTACCGTATCGGGTACCGTATTCCCTTAACTATGTAGACAATTTTTTATCTTAAGGAATTTCGTGTTCATACATTTAGTTTTAAATTAATAATTTGGTTTTTGGAATATTAAACTTAGTTTACAAAGGTTGTAGCACGTTTTTCTACAAGGCATTGTTGGAAAACTTGCTCAGTAAAATTTTGGAAAACATGCCCCGCCACCAAAATTTGACTCTAATAGAATACCTTGACGAGTAGAATTTTAAATTATTTTGAAAACGAATGCATTTTTACGTAGAGTAGTTTAGTAGTAATTAGTAGTTTTTGGAATATTAAACTTAGTTTACAAAGGTTGTAGCACGTTTTTCTACAAGGCATTGTTGGAAAACTTTCCCCGTAAAATTTTGGAAAACATGCCCCGTCACCAAAATTTGACTCTAATAGAATACCTTGACGAGTAGAATTTTAAATTATTTTGAAAACGAATGCATTTTTACGTAGAGTAGTTTAGTAGTAATTAGTAGTTTTTGGAATATTAAACTTAGTTTACAAAGGTTGGAGCACGTTTTTCTACAAGGCATTGTTGAAAAACTTTCCCCGTAAAATTTTGGAAAACATGCCCCGTCACCAAAATTTGACTCTAATAGAATACCTTGACGAGTAGAATTTTAAATTATTTTGAAAACGAATGCATTTTTACGTAGAGTAGTTTAGTAGTAATTAGTAGTTTTTGGAATATTAAACTTAGTTTACAAAGGTTGTAGCACGTTTTTCTACAAGGCATTGTTGGAAAACTTGCTCAGTAAAATTTTGGAAAACATGCCCCGTCACCATATTTTGATTTAAATAGTACCTTGACGAGTAGAATTTTAAATTATTTTTTAAACGAATGCATAATTATGTAGAGAGATGAACCAAAATTTAGTATTACGCAATGATAAAACTGTAAGTTTAATAAAAGTACGTTTGATTTAGATTTGAATGTAAGCACATAAATTTACTCGACGTTGAAAAAATCACAAAAACAGCTAAAAAGACAATATTACAACACCAACTGAACAAATATTTGTGTAGGTTGTCTGTGCCGTAAGGCTTCATAATCCAAGTCACCAGTTGACTCCCCTTAATTGCTTATTTCCGATATAAGGCCTGGTGGGAAACTTTCCCCATGGGGAAACTAGCCCCGGTCTCCCCTATTTCAGTTCTATGGAAATCGTATTACCTTGATGACAAATAAGTTTAATTTTAAGTTGATTTGATAAAATTATATTCAAATTGGTGTACCAGTTGAGATTTTATTTCATTGGATTTCAATAAAATGCAAGATTTATTTTTTTAGAGTATTTAAAAATTATATTTATGTTATTTAAGCATTTATTACTTATTTTATAATTTGATATTTCGTATTTATGTTATATAATTTAAGTGTTTATTATTTATTTTATATTATTTAGTATTTGAATTATTATTTAGTATTTATTATATTATTAATTATATTATTTACTATTATATTATTTAGTATTTTGACCATAAAAAGGTTAAAATTAATTGTAACAGCAAATTCTATAAACTTTATTCTTTTTATCCTTTTAAATAATGCCACAATAAAATTTAATTTATATTAATATTAATCAAATAAAGTTCCATCAAGAGTCAACATCGTTACAATGAAAAATAATTATATTAATTAAAAAAAAACTAACTTTCAATTAATTTTAGACATGTCTTCATAAAATGCGAAATATTTAAACATCTTAATTAGCATATTTTTTTCTTGCAACTCTTAGAAATGAAAACTCTTTACAAAAACTCCCTACACAAAAAGAAAACTCTTTACTTTCCAAAATCGATGCTTCTAAAATTCATAAATAGATTTTTCTTCACTTTTTTTTCACCTCTATTTTTAGAGACTTCACGCTAACTCTGCATGGGATGTTCGCGACTTATATAATTAGTGTTCGAATTCAAAGAAAATAGAACCCTAATTGAGTTTAGTTTTTGATAAAAAGGACTGTTTAATCCAAATTCAAATCTATTACACAGTAATCGTGTTTAATAAAGTAAAAACGTTGTTCTTTGAAGAACCGTTGTTCGTTTTTTAAAAATATATATAATTTAAACAAAGAAAAGTTAATGAGTTTAAACATCTTTTTTGTATTTGATTATTTATAAGTGTATGTTTTTACGTGCGTTTTTGTGTAATTTTTTACGTTTCGTTGATTGTTTTATTTCAAAAGCGACAAAAACATAAACGACGTTTTTTGTTAGGGTTCAGTTATAGTAGTAATTAGTGCAATAGGACAGGTTTTAATTAATTTTGTTGGCAGTATATTTTGTGGAATTATTGGCAGTTAAAAGTATAAACTACATTTGCAGCTTTTTATAATTCATATTAGTAAGGAATGTCCTTATGACGCATATAAAGCATGACTGTTGAAATTTTTTTTAGAAATTTTTTATTCACTCTTAATTACTGGAAAATTTTAACTAATTGTTTATTTTATTTTTAAATACTATACTTTCTTAATAATTCCAAAACGGTTATGATTGTTAATTTGTGTCATTTAAAAAACATACATTCAATGCTTGTGGCTACATAGACCCCTCATCGTGTTTATATTGGATTTTTATTGATTTTGCAATATTTATTTATAGAATAAAACAACTAGGGACTCTCCATTGAAAACCCTTCATCACCTATCCAAAATTAACCACTTCAGCAATAAGAGCAACCTTATTAAACAACAAAAACCTCGTCTTCCACGAAATTTCAACTGCGAAAAGCAATCATTCACAATTTCCTGTTGAATCTACCTACGAATACTCAACGCTATTTATCTTTTGTGAAGATGATATAGAAGAACGAAACTCTACAATGCTTCGGAGTTCACAATGCGACGCGTTACATCTTCAAAAACAATGAGAAACTAAATGGTGGTCATTGTCACCTTATTCGCACTTTTCACGTGAAAAATACCGTGAATTATTTTTCGGATGACCGAATGTTTAAAACATTTGATGGGAATAGTAGATTGAGATATTCGTAGGTTTCCTTTAACTTTTCTAATCTTTATAAGGTGTTTAAAAAAAACATATTGTTCATTTTTTTTATAAAAAAAAGTATGTGTAAAGTATCTCTAAATATCAAACAGCAAAACAATTAAATATTATATTAACATTCTTCATAATTACTTTTTTCCTAACAAAATGTTATTTACAAAGTTCCAGTTTGTCCTGCTCAAGAAACAAATACAGAAAAGAGGAAAAAATTAACAATATCATTCACTTCATTTTATAAATGCATTAAATTCGGAGAAATTGTAATTCGCTATAATGGTTTGCAATTAAAAATCTTTTTTTCTTAAAAAGCAAACTCGTCCAGTCTAAAACACCAATATCGCTTGTAATAGATAACAAATTGCTAAACTTGCCGAACATCAACAATATTTTGTTGTTGTTGTTACTAATGCCACTTGGGAAACCCAAGCTCTTCCCGCGGAGCGGGCAAGGATTAAGGCAAATCGGTGCTGTTCCTGAGGAGAGATGCCCGTGTAGAGACTACACGGCAGGAATCCGACTTGGCATCGTGCTGACAGATGCTGCCATCTATCGCCACCTCCGCAATTTAGACATGTCCCTGAAGGGGAGGGAAATAGTCTCCAGGGACCTGTACCCGTGGGAATCTGCGCCATGACCGCCCACAGGACTTTCGGACCCACAGATTCAAAGAGCACGTACTCCGCATATACTCGGTGGGCCTTCAGTGGTATCGGGATTCGATCGCGGGACCTTCCGATTCCGAGAACGAGGCCTTAACCACTAGGCTATCCACAGCCACAATATTTTAAAGTAATTTAACGTGGATTAAAGTGTATCTTGCCAAATGGCAACAGAATGTACTAGAATGTTATAGACCGGAAGCACTATAGCAAACGCATTTATCCACACATTTGACAATATAATAAACGAAACTTTTGTCTCCTTCTACTTATCAATAGAAACCACAACAAATGCCGAAACAAATAATTGAAACCTACTTCGATTTCCTTAGCATTTCTAAAGCTTCCTTCTCTCCCGCTATATATGTATATTTTCTTACATTATGCACAATCTTTTCAAAACATTGTGATACAATCTTTACTTTCACCAACGTTCGTAGGGAGTTCAAAAGGAGCCAAGGGAAATGTAATTACAAGACTTATTTTTGCTGGGTGATTAATCACCATAGCAAGATGCTGAGAGTGTCTTCACTTTGAAAAGAGTGACAAAAGGATTGTTTGGTTCCTTCACACTTTCATTCTTTAGTTGAGAGAATCGCAAGTGTGAAGTTCAAGCCTAAGTAGCACACCTAATGTACGGGCCGACCCGGCGGCGCAACGGTTAGGGAGCTAGCCTTTGGAGCCTCTGGGTTCGGGTTCGAATCTCGGTACGGCATGGATGTTTGTGTTTGTCGAGTATATGCGGAGTACGTGCTCGTTAAATCTGTTGGGTCCGAAAGTCCTCCAAGTTCCCATACCAAATCAATACCTCTGGGGGTGACAAGCCAATTCTGGGGATCCTCTAGTTGGCCTCTGTCTCTAAAAATTAGATGGATCCACTTATGTGTGTGTGTTGTCTGTTGTGTCTGTCTTACTTGACGAAGGTTTATAAGCGGGTCTCTGACCAAGCACACAAACCTGAATATATATGTCTACCAACCAACCTAATGTACGAGTTAATGTAGGCACTAAAACGGCTGTATGCTTATTAAATTCTTTTAACTCTCCAATTGAATTTGAAAGCGCTTTTTTACTCTAACTACATACCATGTTACCTTATTTGTTTCCAAACCCAAGCCTTTCCACATCAAGTCAGACAAGTGTTACATTTCACATTTTTTCCCCCGGAAAACACAACAAAAAAGTAATAAATACGTAGAGCATGATTGATCTGTTTTCAGAATTAGCATGGGTTGTAGATCCCCGAGAAAGTAAGAAGCTATAAAAGAGCTTTTTTTGACTTCTCAATGGGCCGTGTGATAAAGCTGCCTTATGTATTATATATGAAGATGATCCCGATAAAAATATTAAAAAAAACAGGAAGAAATGTTACCGAAAAAACTCGAAGTAAGAAAAAAAAAAAGACAAATTCTGTTTTATACTTTACTAAAAAAAACAGAATTTTTGAAACTTAAATATCTTTTCTTTGCTATAAAACAAATGTTTACCTAAAGAAAGTTCATTTTTTTTACAACCCAGCGCTTTAATTTATGTTTGTTTGATTTTTATTACTAAAAAATGAAACCCCATTAACTTTAGATATTTTTTTCCTTTTGAGTTATTTTTTCGAAACTATAATTTTAAGAAAAAAACCGAATAATGCTAATTAAAGAGAAACAGCATTGATGTTAATTAAAAAAAATTATGGAGAGTTTCAGAATTTCAATGGTAGTTATTTGAGCTTCTGTGACTTAATATCTTTATTTCTTTCAAATTTAAAATTTTTAAATATATTTTATATACATATACTATTTTAATAACTACACTATTTTTAATATATAATATTTTGGTTGGAAAATCATACTACTATCTATAATAATAAAAAGGAAGTTTTGTGTGTGTGTTTGTGGGTATGTCCCTCATAGATTCATAAACTAGACATTTGTTTGACTCGTAACTTGGCAAAAAAGTGTAGTTCATACTTAAGTTACAGATTTTGAACTTTCAGAGCTCAAAATGTTTTATTTTTAGAGAAGATTCGAATATTCTGAAAAAAAATACACCACTTTCGCTCAAATCCGATCTTTTTTTTACTTTCCTGATGCCATCTGCTGAAAAAATTAAATAAAACTTTTAACGAAAATATTTAAAATTGAAAATGTTTTTTTTATTCTGTTGCAATTACCTTCAGAAACTAAATTCATCATTTGAAAAATAATTGACATGTTTAAAGTGACGTAATTCCGTCCAGTCTACATTCTAGGATTTTATTATGAGTTTAGGTGATGGATTTCTTCATTGATGGTTCTGTCGATTGCAAAAATGTGCATATTTAAGCTACTTCCATGAATTATAACTATGACATTTAGGGCTACATTTTGTGGTTTTGTTTCATTTTTTCGCCAAATACGTTACCAACTCGCCAAATTCTTACCTAAACGCGCCAAATATATTTTTTTAAATTATAAGCTCGTTTTTGTTCGAAGGCATTGTGGCAGAGCTGTATATAAGAGTGTTTGTAGCTATATCTCTTTTCTCGCAATTCTTTCCAAAACGCGTTCAAGGCATCGTACTAGAGCTACTATTAGGGTTAGTGTTCACTTTTACGCAATATTTGCCAAACTCGCCAAATTCTTACCAAAACGCGCCAAATAATATTTTTTTTTTATTCATAAGCTGGTTTGTTTTTCGAAGGCCATTGTGGTAGAGCTGTATAATAAAAGAGTGTTTGTAGCTATATCTCTTTTCTCGCCAAATTCTTTCCAAAAACGCGCCAAATGAGCTAAAAGGTTTTATATGTTTATGAGGAAAATTACGATGACTTTTATGAGGGCATTTATAGCGTATTTTTTTATTTTGGACTTTTAAGGTAATATATAAGTAACAGTATTTTATACTTTATAACGAGCGGGAATAATAACATAAATTTATTATCCTATAATTTGGATTAAATTGTACATATACTTGGATGAATTAAACCTTTTTTTTAGTCCGTGCGAAGTACGGGTATTTATTTGCTAGTCTATACTAAAACAACTGATGAAATTTGAGGAACGTTAAAAAACTGATAATTAGTTATTGGCGAAACTTTTCACTCTACGGAAGATACGGGCGCAGGTTGTGACCTCTTTCTAGTCATCCTATAAACCGATCGTTTCCAAGAAGTTAGGGTGCGCAACTATTGTGATTGTAAATTAGCCACCTTTACAGACCTTCATTAAAAACTTATCTGTTAAATCTCTTCTATCGAAACCCACATTCACTTATAACCCAAAACTGGTGCCGATCAGCTTCTGGATGCGTGCAACTTTAGTTTAATATCCATTCTTTTGATAAGGGTTCATGTTGTTACATGGTTAGAAAAAGTTATTTACCACTCCTTTAAAAACTCACCAAATTTTTTTAATTTGTCTCCGGACGAACGACTTTTCCATGAACTGCATTTTTTAGACATTTTAAGCAAAGAGTAATCATGAATAAATAGTCTAACCATAAAAATGGCCGAAATATCCACTCATGAATATGTAACAAAAAAACACTTCATTATGAATAAAAAAAAATCCTTTTCGAATACATAAATCAGTTTAACAACAGCACTTACACGTACTTCGACTCGAAGCAGCGCTACGACCAATTAATCACCAACTAGATTAAATACCCTTCCATCTGTTGACATTTTCCGCGGGACCTGGTAAAAGAACCCCCTACCTCGTTCTTTTAACTATCACGGGACATTATTCAAGAATGGGCCATTGATAGATTTTGAAGAGAAGACCAAAGTCGCTGGCGGTAGTGAATCGATAATATTTCGGCGGGATTCCAAAGCAAGTTTTTGACAACAAAGGGTTGAATGATGCGACGATCATTAATTACTTTTTCGCCGGTGGCAGCACGCTGATGGATGACGTCGGCGCGGATGACGTTTCCTCCTGCGGACTACTGGATTCAAAGAATCACATTGTCTTCTTTTTTTTGTAAAAATGGAAGTTCTAGTCGTGTGAAACTAGAGTTAGTTTGGCTGCATTTCGAATTGAGTGAAATATAATTACAACTAAAGAATGAGAACCTTATAAAGAATCTTAATGTCTTATATTTTTGTTATAAAAAGATAACTTTCAATCGCTATTATTCGAACTTTATTCGAACTAAAGTATGATAATCTATTAAAGTTGCTCTATCACAGCTTTCTAAACTATTAAAGAATCACGTTGTTTTCTTTTTTTTTATCTTTGTAAACATGGAACTTCTAGTGACGGAAAAATAGAGTAATGAAGCTGCTTTACTTACGGACTGAACTGAAACATAATTACAACTAACAATGAGAACCTATCAAAGTATCTTAATGTCTTCTATTTTTGTTATAAAAAGAGAACTTTCAATCGCGTGAAACTAGAGTAAGTCAGCTGAGTTCCCTACTGACTGAACTAAAAACTTTATTCGAACTAAAGTATGATAAACTATTAAAGCTGCTCTGTCACAGCTTTCTAAACTATTAAAGAATCACGTTGTTTTCTTTTTTTTTATCTTTGTAAACATGGAACTTCTAGTGGCGTAAAAATAGAGTAAATGAAGCTGCTTTACTTACGGACTGAACTGAAACATAATTACAACTAAACAATGAGAACCTATCAAAGTATCTTAATGTCTTCTATTCTTGTTATAAAAAGAGAACTTTCAATCGCGTGAAACTAGAGTAAGTCAGCTGAGTTCCCTACTGACTGAACTAAAAACTTTATTCGAACTAAAGTATGATAAACTATTAAAGCTGCTCTGTCACAGCTTTCTAAACTATCAAAGAATCACGTTGTCTTCTTTTTTTTCTTTGTAAACATGGAACTTCTAGTGGCGTAAAAATAGAGTAAATGAAGCTGCTTTACTTACGGACTGAACTGAAACATAATTACAACTAAACAATGAGAACCTATCAAAGTATCTTAATGTCTTCTATTTTTGTTATAAAAAGAGAACTTTCAATCGCGTGAAACTAGAGTAAGTCAGCTGAGTTCCCTACTGACTGAACTAAAAACTTTATTCGAACTAAAGTATGATAAACTATTAAAGCTGCTCTGTCACAGCTTTCTAAACTATCAAAGAATCACGTTGTCTTCTTTTTTTTCTTTGTAAACATGGAACTTCTAGTGGCGTAAAAATAGAGTAAATGAAGCTGCTTTACTTACGGACTGAACTGAAACATAATTACAACTAAACAATGAGAACCTATCAAAGTATCTTAATGTCTTCTATTTTTGTTATAAAAAGAGAACTTTCAATCGCGTGAAACTAGAGTAAGTCAGCTGAGTTCCCTACTGACTGAACTAAAAACTTTATTCGAACTAAAGTATGATAAACTATTAAAGCTGCTCTGTCACAGCTTTCTAAACTATCAAAGAATCACGTTGTCTTCTTTTTTTTCTTTGTAAACATGGAACTTCTAGTGGCGTAAAAATAGAGTAAATGAAGCTGCTTTACTTACGGACTGAACTGAAACATAATTACAACTAAACAATGAGAACCTATCAAAGTATCTTAATGTCTTCTATTTTTGTTATAAAAAGAGAACTTTCAATCGCGTGAAACTAGAGTAAGTCAGCTGAGTTCCCTACTGACTGAACTAAAAACTTTATTCGAACTAAAGTATGATAAACTATTAAAGCTGCTCTGTCACAGCTTTCTAAACTTATCAAAGAATCACGTTGTCTTCTTTTTTTTTCTTTGTAAACATGGAACTTCTAGTGGCGTAAAAATAGAGTAAATGAAGCTGCTTTACTTACGGACTGAACTGAAACATAATTACAACTAAACAATGAGAACCTATCAAAGTATCTTAATGTCTTCTATTTTTGTTATAAAAAGAGAACTTTCAATCGCGTGAAACTAGAATAAGTCAGCTGAGTTCCCTACTGACTGAACTAAAAACTTTATTCGAACTAAAGTATGATAAACTATTAAAGCTGCTCTGTCACAGCTTTCTAAACTATCAAAGAATCACGTTGTCTTCTTTTTTTTCTTTGTAAACATGGAACTTCTAGTGGCGTAAAAATAGAGTAAATGAAGCTGCTTTACTTACGGACTGAACTGAAACATAATTACAACTAAACTATGAGAAACTACAGTGCCTGGACAAATTATTAGACGCACTGCAAGATTTCATGTAAAATATTAATTACCGGGTGATATTGTACCGTTTTATTATATTAAATTGATTTGTTTTTATTTTTATATTATCCAATCAATTACCGATTTATTTGACATCAATAAAACAGCATTAATTTAGAAAAGCATAAGTTTATTAAGTTTTAAAGAAAAGTGAAATTAATGTTAGTAAAAGTCAATATTTAGTTGAGTCACCTTTAGCCGCTATCAAAGCTTTAATTCTGCGCGGCATGTTATCAATGCAAGACTGTACTGTCTCCTGCATTTGAGGATGATGATTCCACACATAAATAATGACGATACAGGTACTGATACAGGTTTGTACTTGTTTACGTTCGTGTATCACTTTGTCAACACAGTGTTGCCATATGTTAAAAGTAAATACAATTATGTAGTCTACAACAATTATTTTAAATAAAAATCAATAATATTGTAGTTTAAATATACCATTATTGCATAAAAACTCTTAAGAAACTAAGAGAAACTATCAAAGAATCATATTGTCTTCTTTTAAAAAAAAAATGGAACTTCTAGTCGCGTGAAGCTAGAGTTAGTTTCGCTGCGTTACTTACTAACTGAACTGAAATATAATTACTACTAAATTATGAAAAACTTTCAAAGCTACAAATATCGAAGAATGTTATTGTTATTTTTTCCGTTGTAAAAATAGAACTTCTAGTTTCAGTCGCGTAAAACTAGAATAAGTGAAGCGGCGTTCCGTACTGTCTGAACTGAAATGCAATTACAACTAAACTATATGAGAAACTATCAAAGAATTTTATTGTCTTCTCTTTTTGTTATAAAAATGGAACATTCAATCGTGGGAAACTATAACTAGTGTGACTGTATTTCGTTCTGATTGAACTGTTTATAACATTATTATAACTACACTATGAGAAACTATCAAAGCTACGACTATCAAAAAATATTATTGTATTTTTTTAATATAAAAATGAAACTTTTAATCAGATGAAACTATAGTTAGTGCGACTATTTTTCTTCTGACTGAGCTGAAAGCTTTATTCCAACTAAACTATAAAAAACTATCAAAATTCAAATCTAAACTAACTGTTAAGTTACTCGATCACAGCTATCTAAACTATCAAAGAATTACGTTTTCTTCGACTTTGTTTTTTTTTTTTAATTTGACTTTTAGTCGCACATCGTAAGGGTTGTCTCCTCTTTTTTTTGCTGTAAAAATGGAACTTCTAGTTGCATAAAACTAGAATAAGTGAAGCTGGTTTTTCGACAGACTGAACTGAAACACATTTACAACTAAACTATGAGAAACTATCAAAACTACAACTATCAAAGAATCTTATTGTCTTTTTGGGGGGGATTATAAAAATTGAACTTTCTATCGCGTGAGACTAGAGTTAGTGTGACTGTGTTCCTTACTGACTAAATTAAACCATTATTCCAACTAAACAATGAAAATATCATATTTACTCTATCATACTTATCTAAACTATCAAAGAACCCCATTGTCTTCTTTTTTATATAAAAATGGAACGTTACAGTCCCTGGACAAATTATTAGACGCACTGCAAGATTTCATGTAAAATATTAATTACCGAGTGATATTGTACCGTTTTATTATTTTAAATTGATTTGTTTTTATTTTTATGTTATCCAATCAATTACCGATTTATTTGACATAAATAAAACAGCATTAATTTAGAAAAGCATAAGTTTATTAAGTTTGAAAGAAAAGTGAAATTAATGTTACTAAAAGTCAATATTTAGTTGAGCCACCTTTAGCCGCTATCAAAGCTGTAATTCTGCGCGGCATGCTATCAATGCAAGACTGTACTGTCTCCTGCATTTGAGGATGATGATTCCACACATAAACAATCTTATAATAAATAATTAATATAAATTCATCTTAATCATAATTATCTTAAAATAAATACAAATATGTTGTCTACAACAATTCTTTAAAATAAAAATCAATAATATTGTAGTTTAAATATACCATTATTGCATAAAAGCTCTTAAGAAACATAAAATTACTTTTAAAAAAATACAGTGCGTCTAATAATTTGTCCAGGGACTGTAAGTAACGAGATTTTGGAGCTAGGGCGAGAAACAAAGAATCCCTCTGCTTTCTTTCTAACTTTCTTTTTTCTAATATAAATAAAATACGCAATGTTAATATTTGTGAAGTCAAATGTATTGCTTCATAATAAAACCTTTTCCAGCATTCATTAACTAAAAATTATTATTAAGAGGCTACGTTGTATATAAACTATCTTCGCAAATTGAAATAACAAAAACGCGTTAATAAATATTAATAATTAAACTTTGATCCAATTCTTCTAAAATAACACATCCATTTTTTTATCGATGTAAATAACGAGTACTTTATTAAAACCCTTTATCTAATAAAAAAAAACACCAAAAGATGAAAAATACAAAATTTTCAAAAATACCGTTTTTAGGAAAAAGTAGCGAAACAACCTGTAAAGAAGAAAATCGGCGATTACCTTTTCAACTAGACACAAAGTAAAGAAAATTCGATTATACTTCAAGAACGCTTAAGATTTTCAGATTTTTCCATTAAACCTGAAAGAAATAATGAAAAAAGATCGCTGAAAGCTGGCACCTGATCTCTGGAATATAATTGAACGGTATTTTTCCTTTTTTAATTTTTTTTCGCTGATTTTTGTGCCTCTGATTTATTCAAAAGAATAAGTATGGTTTTTTTTCTGTGAAGAACTGCGTTGTTTTGACAAAAAGGCAACTGAAGTTGCCCGTTGTTGTTGTTACTAATGCCACTTGGGAAACCCAAGCTCTTCCCGCGGAGCGGGCAAGGATTAAGACAAATGGATGCGGTTCCTGAGGTGAGATGCCCGTATAGAGACTACACGGCAGGAATCCGTCTTGGCATCGTGTTGACAGATGCTGCCATCTATCGCCACCTCCGCAATTTAGACATGTCCCGAAAGGGAAAGGAAATAGTCTCCAGGGGCCTGTACACGTGGGAAACTGCGCCATGACCACCCATAGGACTTTCGGACCCACAGGTTTTACGAGCACGTACTCCGCATATACTCGGTGGGTCTTCGATGGTATCGGGACTCGATCGCGGAACCTTCCGATTCCGAGAACGAGGCCTTAACCACTAGGATATCCACGGCCCGAAGTTGCTCGTACACGGAAGGACAGGATATGAACGGCACTTTTCCGCCAAAATATTATTGTAAGCATTTTCACTCGTCAGCAATTGGTTTCGCGTGTCACGTGACATGCCAAACCAATAGCTGACTGGTGAAATTACTTTCGGTAACGTCTTGGAGGAGAAGTGGAGGAGATGTTTGGCGAAAGTTCAAATGTCCTGTCCATCCATGTATGCCCAGCTTAACACTCACTACAAAAAAAATCTCGTCAAATGTACAATTTTAAACTGGCAGATGTGTTGCCAGAAAAAACCCAGTAAAGTAAATCAAATTTCTGTATTAAATATTTTTAATTAAATTTAAAATACATATTTGTCCCATTTAAATATTCGTAATTTTAGCTTTTACACTACGTTTATAACGTAAAAAGTGGAATGTATTATAATCGTTCAGTCCGTCTGTCTGTCTGTCTGTCTGTCTGTCCGTCACCCACTTTCATAGCCCAAACTACAAATGCTACGGACAAGTGTGATACGTCAAAAAAAAGTCAGCGCATCGAAATTAGAATAAGAATTCGAATTAGAAAAGAATTCGAAGTGCTTCAATTATTTAAAAAAAACTGCAACATTTAATGTTCATTTAAAAAGCATAGGAGGCCATTTTTATTAGAATTAATTCACCATTGCCAATCGCAACAATCGCTCGAGAAACTTTAATTCTTTTAGAAGACAATAATTTAAAATAAATTTATTTTTGCGACATCGATCAGTTTGAAATGACGTCAAATATATTTCGCTACGGATTCTTTGTATGTTGATATGAAATGTTTTCATTCCATTTAAAATAGAGGAATATTACATATTTATTGTTTGAAATATAAATTAATTTTTGCAAACGATAAGTAATAAGTATTGAATTTTCGAAATAAAATAAATGAAACTAGCCAAATGTAGCATGTAAATGTTTAAATATAGAATTAATGCTGTGTTAGGCGCTTTTTTACCTGTTAAACACAACTGTTGTGTGGAAGCGGGTTAAGGGACAGATTCTGTTACAAACCTACTTGTTTCAAATTAAGAAACGGTTTTGCATCATGCACTATTGGAAACCAGAATATGAAGTGCGGAAACAATTTCGTAAGTACGGTTTATCTTCCGCCGCATGGGAATGATTCAATTAACTTAAGGGAGAATGGGCGTGCTGAACTGGGGGTCTCCAAAGCAAAGTGTATCAGTGTTAATCCTATGGAGAAAAAAATATTTTCTCTTCCACATTTCCCCGGCTGTATTGAATATTTTTACAAGCGGATTTTTTTATGTGATAAATGTGGCGGACTTACAGGTCCCGACCTTTCCACTTATTGAAATGGGTTCGAATATTGTTTTTTTTTAATTTTCAATAAATATTTTTACACAAAATATTCGAAGCAATTTCAAAAAGTGGGAAGATAGAGACCTGTAAGTTACCTACATTTATTATTTTAAAAAAAAAAAAACGTTTCTAAAAATATTCAATACAGCCGGAGAAATGTGGCAGTGAAAATAGTTTTTTCGCCATTGGATTAACAATTGGTTTGGAGACCCGAGGTCCAGCGTACCCATTCCCCCTTAACATTACCACTGCGATCACCCGACAAAACAAAAACACTCTCAAATAGTGCCATCTATTTTCTGGACTTTTCGTGTTTCTTCTGTCTACTTGGAAGAAATACATTATTTCTCCAAATATCAGTTACAATTTTTGCAAAACACTTGATCTCTACGGCAAAATATAATTAAAACGACTTTACCTGGCGTTCATGGCTAAACTTAGGACTTGTGAATTTTTCTCTTTCCATACAACGAAAGGTGTAAACTATTTTTATGTTTGCTTACGGTTTTTATAATTCGTAGAATGCGTAAAAGTTTTAATAACCTTGTTTCAACCGATTTTTTTATAAAGTTTCATAGTTGATATTTATAAGATGAAAGTTGAAAACTTTCTGCAGAAAATTTTTGGTTGTTTTTAAATATAATTAAAATAATCCCTTAAGTTATTTTCGTACTTTTCTGAAATTAATTAAAGTATAGAGATTTTTTTTATAGCTCCATTATGTTTAAAGTATTTATTCGTAATTATTTCACCTGCTAATTAAAATAAGCAGGTGAAATAATTACAAATAAATACTTTAAACATAATGGAGCTATAAAAAATCTCTATACTTTAATTAGTTTTAGAAAAATACGAAAATAACATAAGGAATTGCATCGAAACCTATAAATCAATCTATAATAATAAAAGAAAGAGTCTGTCTGTGTGTCTGTCTTCGGATCGTAAAAGACCTACTTATACTGCCCACAGGAATTCGAAATTTTAAAGATAGATTCCCTTTAATACTAACGTGTGCACCTGAGGCTTAGTTTTTTCATATTTGTTCCATTTTTAGAGAAAATTCGAATTTTCTGAAAAAAATACACCACTTTCGCTCAAATCCGATCATTTTTTCTCTTTCCTGATGCCATCGGCTGAAAAAATTAAATAAAACTTTTAACGAAAACATTTAAAATTCAAAATGTTTATTTTATTCTTTTGCCATTACTTTCAGAAACTAAATTCATTATTTGAAAAATAATTGACACGTTTCAAGTGACGTAATTCCGCCAGTCTTCATTCCCGGATTTTATTGTGGGTTTATTTGATGATTTTTTCATTGATTTTTCTGTTGACTGCATGTATGCATATTTAAGCAATAAATGTATAGTTAAGCTATTACTGAACTATGATGGTTGATAAAGGCCATCGCACTAGAGCTATTAGCGTGTTATGTCTTTATTTTTTCGCCAAATACGTTGCCAAACTCGCCAAATTATTAACTAAAATTCGCCAAATAGGCAATTTTTTTTTATGAATAATTTATAAGCTGGTCGGTTGTTCGAAGGTCATTGTGTTAGAGCTGTATAATGGGTGTGTTTGTAGCTATACCTATTTTCTCGCCAAATTATTTCCCAAAACGCGCCAAATGAGCTAAAAGGTTTTATGTATTTATGAAGGAATTGTGATGACATTTATGAGTGCATTTTGTAGCGTATTTTTCATTTTGGAATTTTAAGGCAATGAAACGGGATTTTATAATTTATAACAAGCGGAAACAATAATAAGTTTATGATCCTATAACAGGGTATATGGTACACATATTTGGAATCTATTTGATATTTTTTTATTCCGTGCGAAGAACAGGTATAAATTTGCTAGTCTAATATATAAATAAAATGCATTTCTATAAACACATTAAATATAAGTTATTCATGAATATTTTATTTATAAATTTCTAAGAAGTATGCAATGTCAATTAGGGTGAGCTAGGAAAATTAGGTGAATATAAATATTGCTTTAACTTTTATTCGAAACCTGTCCCAGCTCAAAATCTAAAATTCTCTTACAAAAGTGCGATTTAAACCAAATACTTATAGTTAAACTCATAGTTTCCTTGCACAGAAGCCACGACAATGGGCGGAGCTATAAAACGCTCGGAGCAATCAGATAAAGACAAAATAAAACGGATGAAATTTTCTCTTCATCTGATTGCTCCACGCGTTTTATAGCTCCGCCCATGGTCGTGGCTTCTGTGCAAGGAAACTATGAGTTTAACTATAGGCCACTCATTTGAAGTTTGTGTTACCGAGATTCAAACTCTTCTCTGATTTTGGTTACTTTTCCATTTTGCACAGTACACACAGTTAAATGAAAACAAATACGCAGTTAAAGGTTATGGAAATATTCGGTTTCGCGGCGGTTGTACATTTATGGCGACTTCATCGCCCGCACCAGATTTGGTAAGGCAATACAACCACTCTAAAATATTTAACTTCAGAAAATTAATTCAAAATTGCAGGGATTGGAGTAAGCGTTTACTTGTAAACCGTATTCAATTGTAACAGTTTACTTTTTGTGTTTAAACGTTAGTAACGCCGTTAACATTTTTCAGAAACGTACTGTAACTTAGTTAACTTTTAGCTTAACGAAGTAACGAAAATTGCGTTTACTTACCGTATACTTCCGAAGGCTGTCTATGCTTCATTATAAATTCCTCCTAAAGGAGAAGAAATTCGCATTCCGAAATCTGAGCTTTTCTTGGAGGGAAAAAGCAAACTAGCATTGTCCACTTTGGCTGCTAACGGCAGCCAGAGTTGTGAAATTGTTTCGTTAATAAGGATTTTCTTTGAAAAATGGTAAGATGGCTAAATTACAATTTTTCTCATAACTTGAAATTTCAAAAAGTAACTGTGAATCGTTACTTTTCGTACTAAGTAACTGTAACGTGTTACTTTTCATATTAAGTAACTGTAACGGTAACAGAGTTCCTTTTTTTATTAAGTAACTGTAACTGTAACAGAGTTACTTTTTTTAAAGTAACTTTCCAATCCCTGCAAAATTGCTATTGACAGCTTAATAAATAGGAAAGTATAGTATACTAACTATTCAAAATAAATCTATTCGAATTTATACAATTTAAAACATTTAATGAGTGTCCTTAAAATCTTATTAAGCTTAGGGATCTTTTTTATTCAACCGCTTAGATTAATTATAGTTTTAATCACCTCGTTAGTACTTTAATTTAATGAAGATATATTTGATGAAATTACGTGTTACCTGAACACAAAATCAACTCCCAAAAAATGTTCAAGTTGCCTCAATTAAAACTTTCCTAATTAAGTGACATGTTTTAAGATAGAATTACAGACAGAAAAATATTTGTTGTCACTCTCTAACCTCGGGAACTTTTATTCTATTAATTCTTCAGGATCAAACTGTATAAATCCCTCGACATTATGAGAATTTTCTCGTTTTCGTAATTTTTAAATAAAAGAGACATAATTAAACAAGCTTTAGGAATTAAGCATGTGAAACGAAAGTGTTATGTTTACAACTATTATTTATTTTTTATTTCTTCTTCTAGGGCTATATTAAATGCGGTAAGTTAATTCAAATAGATGAATAAGTATGTTTAACTTATTTTTGGCGGTTGGTAAAAAAATTTGCAACCCTAAAATGAGCTTTCTGCTTAAGTTCTTCTAAATAAACAAAATTCACTGTTCAAAACAATTAGGGGAGTACTTGGCGTACTTTTGTTACCCCTCTCAGTTCAAACGTTTTATTTTTTATTCTAAAAATCTAAAATTTGTGAAATAGATTCAATACGTATCCAGAATGATACGGTAAAAATTAGGGGAAAATCCAATTTTTTTGAACTAAAATTTAAGGGGGAAAAATGGAATCATAATTTTTGAATAAATTATAACAATAATTTTTACAAAACTTTATTTGTTAAAAAAAGTTAAAATCAATTTTCAAACATCTAAGAATGCAAGCGTTAAGAATTTAAGGTCAATTTATTTCATAAAATTGTTTTGGGAGTGAATTTTATTTTACTTTGTTTTTCATATTTTTATTTAATTAAAACCAACATTATTTAATTCTTCAAAAGACATGATTCTTCCATCTAACGATAAATAAGTGCAAGCTCAACTTAATGAGAAAAAAAATTGCAAGCTGATGATTCCAAATGGAATCATTGGGGGTGAAAGGGTTTAAACCATGAATTCCCTTAATTCTTTAAAGCAGTGTAAAAGACAGACGAAGACCGTTTTCCTGAAGAAGTCGTTTAGCGCAAATTAAGTGTCACGAAAAACGAATTTTAAAAACTTTAAGTTAAAGTTTTTATACGGAAATGAAGGTGTTAATTTCGTACACTAAGTCGTCGCTAATGGGTTAATGTAAAATCTAATATAAGTTGAATAAATAGATAATTAATATAATCTATTAAAAGTTTAGGCAAAAAACACAATAAGTAACAAAATCTGACTCAAAAGGTGTGGATGAAAAAAGTAGTGATAATGTTCAGGGCATGGCCTACTCGACTCTAAGGCCCACAATAAACTTCATGACGTCACGCTATCCGTCCGGTTCGGATTATCGGAAAAAGTACGGAACCCATTCGGGCATGGACGACTAAACTTGAAAATAAAGGAAATATTTCATAACAGATCGGAAACTTGGCATTAACATGAGGTATCTTATATTTTTTGAAGAAATATTTCAATTAAGGTTTAAAAAAATGTTTCTGTTTTTTTTTTCAGTCATCGCTAAATTGGGTTGTTTAAGATGACGTAAGTTTCCATTTTTCATTCTTGCTTGTTCCGTTTCACTCTTAATGCTCGGTAAAAACCGCGGATGTTTAGTATTTAGTGGATATTTTATGTTCATTATTATTTTTAGTACTTAGATAAAACTATTCTACAGATTACACTACACACATTACGCGAAGCAAAAAATAGAACAAACGAGACGGAGCAAACAATAAGAGAAAATAAAATAAAAAGAAACCGTTATGAACACATACACTTTCCGAAATTATTAAGCGATTCCAATATTTTTTCTTATTAAATTGAAATAATTAGATGAAATTATCACCAAAACAAATATAATTCCAAAAGGACCGAGTATGAAAATAATATTGCTTTGAACTGTTAGTAGGGTAGAGGAACGACTCGTACTGAGCTGCCATCGGCAGCCATGGCTCACTACGGAGCCCGAATAGAGTGGCAAAAGTGCTAGTTAATTTATAATTTTGATACTGAGAAAGGAAGTACACCCAGGGAAAAGGCGGGAATCGAACCCGCACCTGTTACAGAGCGCAGACTGCTAGCGTTATGGCCTGCGATCCAAACCACTCGGCCATCGGGCCCCACATGCCACCCTATATTGTCTCCGTGTTGGTCCATGGGGCTGTTGCCAGGTTCAGTCTCTACCCTACTATAGAACTCTTTGATTTAAATACGTACGAAAATCACAAATATGGCAAACTATTACAAATCACCATCATCAACTTTTTCTTTGAAAATAAAAACAAATATTCAAATGCCACTTTGCGAAGATATCGCAGGCCTAAAATACTCACAATTTCCGTTTTTTATGACGCGCACGCCAATAACAGAACTTTCTTCGTGACAAATAAGGCAAGCTATGTTCAAAATTCTGAGCCAACATCGCTATTAGTGAATCAATGTACCATAGAAATAGTACATCCAATATTTTATACCCATCCACTGTAGAGTTAAAAAGAAGCTGGAAGTGCTTGGCGAGAAACCAAGTGAAGCCGTCAGAAAGTCGCCAAGCAACCCTAGTAAGCCCAAACAAACTGCTCGATCAATGTTAGTTCCATAGATATCATGGTTAAAGTATTAGATTGGCAGATCACGTGACCTCCAATGCTAACGACGGGACGCGCATGGAGGCCAAAATAAGGGGGCAAAATGACCAGTGTTGCTGCCACTTTAAGGAGAAAAATACTACGAAAAAATACCATTTAATTCTAAAATTACAAAAAAATATCGTAAAAATACTAGCTGCATTTTGGAATCTTTTTAGGGACTTTAAATCCTTTTCTAGTATTTTTTTTTTGTAATTTTAGAATTAAATGGTATTTTTTCGTAGTATTTTTCTCCTTAAAGTGGCAGCAACACTGGTCATTTTGCCCCCTTATTTTGGCCTCCATGCGCGTCCCGTCGTTAGCATTGGATGTCACGTGATCTGTCAATCTAATACTTTAACTATGATATCTATGGTTAGTTCATGCTTGGCTTGGGGTCTCTCGGCAAAATTAAATATCGCCGTACTTTAACATCCACAAAGATCTCAGATTCATTGCAATCTGAGCTTCAAAATTGTTAGCGAGAGTCACCTAGATGGTGCCACAAAAAAAATAGCTCTCAGTTCTGGGAAATATGCCGAGTCTGCAAAGGCTTAGCCGCCAATAAGGCAACTCAGTTGGAGAACAAAAGTTAGTTCATGCTAAAACGCGTCATTGTTTTTCCTTAAAAAGCATTAACTAAAAATAAAATATATATTTTGCGCAGTTTAGGTTGTAGACGAGATCTGAATTTACCAAAGAGTTCTATAGTAGGGTAGAGACTGAACCTACCAACCGCACCATGGACCAACACGGAGACAATATAGGGTGGCATGTGGGGCCCGATGGCCGAGTGGTTTGGATCGCAGGCCATAACGCTAGCAGCCCGCGCGCTGTAATGGGTGCTGGTTCGATTATCGCCTTTGCCCTGGGTGTACTTCCTTTCTCAGTATCAAAATTATAAATTAACTAGCACTTTTGCCACTCTATTCGGGCTCCGTAGTGAGCCATGGCTGCCGATGGCAGCTCAGTATGAGTCGTTCCTCTACCCTACTATAGAACTCTTTGGAATTTACAGAATATCGCAGTAATTCCCTTCACGGGTAAAAAAAAATGCTTTGTAATAATTGTTTTATATTACAGAGTGAGAAGTCGCCAAGTCGATGTAGTAAACCTATACAAACTCCACTGTAGAATAGCAAAATAACTGCCGACCTATAAACGGCCCGTATAGCCAAAAATGTCCTGACAGAAAATACCCCATGTACAGAGAATACACGTTAACTATGCTTCAAAGTTCCAACGCTGCGTACAATGTCGCCCTTAACGATGACGTTGGTTGCCTACTCAGGTGTCGGCTCGTCACTTGACTGTGGTTCTACATCACGACGCCCGTCGCCAATAGCCGTTGGCCCCAAATGCACGATAACTAAAACTAACCTAACCACTGCAAAATAGCCCCAATACATCACCGGAGCGTTTTTTTGGGGCTTAAAACAAAGGATCGATGGCTTCATTTGGGCAGACCTGTTTTTTTTTGGTTTTTTTTCCCACAGCATCTCAATTTCCTCAAAACCTTTTTGCCACCCCCTGAAAATTTAAGAGTGCGGAATGGCCCCAACTTTTCCAAAAAAGTAAAAGGAAATGATATCTCCCCTGTTTTTTTTTTTTTTAAAAGTTGTTAATTTTACGTTTTTTTTTGCCCTTTTTTTTCATGGAACCTTCCCAATGTTTATTTTTTAGGGTATTTTTTTTGTCCCATTTATTTTTCCCCGAAGTTTCGCCCTTTATAATTTTTCCCCTTTCCCTTGTTTCAAAATTACGTTTTTCCCCCAAAAAAGTAGCATTAATAAAAATTTCAAGCTTCAAAAAACGGTGTATAGAAAGGATTTATTTATCCATAAAGTACTTATTTTCAACTTACTTTTGAGACATTTGTTTTTAAGAATGGTATAAAAGCTACACAAATAACGAATCCCCTATTTTTTCCAAAGGGAAGCTACTATCTTCCATTTTTAAATTATTACCGGGTCCCCTAATAATTAAAACATTGTCCCCGTCCCCCAGAAAGGGAAAAAACGTAAATCCCCAAAATTATTTCTTTTTTGTAGAAACAATGGAGATTTGAAAAAGTAGAAAATGAGTTATGACTGAAAAAATTTTGTTAGAAAACAGAATTTTAATTTTTTTCCTGCACACAAAATTTTTTATTTTTAAAACTCAGAAAATACCTACACTTTTAAAAATTTGGCTTGGTTTTAAAAAAAATGGTTCTTAGAAATTTTCAACGGGTTTGTGAAATTTTCCCCTTTTTCTATTCGTTGAACCATTTTTTCAGGTTTTTTTCTTCCAAAAATGGTTCAACCGAATATAAAAAGTTTTAAAATTTCACCACACGCCTTTTCACTTACAAATATTTTGAGTTTTTTGGCTTAATTTTTCGGGCGAAACCTAACGAGGATTCACGGGGTGGAATTTAAACCCATCAAGGGCCCACACCGTGGAGGGGAACCCACGCAACCGTTTAAGGGCGAGTCGTACCGGTTGGACTTTGGGAGAATTTCGGAAAAAATTATCGTCACTCCCCCTTCACGGGGATTGTCACTTTTTGGGCTGCAGGTTTTGTTTTTATATGGCATTATTTTTTGGCGATCCCCCCCGGGGGGTGCCCAATACCTTTTTTGCATCAAAATACGCCTACCGACTATTTTCCCAGCCCCCTATTTGAGGGAAAACAAAAGCCAAGGGGAAAATTTTTGGAAACTATTCTTAGGTTTTGTTAGAAAACAAAAATTTTTTCTAATTTTTTGCGACAGAATTTTTTTTTTTTTTTTAAGTACAGAAATGTAACCATTCGTAAAATTTTTGTTCAATCAAATAAATTTTTTTGAATCCCAACATTTCCCAAAAATTTACTAAAATTTTTTCTATCTTGCCCCCAAATTAATAATAAACTCCTATTTCCCCGAAAACAATTTAATTTTATCCTTTAAAAAAAAAACCTTTTGAATTTTTTTAATTTGGTTAAACTTTTTCACTCTATTTGAACTTTTTTTAAATTATGCCCTGGTCCAACTTATTTCGTCTTATTTGTTTTTTTTTTTTGTTTGTGTTCAATATAACAAATTTTGTTGTTCGCCTGCGGAAAATTTTTTCCCTTGGGGTTTCCCAATTTTTTTTTTTTTTTTTTTTTTGGGTTTTTTTTAAAAAAAGTTATTATTTTATTTTTTAAACCAAATTTTTAAAGACCAATTTTTTAAGTAAAAAGATAAAATTTACCTGAAAGTAAAACCTTTAGAGTAATTTTTTTTTTTTTTGATCACAAAAAATCTGGGCCCCAAAAAATTTTATTGTCAGTTTTATTAAAATGGGTGTGGATAGCCAGTGGGTAAGGCCTCGTTTTCGGAAACGGAAGTCCCCCGATCGGTCCCGATACCATGAAAACCCCCCGTTATATGCGGGGTACGTGTCGTTAAATCTGGGGTTCGAAAATTGTGGGCGGGCAGGGAAGTTTTCCCAGGGTACAGGTCCCTGAAGACTATTTCCCTCCCCTTCAGGGCATGTCTAAATTGCGGAGGTGGCGATAGATGACAGCACCTGCCAAGTCGGATTCCTGCCGTGTAGTCTCTACACGGGCATCTCTCCTCAGGAACCGCACCCATTTGCTTTAATCCTTTCCCGCTCCGCGGGAAGAGCTTGGGTTTCCCAAGTGGCATTAGTAAGAACAACAACTATGCGAACTACATCAATGCCGCGATGGTGCATTGGTCATCACAAAAAGCCCATATGTCGTTGTCCCTGGTTCGTGTCGGGTAAATCGTTGGTTGAATCCTACCCTGCAGAAAATAAATGTTTTGCATTTTCTGTGTTGCTTTGTTACAGAAAATTTTGTCGCATTTTTCTCCCAGTAGCAAAACGGACATTGTCTTGCAACCGTGTTAACAGAAAGTTTTTTTGTAAATAACAGCTTTTTGTTGAACATGGCAATAAGGGCAGTCGCAGGTTTTCCGGTAATATGAAACCATAGGGGTTTTTTTTTGGTGAATGTAGGTCGGCATAAAATTTGACCAAAATCTAAATTTCAGAAAACTGCTAATAAGATTATTGCTATTGATTTAAAAAGATAGATTTAAAAGGCTCACAATCAAGAAGAAAGTTAAGTAAATGAGGATCTTAAAAAGAGGAAAATGCATTTAGCAATAGTATTATTCAACGTAACAAAGAATTAATAGCTTCCGAAAGCCTTATTTTAATTTTATTTTTAAAAATTCATACTGTTTTAGGTTGGTTTAACTAAAAAAAGACCCAAAAAACTCAAGACTTTCCTGAAAACAAGATGCATTTTTTGACGTGGAAGAAACTACTAATTCCATTTCTCGTTCTATTAGAAGAAAACGCCGTGAATGAATGTCTTTATGTGCTTCCTTGGCGTCGAAGTCGTAATGGCCGACCATAAATTCCGCCAACGGCATTGTGCGTCGCCGGCACTAAATAACAGCGTCATACTTGGAAGCATTCGCAAGCACCATGTCTTTTTGCCGCCGATGATTTGTAGATGTCGCCAACCAACCGTTTGCGTGCTGCCTGTGGCTGCGGTTTGTTTGACAACGCTGTTACTACCACGGTTAAGTACTCTGTAAAAAAAAGTCTGTAGTTTTTACAAAAAAAACTGTCCGCAAGTATGCCAGAAAATACTGTAAAATTTATTTAATACATACAATTTGTAATTTTAGCGCTAAAGCTGTATTTTAAAAAACAAATTAATAAGCGAAATTTTACCTCCCCCGATCACCCCAGTGACTGAAAGGGGGGGGGATGAGGTTACTGTCCACAGTACTACCGAGCCGCCGATCCTGGGTTCGAACCACGGACCTTTTAGATTTTTTTTATAAGCTGTTTCGGCACCCGGAGTCCCACAAACAGTTGGAATGCTTGGTCGTTTGCAGTCTCTTACTCTACTAAGCATTTAAAAACAGATTTTTTTTTCTTATTTAATACAGTATATTTTCGCAGACAAAACAGTTAAAAGAAAATAACAGTATTTTTCTGTAAATATATAGCTTTTTCTTTAACAATAACAGATTTTTTCCAGTGTATACTGTAAAAAAAATCCTGCTATATATCATAAAATTTCTGGCAGCAAAGTTGCCGGAATATATCAGTAATACTACGGCCAAAATATGTTACTAGAATTTTCCCGGGGGCAAGCAATACAGAAAATATTCGTGCCTAACAGGCATTTTTGGTACTTCTGGATACATTAACAGAAAACATCAATACATATGCTACGAAGTACGAACTCTCGTCGACGGCATAGGAGCCAGGCATTATATGATCTCTGCACCATCGCGGTCAAACAGAAATATCTATTATCAACAGGTGAAATATGTATCAGTGGTTGCAGATTTTATCTATTTAAAAGAAAAAATGGTTGTTTTTACAAACTGAAGACAATTTCACAGAAATATGCAGTAGTTTAAAGAAACGGAAATTTTCTGTGTAAAAATAACAGTAATATTCTGCTTTCTAACAGATATTTTTAAAGTGTAGAGTTACTAGATATCAGTCATATTAAGGTAGATCAGAGTCGTTCCAACTTTGCAGAGATGCCAATTGGCACTCACAAAAATTCTTCCTCCAAATTGTTTGTGGGTTTTTTTTTTGTGGACCACATGTATATTTGTCAGAAACGAGAATGGTGACAACAAAACACTGTTTCATGACGAACTTTATTAAACAATATAGCAATATAAATATCAATAAAGCAATTTTTAGGTCCAGGAATTATTTTTAAAAACGTAGTATGAAAGGAACTAATAAGTAACAAGCTTAAATAACTTGTAGTTTATTTAAAACTTAATCTATTGCAAAGTTGCAAGTATTGCATTCCATTACAAATTACAATTATTTTTAGAACAGATATGTTTATTTGTTTTTCAGGAAATAAGATTTTCTTTTAGACTCAAAGAATTCCGACGGGAAAAAAAGCAGAAACTTGTAGGTATTTTGGACAGGAGAAAATAATTTGTAGAATTTTTGAAGAAAATTTTTTCAAATTTTCTGCAGAAATTTGTAGGTATTTGGGATTGAAAAAAAATATTCTGTAGATTTTTTAAAGAAAAAATCTTCTGCAGAAATTTGCAGGTATTTGGGACTGAAGAAAAAATCTATAGATTTTTTGAGGAAAAAATCTTCAAATTTTCTGCAGAAAATATTTGCAGAAATTTGCAGGTATTTGGGACTGAAGTAAATAATCTGTAGATGTTTTGCAGAAAAAATCTTCAGATTTTCTGTAGAATTTATTCTGTAGATTTTTTCTTCAGTCCCAAATACCTGCAAATTTCTGCAGATTTTTTTTTGTAGATTTTTTGAAGAAAATTTTTAGCTGGGAAATAGGAAACAAAAAACTTGAAACGAAGATGTCCAAGATTATTTTCGCAAAAGTCCTCTTGTCTAGCCTACTAACACTCGGCATGATTTTCATTAAATTAAAAAAAAATTAAAGACAGTGAACTTGTTGAGTTTGCTTTTTTGAAAAAAAAATATGACAATACTTAAAAAGTATGTTGGATGAAAATGCACATTTTGAAGAAATAATTCCTTAACATCAGTTACAATTCGGTCGAACTTAAATGATTTTTTTTCGGAAGTGCATCCTGAAGAAAATGGAAGATTTATGGTCTTGCAGTGCCATCTAGTGGAAAGTGGTTCAGTGAATTGTGATCTCTGGATTTTATTAATCAGATCGTAGAACTCATTTAAAGATTAAAAAGAAGTCCATTACGAGAAATAAAAACGAAATAGTAATATTAAAGTAATGATGCGCTATCACCAAAAAAAAAATTTAATATATGGGGTATTTCCGAACAACGAACTCAATGATGAATTCCGCAACTCAAAAATTAGTACAGGATGTTTTCCCTGCAAGTGAGACTTGTAATATTATGAAAACAACTATCAATTATTCTCAACAGTGAAATTTACTTTTTAAAATTGATCAATTAAGGGGTCATCATAAAGAAGAATTGTTTCATTGGTAGCTTGATCGATAATTAAAATACATAAATGCACACGAAACAGTTTCATGGGACATTTTTTTTTTAATTTAAACTATAATGATCATGTTATAAGCAACAAAGGTTCAACACGATCTCTTTCATTGAAAATAGTTTATTCAATGAAGGTATTTTCTTCAAAAAATGTATTTAAAAACCTTAATGATTCGTAATCCCCATTGCTTAGTAATTTGTTTAAGAACGACGTTCAGTGTGTGTGTGCCATAGAGCTAAGGCATTAGTTTTGAAATCCGAAGTTCAGCAACAGTATTGCTTTACCATGTAATAATTTTTTTTCACCAGGCATGATAATCGTCAAAACATAAAAATAAAATAAATTTGAAAGGAAAAGAGCATCCGTTAATTTAAACATTTATTGATGAAGTTAATAAAAATAGTGTCGCCATCTTCAGATCATTTTAGGGCATTTTGAAACTTAATAATTCAATAGAAAAATTATGTGTCCCTTTTAAATTTATTTTATTTTGCTTTTAAACGATTCTCACACATATTGAAAAAAAAGTCTTTTCATAGCAAACGAATATTTTCACAGAAGTTGGTATTTCAAAACTAATGCATTAATTATCTCTATGTAACTAACCATAATATTCCTATATAATTCGATTATTCATTGTTAACTTGTAATTAAATTAAAAAAGATACAATATTTAGCCCTTTCTAACCTGTTTTCTCAATTTAAAATAAAATTGATACTAGAGCTATTTCTTCTTAATGGCTACTATATGTTTTTAGTACTAGTTATCAATAAATTTTCACTCAGTTTTACTTTCTACTAGTTATCAATAAACTTCTGGAAGTATAATCTGAAAAGTCCTAGGTTAGTCATATCCGTAACGTTTAGAAAAATTCGATTTGTTATCAAAATACGATTCCGTTACGATTTTTCAAAAACAGGACCATATGGCATAGTTTTTCGCTATATTTTGAAATTTTAATAGATGTTGATATTATAATTTAACTTTCTCCTCAGATCTGCAACGTCTCATCACATCTGTGAATTTTCAATTTTCATAGTATTAACTCTTAAGGGGGAATGGCCCGCTGGACCGGGGGTCTCCAAAGCAAAGTGCTTCAGTGTTAATCCTATGGCGAAAAAAGTATTTTCTCTGCCACATTTCTCCGGCTGTATTGAATATTTTTACAAGCGGATTTTTTTTATGTGATAAATGTAGCTGACTTACAGGTCGCGACCTTCCCACTTTTTGAAATTGGTACGAATATTTTTTTAATTTTCAATAAATAATTTTACACAACATATTCGAAGCAATTTCAAAAAGTGGGAAGATAGAGACCTGTAAGTTATCTACATTTATTGTTTAAAAAAAAACGTTTGTAAAAATATTCAATACAGCCGGATAAATGTGGCAGAGAAAATAGTTTTTTCGCCATTGGATTAACACTGAGGCACTTGAGTTTGGAGACCCGCGGTCCAGCGCGCCCATTCCCCCTTAATATTGTCACTATGATCTACCGGCAACGTAAGTTAGGCAAAAGAAAATTACCATATAACCGTTATGTCTGAAACTAGCTAGAAATACCTTTTTTAAAAAGCGAAAAATCAAAATTTAATCCCGATTTTATCCCACAACAAATCATACACTCAAAATAATGCAATTACAACTAATGCTCTTAACCCCAAAAAAAATCATTTTAGCATCCCGTTTTTAATAACAACTAATCTCCAAAACAACACGATCCCGCAATTGAATGGCGCACTGCCGTGGGCACGTAAACTGCAGTAACTAGACTAATGACTTAGAACGTTGTCGTAAGTACTCAAATAACTCTTATATTTGGGAATGCACACTGAAAGCCTGATTATTTCAGAGAAAAAATGGTCCAGTTCATTATTACAGTTACTGCGATTTACCTGTCCACGGCAGTAACAGAGTTCCAACACTTCAAATTCAAAGTGCATTGAATTAATCCACATTACTTCCTATCTGCGTGAAATGGTTCGAATTGTTCCCTATTCTTATTGTAAAAAAAAGTTATAAAATGAAGAATAATCTGACTTTATAAATAAGCTTCCGACAAATTTTTATTGATGTAAAAACGTCCGGTGGAAAGTTAGTTTTGCATGAGCGAACTCTTGGTCCTTTGTGGTGGTCTTTCATAGAATTAGTGTTGTGAACCTATGTCGCTACACCGGTCAAGTTTAGAATGACATTTCGCTTATTTGACTAAAGACATGATTTTTAGAAGGTAAGTTCTTATTTATTAATGGGTAGAACCTTACATATTTTTGTGAATATATTTGCGGATTTCTGTACATTACAGCTGTAAAAATGTACTATTTCCTAATATTCGTCTAACTACATCTACAATCCAGTTATGTGTTTTGTTTTATTTATTTTTTAGTGGTTCCTATTTCTTAATATGCAGAACATTATACATTTTTGTGAATGAAATTACGGGTTTCCATACGTTACAGCAATAAAAATTTACTATTTCTTAATATTCATCCAACTACATGTATCTACAAACAGTTATGTGTTTTTTTATTAATATACAGAATCTTATAAATTTTTGTGAATCAAAAAGCGGGTTTCCATGCATTACAGCAGTAAAAATTTACTATTTCTTAATATTCATCTAACTACACATTTAAACAATCAGTTGTGTGTTCATGCTTAATTTTTAGGTGAGTTTTTATTTATTGATACGCCGAATCTCTTGATACATTTGTGTGAATAAATTTTTTGATTTCTATAAAACTACAAAGTATAAAAATTAACTATTTTGTACGTATAATTTCCTCTATACTCCGTTGCGATATTTGCATTTTATTTCCATTGAAATATCCTGAAAATGTTTTTGACCATGAAATTTTTGTGGCGATTTTTATTGTTTCTAAATTACAGCAGTAAAAATAACTATTTTTTATATTCATATAAGTACAACTATGAAATCAGATGTGTTATTCAATATGATATTTTATTTAAAAATGACACGTTTAGTGAATATGAAACTCGAATAATAAATTTTTATTAATATCTATTATTTAATCGTACCTTCTATATATAATTACCAATCCGTCTTTCAGCAGTAAAACTATTTTTTAACATTTAGATATGAAACAATGTATTATATTATACAAATCATATTATAACTCGAATTATTTTTTAATATATAAAATAATCCAATAAATTTTTTGACATTAGATAGTATTAATTATATAAATTTTAGACAAAGTTTTTATGTAATAAGGTGCTAAAAATGTTGCACAGTTTCAAATAAAACTGTATTTTTGTATAAACTACATGTGCAACGATTAACTTTTGTTTCTATATATATAGAAATTGCTTGAATCAAATGTCTGGTTTAATCTTCCTTTTTATCTAAAAATCGTTAAATATTCGGTTATGAACTTTTAGGCAATACATTTTGTCCAATGAATCATTTTAATGTGAAAATTGTTTGACCAATCTTGTATACTCCATGCAATTGAAAAAAATATCTAGTTTAAATAATGTGTAATCTCTATTATAATTTCCTTATACTATAATATGTATAAAGATTTATTCGCTAAGTATTCTATTTAAAAAAAATACATTACAAACTGCTAAATACATTAGTAACTGCTGGTAAATACATTCAACTGGTAAATACAACTGGTAAATACATTAGTAACTGCTGCAAAGAAGCATAAGCATGCATTACGCTCACAAAAATGTTGCAACTTGGAAGAAAAAAATATTATTTTAAAAAACAATGGAAAATTATGAATATATTTTAGTTCAAGAGTGATATTTGAATCTTTGCATTTTAATCTCTTTGCTAAAGCAATTGGTAAAGTTTAAAAATTATCATTTTGTTGTATCTCTTTTATGAAGTTTCATTATATCTTTCTTAAACTTTAACTATTTTGAATTTTATATGAGAAATTTCAGACTTTCGACTTTATTATTTTTGTGTATTTATTTTTATTTTTTCAACTTGCTGGACCTGGTCGGACTTCGTCAGACTAGGTTGGAGATAAGCACAACAAACATTTATTATAAAATATTTTAATTTGTTATATACTATACTCTTTGCAGAATAAACTAATTTAAATGTTGTAATGCTTTCCTTTGAATAGTTTATACATGATTTTTTAGATATTTTTACCCAAAAACATTCCAAGCCCTCAGTAAATGCAGTCAAAATCCAAATAAAAATATTTCGGTTACACTGCGATGTACGTGCTCTTAAATCTGTGTATTCAAACCTTTAGTGGTTTCTTAAAATTTACTATACAAATCCAAAGTAAAATAGTTTTAAATTAAATTTTTTAATTCATTTCAATTTTAAAGATTCTTCTTCAGTTTTTTTTCTATTTGAAATGCCTTAGATCATTAAGAACATATTATTAAAGTACAATTAAGAAAAGGGACTATACAAATATTTGTTTCTAAATATGCTAACTAAAAAGAACGAAGAGACTATGTTAACTGTTTACTTTGTTTAATTTTTTTAAAAATATAGGAATATCAAAAACAAAAAAGAGTAATATGTCAGCAAATAGTTACATGGGGGGCATATAAATAAAATGCTGTTGTTTGGAACTAAAAAAATAACTTTTCTTTTCAGATTTTATGAAAATTATGAATGAGATTTATGATGCAGAGCAAAAAAGTCAAACGAATTTTTCTTCTGATACTACTGCTAGGCTTGCTGTACAACCTTTTTGTAACGAGTACTCATCAATGGAGAGCCCATTTGAGGAAAAACACAATCCAAAACACTCCAACCACCGAAGTAGTCAACACTTCCACGGTTTCCGCTACTCATGGGGCTCTGCCACCTCACTTTAAAGGCAAAAAACTAGCATTTGACCCAGTATATGAACCCAGGCAAATAGGGTTTCTACCCAAGTTGAAACGTCGTCATCAACAACAAATTTCAACCGTCGAAGCAGTCAACACTTCCGAGGTTTTCGCAACCCATGCCATTCTGCCACCTCACTTTAAGGGCAAAAAACTCACATTTGACCGCGTATATGAACCTAGACAAGTCGGTTTTTTACCGGAGTTGAAGCCGGTACCAACAAACTACCCTACGAAAACAATACTGCTGTGGACAAAGTGGAATTCGTTGCGGAAAACGATAAACTACTATTTCCTCCAACCAGGAAACAGAAGCTTCGTCAAGCACAACTGCCCGAACCCGCATTGTAGGACCACTTTCAACAGGAAGTACATTCACAGGGTGGATGCCGTGCTGTTCCATTTGATCGACACCAAGACGGAGGACATTCCGTCTTTCAGGAGTCCTCGCCAAGTTTGGATCCTGTACAACATGGAGCCGCCATGGCAAGTGCAGAAACACAAGTCTTCAGAACTGAATTCGCTCAACAACCTTTTCAACTGGACCATGGGCTACGGGGGAAACTCCGACATCGTGGCCAGGTATGGGTTCGTAGGAAAATCCAACGCTGTCGTGTCATCAGGCGAGTTGGACAATGTGTTCACCGAGAAGACGAAGGATGTGGTGTGGTTCGTCAGCGACTGTTCTACAGACAGCAGAAGGGAAGACTACGTGGAAGAACTGCGAAAGTTTATTGATATCGACATTTTCGGTAAATGCGGACACTGCAAGTGCTACCCGTCTCAGTCGTCGAGTTGTTACGAAGGCGTCTTGCAGAGTTACAAGTTCTACTTGTCGTTCGAAAACGCCATCTGCAAAGACTACGTGACGGAGAAGTTTTTCAACGTTTTCAACTACAATATCGTTCCAGTTGTCTTCGGAGGCGCTAATTATTCAAATCTGGCTCCTAAGGGTTCTTTCGTTGACGCGACTAAGTATCCGCAACCGAAACTGTTGGCTGAAGTTCTGATCGAAATAGCGAACAACGAAACTATCTATACGGAATATCTTACCAAAAAATTTTCATTCAGGGCTTATTTAGATCCATGGATGTGCAAACTATGCAACAAGCTCCATTCTTATAAAGAGAATTCAACGTTGAAGGACGTAAGTAAATGGCTCGATCAAGATAGTCAGTGTAACAAATGGAACATCTCCTCTCAGACATTTATCTATAAAACGATATAAAAATTGATGGGAATATATTTAAGATGTGTTTGAAGTGAGGGGGGGGGTAGGTACATATATATTTCGACTTGTGTGCTTGACCAGAGACCCGGTTATGAAGCCTTCGTCAAGCAAGACAGACACAGAAAGAATTTTTACTGTCACAGAGAAAGGAAGTACACCCAGGACGAAGGCGGGAATCGAACCCGTATCCGTTACAGCGCGCAGACTGCTAGCGTAATGGTCCAAACCACTCGGCCATCCGGGACCCATTTTGAAGTGATACGAACAATTTAAACTCTCTAGTACATACTGTTTCCATTTGGCAACATACACTTTAATCCACTTTATGACTTTAAAATATTAATAATGTTCAGCAACTTTAGCAATTTGTCATCTAATGGAAACTGTATTGGTGTTTTAGAATGAAAAAATTAAATTCTTTACAAAAAAATTTTTTATAGGGCAATTCCAAGCGTGGCTTACACTACATTTGACGATTTAACAAATATCGTTTGCATAGTTCAAAATTATTTTCTATTTATTCAACAACAAAAAAATATTGTATGTCAGTTTACCCCTGAACATATAGTATTTTTAGCAATCAGTAAAAACTTTTTTAATTTAATATTTCACAAAAAATAAGTAATAGATAAAATAGTAATCATAGACACGAAAATCTCTATTTTTTTAAAAAAATGTCAGTTAAAACGTTCTTCCACCAAGCTCTTCAATTGTTCAATAATTAAAAAGGGAGTCCCTCAGGGCTATC
Source organism: Oedothorax gibbosus (assembly GCA_019343175.1). Lineage (NCBI taxonomy): Eukaryota > Metazoa > Arthropoda > Arachnida > Araneae > Linyphiidae > Oedothorax > Oedothorax gibbosus. The sequence continues at coordinate 1,758,281 of CM033279.1, forward strand.
TTGTTGTCATAATCTTTATTAATGACAATTGTAACTTGAATATTTTTAGTAAAATGTTTATTTACGCGGATAATACTGTGTTTTAATGTATTCTACAAAAACATACGAGTTGTTAAACGAAATAAACACATCATATGTAATTAAAATTAAACAATGATTTTTAGAAAATGATTAAAAATAAATAATGAAAGGACAAAACATACAGTCCTAAAATAGAAATATTTAATAATTTAATATCTTGGTTTGCGTGTTCAGCAATCATTTAAATGGGATTTTAATGTTCAAAAAGTAAATAAAAAGTTGTGGCGTTTTTCTTACTTATGCATAAATTATTTTTATATTATGCATTTTTTAGGTCACTTGAAAAAAGTTATAAGTTAATTTTTTATAAAAAAAAACTTTGTTTCTCTTAGATTATATCTGTATAATATATACCTGTATAATATATATCTGTATAATATAACCCTCTATTTATATAAAAACAGTAAACTTAGCGCTCATAAAGAAAATAAAAATTATTTCATTAGGAAAAAATCAATTAAGACCGTATCTTAAGCAAATAGATAAAAAAAAATTCTAAAATGTTTTAAGTATATATCCCGCATATGGTTTAATTTAGTACATGAAGAATTGCAAAAACTTGAAGTGTAGCCAAATTCAAAAATGATCTTTAAAAATTACATTTAAAATAGATAGATTGTAGATAAAGATTGTTTACTAATCTAATAATTTATTTAAACAGTCATACTTGTATTACTTTAAGTGGACGCGGTACCCAAAAATTAAAGCCTGTATTTTTATCGCTAGCATTCAAATTAAACTATTTTTACAAAGAACTAACATTCAATAAACATATACACAAAAAAATTGAAACATAAGTTTTTTTAAAAATTAAAAAAATTGAAAAATTGAACGTTTTTTCAAAATGCTACTCCTTCTACAATTTTTAAAAAAAAATTGGTGTATTTCTTTGCAAAATGTTTCGACAACATCTATTAATAAAAGTTGGTGTGGATATTGAGATATCAGCTAAACCAGAACAGTTTTGTAGCTTTATGTATAAAAATAGCGAAAAAATAAGATTTTTTACAAATTTTCAACTTTATCATTTAAAAAAAATCTATTCACACTAGACCTTATCCCATACCAACTTTTGTTAATCGTACATGTCTCAACGCAGGAAAAAAATTTGGAGCTCTACATTAATTTACCTGAACGCCTTGGGGTTTTAACTATTCACAAGCTGAAAAAATTAAAAATTAAAAAAATCAACATAAAATTGCAAAAATCATTTTACCAAACCATTAGATATCATTTTCAATAAACATCCACCATTTTTAAGTATTCCTTCTTTTTTTTGCCATATCCTTACATCACAGCGTTCGAGCATGTTTAATTTTTTGCTGAGTAGCCCTAAATTTTGGGTAAGGTAAGGTAAGGTAATCGTTTCCGGCTGCCTATTATTAGCCTCCTTCAGGAGCTTTAACACAGCCAAATAACGCCTCGTAATTTAGAACCCTGGTCAAGTGACGAGGTAAAAAATTTTGGGTAATGCGTCCCTTTAAATCACGTCTTTATTTTTGTAAACTGTGTGTACTTATTAAATTTTAAATTTTTATGCTATTTTATTATATCCTAGAGCATACTGTAGTGTTTGTTAATGTATGGATAAGTTGCCCCAACCTAAAATCAATAAGTTTTACAGTTCGTTGTTTGTGCCACCTTGTGCCTTGCTTTGTGTGCGTGTTAGCGGCGAATGATCGCGGGTCTCCAAACCAAAGTGACTTGGTGTTGATCCAATAAAAAAAATATTTTTTCTAAGCCACATTTCTACGGCTGTATTGAATATTTTTACAAAGATTTTTGGGTCAAAGGTCCAACAACTATGGAACATCCCTCCGACCCACCCTTGGTTTTATACAGGGATTGGAGTAACGCGTTACTTGTAACGCCGTTACTTGTAACAGTTACTTTTTTAGGTAACGTCGGGTAACGCCGTTACATTTTTCAGAAAGTAACTGTAACTGTAACTTAGTTACTTTTAGCGATAACGAAGTAACGAAAAATTGCGTTACTTTTCCGTTACTTTCCGAAGGCTGTCTGATGCTTATTTATAAATTCCACTCCTAAGAGAGAAGGGAACATTTCGCATTCCCGAAATCTGAGCTTTTCTTGGGAGGGAAAAAGCAAACTAGCATTGTCCACTTTGGCTGCTAACGGCAGCCAGAGTTGTGAAATTGTTTCGTTAATAATGATTTTCTTTGAAAAATGGTAAGATGGATAAATTACAATTTTTCTCATAACTTGAAATTTCAAAAAGTAACTGTGAATCGTTACTTTTCGTACTAAGTAACTGTAACGTGTTACTTTTCATATTAAGTAACTGTAACGGTAACAGAGTTACTTTTTTAAAGTAACTTTTCAATCCCTGGTTTTGTAGATAGGTTCCTGGTGTACACTTTACATAAGAGCTAATAGAGCTACACAGTCCAACATAGAGTAGGCTCATAAACATACGAATCAGGTGTCTCTTTTGAACTTAGACAAAAGACCTATTTAACGTGCACAAAGTGATACTACACAGGCTTCTCCCGAACACATTTTACACTGCCTTTTGGTCTGGAAAAAATTTTCCTCTACTCTAGGTCCTCTTCGGGGCTGGGGAGCCCAGTCCGTTAGGCATTCGCCTAGCATGCGGCAGGTCCCAGGTTCGGGTCCGGGCATCGCCGAAAATAACTGCCGACCTATAAATGGCCCGTGCAGCCAAAAATGTCCGACGAATAATACCCCGTGTAGTGGGAGTGAACGTTAAACATCCTTCAAAGTCCTAACGCTGCGTACGGTGGCGCCCTTAACGGTTGCGTTGGGTGTCTACTCAGGTGTCGGCTTGTCATTTGACTGTGGTTCTAAAATACGACGCCCGTCGCCAACAGCCCTCGTGTAGCTCTAGTGCGACGATAATTCGAACTAACCTAGGTCCTCTTCTAGTATTTGATTTCTTGAAGACTTTCGAGCTCATGGACTTGGTCTAGCCTGCGGCTGGACCAAGAGGGATAAGTCAACAACAACAACAACAAAGGTTTTTTTTTATATGATAAATGTACTTACAGGACTTACAGGTCTCTATAATCCCACTTTTTGAAATGGGTTCGAATATTTTTTTTTAATATTTAATAAATAATTTTACAACAGAATATTCGAACCCATTTCAAAAAGTGCGATCATAGAGACCTGTAGGTCAGTTACATTTATCATATCAAAAAACCGTTTGTAAAAATACTCAATGCAGACGGGGGGAAAAAAATGTGGCTTAGAAAACTTTTTTTCCATTCGATTAACACAGAGGCACTTTGGTTTGGAGACCCGCCGTCATTCGACCACATTCGCCCTTAAGATCAATATGTAGGGTAGGGTAGGTACATATATATTCCGGCTTGTGTGCTTGATCAGAGACCCGCTTATAAGCCTTCGTCAAGTAAGACAGACACAGAAAGAACTTTTACTGTCACAGAGAAAGGAAAGTACACCCAGGGCGAAGGCGGGAATCGAACCCGCACCCGTTACAGCGCGCAGACTGCTAGCGTTATGGTCTGCGATCCAAACCACTCGGCCATCCGGGCCCCGATCAATATGTAATTGTGTTTCATGTTGCCAGGACAAGATTGGGCACTTCGTCGATCAATGTAATAGGATAAATAAAGTTTATTTTCGATCTTTTTCTCCCATTTTTGACTGAGCATATCCATTATTTTTGCACGAAACATGAAAATTTTTCGGTCAATATTTGGAAAGTGATCAATATGCACCCACACACATGTCGATTTTCACTTTCTTACCTAATATGAAATACAAGGTAATGAAGTAAGTAAGGTAATGAAAGCATTGCGGTGGGGTCGAAAATCCGAAATGGCGATTTTGTGTTTTCTACGCGTTTTTGACAGTGCTAATAGGGTACTTGACTAAATTTTTTTATTGGCCTAAAATATTCTTATGCTAAAAATATTAGACCCGTATTTTTTCTTTTTTTCAAATACCCCATAAAAAGGCAGAAAAATGAATTTTAAAATTAGGACGAAAAATCACTCCCGAAAACGCTTCCTGGCTGTCACGTGGTATCTGTGATGTCACTAGTGACTATAAACAAACTTTGAAACACCACATTGGAATCGATTTTAGGCAAATTTGAAATATCCGCTTCTGTAAAAAGCCTTACATTATCTCAATACTTATTATTTCAAGAGTAAATTAGATTAAATCAAGTTTAATCAGAAAACAAAAAACATCACGCCGGTTTGTTTATAGTTACTAGTGACGTCAGCCAAAGCGTTGTGTTTGTGATCACGTGATGATCACGTGATAAAATGCCTTTTTAAAATGATTTTTTTTTTATGATTTAAAGATTTATTTTGCAAAAAAAATATATGCATTTGTTATTTTTAACTTTCAACTATAATTTAAATAATATTGGAAGGTATTTTGGCGATGCAGTCAAGTACCCTATTCAGAGAAAGTGGTTTTTTGAAAATTGATCTGTCTGAACCATAGATATAGGCCGTAGTGAGCCTAGTGGTCAGCGTCTCGGTCTCGGGATCGGAAGGTCCTGCGATCGAGTCCCGGTACCACTGAAGACCTACCGAGTATATGCGGAGTACGTGCTCGTTAAATCTGTTGGGTCCGAAAGTCCTCTAAGTTCCCATACCAAATCAATACCTCTGGGGGTGACAAGCCAATTCTGGGGATCCTCTAGTTGGCCTCTGTCTCTAAAAATTAGATGGATCCACTTATGTGTGTGTGTTGTCTGTTGTGTCATGTCTTACTTGACGAAGGTTTATAAGCGGGTCGCTGACCAAGCACACAAACCTGAATATATATGTCTACCAACCAACCAACCATAGATATCATAGTTAAAGTATTAGATTGGCAGATCACGTGACCTCCAATGCTAACGACGCGACGGGACGCGCATGGAGACCATAGACATAAATAGAATGGACTGCTTATTGCTCTGTCAAGCAGCTTCTAAAAGCGTACCAATCATGAAAATCGCCAAGAGGAGAAAGGTTGCAACATATGGCAATTTATCGCTACTGTTTCGTTAGAACTATGCCAATTGTCGCCAGACCTGAAAATCAGGTAAATCTAGCCTGGCAAACCGCAATGGTGACTTACATCAATGTCCAAGTCACGTGGGTTTGCTGTTGTGTTCAATTAGAAATATTTGCTTCCATTCGTTTTATCTCTGTTAGATGCCTAATTTTTGTGCAGTTTATAAAATGTAAACAGGAATTAAAAAAGGATATGTGATACTTAACAGGTAAGATTGCTGAGATAGGTATATTTATAGTAATTTATTCCTAAAAGCCTTTACCTTGATAAGAGTAAATTATTATATGAGCTCTTTTTAAAGTCAGGGATTATTTTCTTGATAAAAATATTCTGTAAAAATTCGAATTAGCCTTCTGCGACACATGCATTAATCAGATCCACGATAATATAACGATAAAAAATAATGTTTTTTTTTATTAAAACAGCTGCTATAAGTTGCCAAAAATAGCAATCTTTTTCACCGAAATAGCAATTAATCTTTGTTCCTTTCTCAACTTATTTTTCATACCACTAGATTGTCGGCCTCATATGTTCAAGTCGTTGTGAAAAAACTCGCCAACTGGTCGTGATCACGTGCTGGGGTAAATCTTACCCCAGCACGTGACCCATGAGGGGATCGCTTTAGGTTTGCCAATGCGCAGTCCATTCTATTACATGTCTCTGATGGAGACCAGACTAAGAGGGCAATGGGGCCAGGGTTGCCACCAGTTTTAGGAGAAAAACACTACGAAAAAATACCTTTTAATTCTAAAATTACAAAACAATACCATAAAAATTTTAGCTGCATTTTGGAATCTTTCTAGTGACTTTAAATTAAAAAAAGGGGAACTCTTTGCTAGTAATTTTATGGTATGCTTTTGTAATTTTAGAATTAAATGGTATTTTTTCGTAGTGTTTTTCTCCTGAAACTGGTGGCAACACTGGCCCCATTGTCCTCTAATTCTGGTCTCCCTGCGCGTCCCGTCGTTAGCATTGGAGGTCACGTGATCTACCAACCTAATACCTATAATATCTATGGTCTGATCCCAATCTATAGCTCGAGATGAAACAGCTAAGGACTTCAAATTTGGTACACAAGTTCAAATTACCTGTCGGACGTCATAATAAGGTTTTCGAAAAAATCGGGCATGCAAAAAAGGGTAACTGCCTTAGAACGTTTTTGATTTTAGCTGCCATGATGAACGATTTTTTAAAAAAAAATAGTCTTTAAACTAATTTTCTTACTTTAGTAACGAATTTTTTAATTTTAATCCTAATAAAAGCTACACATTTATGTTTATGTCTTTCAGAAATTAATGAAAAATTGTTTTAAAGTTTTCAAAAGTCAGATCGGTAACGTGTCGCAATTAGCTATGCATACATCACACAGATATCGTATTCGTTTTATATCTTCATAACAAATGTACTTTAAAATGAAAACAACATTATTTAATGTATTTTATCAAGATTATGCTTAATTTTGATTTAAAACAAGTAGGTTTGTAACAGAATCTGTCACTTAACCCGCTTCCACACAACAGTTATGTTTAACAGGTAAAAAAAAGGCGCCAAACACAGCAACTATATTAAACATTTAAATGCTAAATTTGGCTAGTTTTTTTTTTATTTCGAAAATTCAATAAGCATTACTTATCGTTTGCAAAAATTTATTTACATTTCAAAGAATAAATATGTAATATTCCTCTATTTTAAATGGAATGAAAACATTCCATATCAATGTACAAAGAATCTCGTAGTGAAATATATTTGACGTCATTTCAAACTGATCGATGTCGCAAAAATAAATTTATTTTAATTTATTGTCTAAAAGAATTAAAGTTTCTCGAGCGAAAGTTGCGAATGGCAATGGTGATTTAATTCTAATAAAAACGGCATCTTATGCTTTTTAAATGAGCATTCAATTTTGCAGGGTTTTTTTTTTAATAATTGAAGTACTTTACTTCGAATACGAATTCTTCTCTGAAATTTTCAATGTATTCTAATTTCGATGCCCTGAATTTTTTGACGTATAGCACTTGTCCGTAACATTTGTAGTTCGGGCTATGAAAGTGGATGACGGACAGACAGACGGACAGAAGGACTGAACGATTATAAAACCTTCCACTTTTTACGTTATAAACGTAGTGTGGAAGCTAAAAAGCTATCTTTGAACATTGGTCCGTTTTTCAGTTTGTCTTTCTTACCGAAACCATTCTGCAGATTGAGCTAAAAACGCTGACATTTCAAATTTGGTGCACGAGTTCCAAGTATCTGTCTGACGTCATAATTAAGTTTCCGAGAAAGTCGCGCATTCGCAAAGGATAGCTTCCATGCGAAAAGAACTACAAACTTCACGTTTAATTCACGAGTTCCCAGTACCTGTCGGACGTCAAAATATAAGGTTTAAAAGAAAATCGCGTATACGCAAAGGGACCTAAACTCATTTGACTTAGGTTCTCTCCGCAAAATTAAACCTCGGCATATACTTTAACATCCACTGAGAGCTCAGATTCATTGCAATCTGAGCATCAAAATGGGTAGCGAGAGTCGCCTTTATAGTGCCACAAAAAAATGGTTCGGAATACAGAAACGTAAAAAGAATGATAAATCTTAAAGTTTGATTTAATAATTGAAGGGTCTGCTGCAAAAAGGAGGTAGCTCCAGTTTTTGGGAAACCAAAAAAAAACGTTTAAAAAATTCAAATTGTAAGTTATGTAAAAATATTGTTGTTGCTTACTTTCAATTATGAAGTTTACAGGAGTTGTATTCTTTTGGTGCCAAATAAAAGAGTTTTTTTTTTTTGGCACAAGAAAGTGTTTTAAGTTAAGTGTTTCAGTTATGTTAGTGTAACAGCTATGGTGGAGCTACCTCCTTTTTGCAGCAAACCCTTCAATTGGTATATCCAGTAGCCAGGCAACGCACACACTGTTGCCAACGTCACAGGTTTAACCACCCAAAAAAAAACAGCCCCGTTAAAAAAAATGTAAATATGAAAATCTTTCGGCACATGATTATTACGTCCTTACGAAAGCGTGATAACTTAGCGTGATTGAGATTTCGAGTGACCTCGATACAGCCAAACAACTCAGTCTACGCTCTCTCGTCAGAGGAACCGGTAGAGCGGAAAGCAACGGTCATATTCTATCCAGTTTTCCACTAGTCACGTTCAAAATGTGAGGGGTGAATTTTACCGGCATTTTTCGGTTACTTTACTTGCAGGAAATGTGATAAGTAAGTACAGTTTAACTCTTTTACAGTTACAAGTGTCAGTGCTAAATGGATTACATCTGTTTGTACACTGAATTATGATTTAATTTTAATTAGTTGCTTATTTTAAAGTTAGCTGTACAATTAGTAAAAATATCTATCGCGATAAAACAAAATAGTTAGAACATAAAATTTACTTTTTAAGGGGACACAGTCCTCAATGAACCTCAAAAATGGCAAGATTTGCGATTTTTTTTTTATTTGTGCTAAAATTAAAGTTTTGAATAATCTAAATAAGTCTACCAAGTTTTAAAAGTGTAGCTATATTTTTAAAAAAGTTATTCCATTTTTTATGCGTAAAGGTAGGATAAAAATGCAAACAAATGAAACCTTTAAATGTGTTTTTCATGGTGTTCATTTTTTCTTGAGGGCAAGTTTTTCAAAACACTAAGGCTTTTTTAATTATTTATAAAAGTCTAAGAAATTTTGTATGCAGTCTGTCAAATATGTTAACATTAAGAATTGGCATTAAAAATGTTTTCAAAAGTAATACTTTTTTTATAAAAAAAATACTAAATCGAAATTTTTCAAATATGCTAAAATAATTTGGTATTTTCTAGATAAATATTTTTTATGAAACAACACCACTGAAGATAAATCAAATTTGGAAGCCAATTCTTATGTGAAACAGTTTAAAGTACTTGAGAAAAAAATTGGGTTAAAGTATTTGTATTTAAAAAAGCCTTAGCATTTTTAAAAAGTTCAAAAAAAATTTAATAATTTTAAAATAAAACTAATTTTTGATTTTTTTGTCATATATTGTTTTTAAATACAGATTGAACTAATAAAACATCAATTTTATAGTGAATATGTCAAAAATAAAGATTTTTTTTTAAAAGTGGTACCGTACGTGTCCCCTTAAGGAATTTATTTTACCCCTTTCTATACTGCTAATTACTAAATTATACTGACCAACAATGAAATTTTGTTGAATGTGAATTACCATTTAGTTGGTTGGTTGGTTGGTTGGTAGACATATATATTCAGGTTTGTGTGCTTGGTCAGCGACCCGCTTATAAACCTTCGTCAAGTAAGACAGACACAACAGACAACACACACACATAAGTGGATCCATCTAATTTTTAGAGACAGAGACCAACTAGTGGATCCCCAGAATTGGCTTGTCACCCCCAGAGGTATTGATTTGGTATGGGAACTTAGAGGACTTTCGGACCCAACAAATTTAACGAGCACGTACTCCGCATATACTCGGTAGGTCTTCAGTGGTACCGGGACTCGATCGCAGGACCTTCCGATCCCGAGACCGAGACGCTGACCACTAGGCTCACTACGGCCCCAGTTTATGTTGTTGTCGTGGTGCCGCCAGGCCATAGCTGGAAGGCAAGGGCGGTGCAATAGCATCCGTTGGCACAAGGCTTTGAGTACTCGTGAGAGGGTGGATGTCTGACTTCTACTCCGAGAGGCCGCCACCTCCTGAATTTAGGCACGTCGCTGGAGGGGAGAGGCATTTTTCTCCAGACTACCTACACCCATAGTACTGCGCTATGACCGCCCACATGAGCCAAGTTTTAGCGAGCACGTACTCAGTACAACACAAATAGCCTTTCCTTTTCCAGGATTCGACCCTGGGCCCACTCGCTTGACAAGCGATAGAGTCGAAACCATGAAACTGAGACTGTGGGGAGCCTAGTGGTCAGCGTCTCGATTTCGAGATCGGAAGGTCCCGTGATCGAGTCCTGGTACCACTGAAGACCCACCGAGTATATGCGGAGTACGTGCTCGTTAAATCTGTTGGGTCCGAAAGTCCTGTGGTCGGTCATTGCGCAGTTTACCACTGGTACAGGTCAATGGATACTATTTCCCTCCCCTTCAGGGACATGTCTAAATTGTGGAGGTGTCGATAGATGGCAGCATCTGTCTTGTATATGTGTGTATGTCGTGTCCGTCCTTCTTGACGAAGGTTTATAAGCGGGTCTCTGTGACCAAGCACACAAGCCTGAAAATATATGTCAGCCAACCACCCAACCAGGCATGAAACTGGCTGGGAGACATTTTAGTCTTTAATATTAATTAAGGACCAAAACGCGGAGTTGCATTAAAGACTGCGGAAAAATGCAATTCCTCTTCTGTTTTTATTGAAAAAAATGTCTAGTAAAATTAACAATAATATCAGTAACGGCCCCGTCCCTTCCTTCCGGGATATGTGACGATATCTAAAGCCAGCTTGAACCGATTTTGGGTGTTTGTTTAGAAAATTTGTCACGTAATTTTATAATGTTCTCAAAAATGAATTTCTAGAAAGAGGTAGTAAAAATTATTAATATCTCTTGTGCTTCATAAAGGGGGGGGTGAAAAGAGATAGACGGATATAAGTATCAGAGGTAGGTCTCTGATGTCATACCTTTCAAATAACAACAAAAAAATTAAAGGTAGGCAAGGACCGAAATCTTCGCCATGTCAATAAACAACTTTTCAGATTTTAATTCTTTCTAAATTTAAAAAAAACAAGTAGGGGTTTGTTACAGAATCTGTCACTTAAACCGCTTCCACACAACATTTGTGCTCAACAGGAAACAAACTATTGATACACCTCAGAAATAATTTCGCCAAACAGAGCATTTAGCTAGTTGTAATTAAACATTTAAACGATAAAATTAATTATTTTTATTAATCTTCTTTCTCAGATTTAATAATTAGACTTTATCGTTTGCTTCATTTGTTTGAAGTTCGAAGAATAATAATGTAATCTTTTTTAATAAATATCTTTGTGTCGACACAATTTACCATTTGCATTTCTTTCGAAAATTCAGTTATTTATCGTTTGTTAAATTAATTTACAGTTCGAAACATATATAATTAGTGCAATTGATGCTTTAAAAATAAAAGCGAAACTTTGCATATTTTTATGCCAAGTTAGAATTCTCTATACATCATTATCTGAATTCTTCAACATATATAATAAACCATCAACAAACTCTTTTGTGATATTACAACAATCCAAACTGAATTATATCGCATAAATAAATATACTTTCAAAAGTTTTTATTTTTATTTAAAAAAGTTTCTCGTATGTTTAACGAAATGTGCAACAGTGAAAATATTGAATAAAAATGGAATTTACATGTTATTTCAATGTAGATTAACTTTTTAGTTATTTAAATTTTAAATAAACTTCGTTTAAATTTTTTAATGAAATTTGGAATGTAGCCTAATCTGATTTTTTGCTTCAAAATGACGTATCCCACTTGTCTGTGGGACTTGTGGATGACAACAGTGAAAATATGAATAAAAATGGAATTTGCATGTTATTTCAATGTAGATAAAATTTTGTAGTTATTTAAATTTTAAATAAACTTCTAATTTAAATTTTTTAATGAAATTTGAATGTAGCCTAATCTGATTTTTTGCTTCAAAATGACGTATCCCACTTGTCTGTGGGACTTGTGGTTCTTTGTGAAAGTGGTGAAGACTGACGACAGACAGATGGACGACTGAACGTTATATACCTTCCCCTGTTACGTATAAAACGTAGTGTGGAAGCTAAAAGTTTAAAAAGAATTGCAATTGTAAAGCGTTATAGATGATGAAAGGGGGGGGGGGGGGGGGGGGGTTTTTTTTTTTTTTTTTTTTTTTTTTTTTTTTTTTTTTTTTTGTAGTTATTTAAATTTTAAATAAACTTCTCATTTAAATTTTTTAATGAAATTTGAAATGTAGCCTAATCTGATTTTTTGCTTCAAAATGACGTATCCCACTTGTCTGTGGGACTTGTGGTTCTTTCTGTGAAAGTGGGTGACAGACGGACGGACAGACAGACGGACGGACTGAACGATTATAATACCTTCCTCTTTTTACGTTATAAACGTAGTGTGGAAGCTAAAAAGAGGTTAAAAAGAAATTTTCAAATTGAAAGGCTTATAGATAGATGGACGTACAGACTGATGGACAGAATGCATAAATGATTGGTCTCTTATATTATTAATTTCAAACATAAGAATTTTTCAAATGGAGCGGTTATAATGGAATTTGAAAGTAGAGTACGGATAGACAAATAGGCGGAAATCTTCACCACTTCAATAACCATTCAAAAGATAATTATTATTATTTCCATTTATAAAAAAATTGGTTCAAAACCAGACCAACGTATATTCTTTAATGGGTTTATTTTACAAGTTTAGTTTTGACCTCATTTCTATATATTTGAATAATAATCTTTCTTATCAAATATAAATATTTACGTAATAAAATATTATCTATTATAATAATAAAAGAAAGAGTCTGTTTGTCTGTGGATCGTAAAAGACCTACTGATACTGCCCTCAGAAATTCGAAATTTTTAAGATAGATTCCCTTTTATACCAACGTGTGCACCTGAGGCTTAGTTTTTAGCTTCCACACTACGTTTATAACGTAAAAAGTGGAAGGTTTTATAATCGTTCAGTCCATCTGTCTGTCCGTCTGTCCGTCTGTCTGTCCGTCTGTCTGTCCGTCTGTCACCCACTTTCACAGAAAGAACCACAAGTCCCACAGACAAGTGGGATACGTCATTTTAAAGCAAAAAATCAGATTAGGCTACATTCCAAATTTCATTAAAAAATTTAAATTAGAAGTTTATTTAAAATTTAAATTACAAATTTTTTTATCTACATTAAAATAACATGCAAATTCTATTTTTATTCATATTTTCACTGTTGTCATCCACAAGTCCCACAGACAAGTGGGATACGTCATTTTGAAGCAAAAATCAGATTTGGCTACATGCCAAATTTCATTAAAAAATTTAAACTAGAAGCTTATTTAAAATTTAAATAACTAAAAATTTAATCTACATTGAAATAACATGCAAATTCCATTTTTATTCAATATTTTCACTGTTGCCATTTCGTTAAACGTACGAGAAACTTTTGTTAAAATAAAAATAAATACACTTGAAAAAATATTTATTTATGTGATATAGTTCGGTTTGGATTGTTGTATTATCACAATAGAGTTCTTTAATGGTTCTATATATATGTATGAAGAAAGATGCATAGAGAATTCTAACTTGGCATAAAAAAAATATGCTAAGTTTCACTTTTATTTTTAAAGCATCAATTGTACAAATTATATATTTTTTGAACTGTAAATTAATTTAACAAACTATAAATAAGTGAATTTTCGAAAGAAATGTAAATGGGAAATTGTGGCGACAAAAATATTTATTAAAAAGATTACATAATTATTCTGCGAACTTTAAACAAATTTAGCAAACGATAAAGTCTAATTATTAAATCTGAGAAAGAAGATTAATGAAAATAGTTAATTTTGGCGTTTAAAACTTTGAATTACAAATAGCTAAAGGCCCTGTTTTTATTAGAATTAAATCACATTTGCCATTCGCAACAATCGCCCGAGAAACTTTAATTCTTTTAGACAATAAATTAAAATAAATTTATTTTTGCGACATCGATCAGTTTAAAATGACGTCAATATATTTCACTACGGAATCCTTGTATGTTGATATGAAATGTTTTCATTCTATTTAAAAGCGAGGAATATGACATATTTATTCTTTAAAATATAAATTGATTTTTGCAAACGATAAGTAATAATTATTGAATTTTCGAAATAAAATAAATGAAACTAGCCAAATTTAGCTTGTAAATGTTAAATATAGAATTAATGTTGTGTTTGGCGCGTTTTTTCCTGTTAAACACAAATATGTGGAAGCGAGTTAAGTGACAGATTCTGTTACAAACCTACTTTTTCATATTTGTTCCATTTTTAGAGAAAATTCGAATTTTCTGAAAAAATCCACCACTTTCGCTCAAATCCGATCATTTTTTCCCTTTCGTGTTGCCATTCGACAGAAGAAATTAAAATGAACACAAAAATTAATTAAAATTGAAATTGCTTTTATTTTCCTGTCATTACCTTCAGAAACTAAATTAATGATTTGAAAAATAATTTAACGTGCCAATGAGCTAAATGTGTTTTTTTTTAAATAAACCCAGAATAGAGGTTTTGACGTGAAATAACATTGTTATAGAATTACGGTTAATTTGGAATTTATCAGGAAAATTGAGATGACAGTAAGTTCATATTGAGGAAGATTTTTGTGATATGAGGATGTGCATTTTATAGTGATGTATTTTTATTTTGGAATTTTAAAACAATATAAGTAACGGGATTTTAATCTTTATAATGGACGGGAACAAAGGCAAAGCTTATTATCCAAAGCAAATTAAATGACACATATACTTGGATCGATTTGATATTCTTTTAGTCCGTGCGAAGAACGGGTATTTATTTGCTAGTAATTTATAAATGAATCGCATGTATTAATTCCTCTATTTTAAATGACGACTTAGTTAAAATGCGTATTATGGCTTTTGAATAAAGTGAAAAAACTTAAGAATCTGAAGTAGAGGATAAATAATAGTCGTCATCTTATTATAAACGGTATTATTTTTTTACTCTTTAAAAACAAGTATAAACTTTATTACGTGAAAATATAAAATTTAAAAAAAAAACTACAAATAACAATAATTGCATAATAATACAGCCACATGTTACTATTATTTTGCAAGAATTGCGTGGTGCCTTCATTCTGCTCTAGATGTATTGATATAAAAAATAAGTATTTATCTACGATTATTGAATAAAAATTTAAATATTTTATTGTAAATATGTGTTGATGATTAAATGAAATCAAGTGTAAATTAATCTGATCAATTAACGATTAGTAAAACGAGCTTAATTCGTGCCCATTTCTCATATTATCGCCTTACAAGTGTTACTCTGGTAACGTGATAGCCTGTAGCTGATATATGGGGACTAGAGGAAGTCAGCCCCCCCCCCCCTCCCCCATATGTATTAATTGTAATTGATAATTCATAAACTTATAATAATTTTAACGGATAATTCGTAGATTTTAATTAATTAAAATAGATAATTAGTAAATTTAAATTAATTGCAATTGCTAACTTATGAACTTAAATTAATTTTTATGGATAATTCATATATATGCTCCTTTAATTAAAAGGGTTGGCAATAGGTCTTAATCTTACAATTGATATTTAATGAACTTATAACTTATAATTAATTGTAATGGATAATTCATACACTCCTTCAATTTAAAAAGGATGAAAATAGGTATATTATCTCCCCCCCCCCCCCCCAAAAAAAAAAAAAAAAACGCGTAAACCAATTTCCAGCCTCTCGCGAAAATATCCAGTTTTCGACCTTGGTAAAAAAAATCTTTATTCCCTTCTTTCTGTGGCCCTGGGTTCGCCACACACGCAAACCCTCAAATAACATGCAACGTTAAAAGGCGCTCATTTTTCTATTGATTGCTACCAGTCATTTAGATCTTAATACATATACGTAGTAGCATACAGGCCTAAGCTACTGAGGAGTAAGGTAAGTTTGAATTATCGTCGCACACTAGAGCTACACGAGGTCTATTGGCGACGGGCGTCACAGTCAAGTTTAAAACCACAGTCAAGTGACGAGCCGACACCTGAGTAGGTACCCAACGCAACCGTTAAGGGCGAATTCGTACGCAGCGTTGGGAGCATATTTAACGTGCACTCCCTCTGCACGGGTATTATTTGGCGGACATTTTTTGGTTGCACGGGTCGTTTATAGGTCGGCAGTTATTTTGACAATGCCCGGGACCGAACCTAGAACACTTCGCATGCAAAGCAAGAGCCTTACCGACTGAGCTCCTCAACCTTGGTGAAGGCAGGTTGTTGTAATATATTCGGCAGATGTTTTGTTTGAATTTTTTAAAATAAAATTCATAATAGTTTAACGTTCAAGAACACTCGCTCACCATAAGTCATGATATGTAACGAAAATTCAAAAATTAGATTTTATTCGGTCGCTTAGACAAATTCACGTGCTATTTGTTATTTAGTTAGGTTGTAGCCAGATTTATCCCCTTTTTCAGAATCCTTTGGGGCTGGGGAGCCCAGTCGGTTAGGCATTCGCCTAGCATGCGGAAGGTCCCAGGTTCGGGTCCGGGCATCGCCAAAATAACTGCCGACCTATAAACGGCCTGTGCAGCCAAAAATGTCCGACTAATAATACCCCGTGTGGCGGGAGTGCACGTTAAATATCTTTCAAAGTCCTAACGCCGCGTGCCTTTAACGGTTGCGTTGGGTGCCTACTCAGGTGTCGGCTCGTCACTTGACTGTGGATCTAAAATACGACGCCCGTCGCCAATAGCCCTCGTGTAGCTCTAGTGCGACGATAATTCAAACTAACCCATGATATGTAACGAAAATACAGAAATCAGTTATATTTTAGTCTGTCGTTGGGGGGGGGGGGGGGGCGGCATATTCACGTGCTATTTAGTATTTAGTTAGGTTGTGTAGCCTGATTTATCTCCTTTTTCAGAAGTCTTCTATTAGTAATTCTTCTGACAACAGTTGAAATGTGGCGAGGGAAAAACGTTTTGGGATATAACTTAGACTATAAATTCAACTTTTAAAGTATTTACTTACCTATCTCTATAACTTCAACTTGCTGCTTTTCTTTTTGTTTATCTAACTTTTGACGTAATAAGTAAGTTTAGAAGTGCTCGTTAAGTTTGTAGGAGTCCAACGATCCGTAATATATCCATATCCTAGATGAACCCAGTACTAACGGATTTCAGATAGCACGACTAATTTTGCCTCCTTGGTGTAGGTATGCGCAGTAGCTACAAGTAAGTAATAATAGTAGTACAGTAGTAGTAATAATATAGAGAAACATTTGGGAACATATATTTTTTCACTAGATCGTGAAAGTCGTCATAACAGCACTATAAAGCAAACTTAAAAGGGAAATATCATCTGTGGTTATTATTAATTATTAAGTTTTAAAATACTCCAAAATATTCTGAAGGTGGCGACATTTTTAAATTTTATCAAACAGTAATTAAATAACTATAACCGGGTGTTATTTTCCTCTTAACCAAATTATCAACTATTATACGTGCTCGCATAAGCGGGTCGCTGACCAAGCACACAAACCTGAATATATGTCTACCAACCAACGTGCTCGTAAAATCTGTGGAGTCCAAAGTCCCGACGGCGTTAGCGTACGATGTCGCTCGAAGTTCCGTTGGGTGCCCGCTCAGGTGTCGACCTCGTCACTTGACCAGGGTTCTAAAATGCGAGGCGTTACTGGCTGTGTTAAAGCTCCTGAAGGAGGCTAGAAATAGGCAGCTGGAAACGATTACCTTACATTACCTTACATCAACTATTATCGGGGGCCGTAGGGAGCCTAGTGGTCAGCGTCTCGGTCTCGAGATCGGAAGGTCCCACGATCGAGTCCCGGTACCACTGAAGACCCACCTAGTGTATGCGGAGTACGTGCTCGTTAAATCTGTTGGGTCCGAAAGTCCTGTGGTCGGTCATTGCGCAGTTTACTTCGGGTACAGGTCCCTGGTGACTACTTCCCTCCCCTTTAGGGACATGTCTAAATTGTGGAGGTGGCGATAGGTGGCAGAATCTGACTTGTATGTGTGAGTATGTCGTGTCCGTCCTTCTTGACGAAGGTTTATAAGCGGGTCTTTGTGACCAAGCACACAAGCCTGAAAATATATGTGTACCAACCAACCAATCAACGATTATTAGCAAAAAAATTTGCCGTACGAAAATGAGCTTTATGCTTAAGTTTATTTAAATAAACAAAATATAAGACGATTAAAGACCATAGTCCTGAACAGTTTATGTAAGACAAATTAAGTTACACGAAAAGCAAATTTTAAAGTTAACGTTTTTATTCGGAAATGAAAGTGCTAATAGTATTCACAAAGTCGTTATATATGGGTTAATTTTGGTTGGTTGGTTGGTTGGTAGACATATATATTCAGGTTTGTGTGCTTGGTCAGGACCCGCTTATAAACCTTCGTCAAGTAAGATAGACACAACACACACCACACACATAAGTGGATCCATCTAATTTTTAGAGACAGAGTGCCAACTGAAAGGATCCCCAGAATTGCTTGTCACCCACCAGAGGTATTGATTTGGTATGGGAACTTAGAGGACTTCGGACCAACAGATTTAACGAGCACGTCTCCCATAATATCTCGGTAGGTCTTTCGTGGTAAGACCGGAGCCCCCGAATCGCAGGACCTTCCGAAGTCCCGAGTACCGAGACGCTGACCACTACGGTTACCTACGGCCCAATGTTATTCATAATGGTTGTTCATGTGATCATTCTGTAGCTTCTTCTAATGATCAGTACTGTTACATTACATAAAATCATGCATACGGATAAACTTATTTTTCGACATGAATAGAAAAAAACATATCACTTGGTGAAGTAAAAATTACCTAGGTCCTACCCTACCATAATTCTAGTAAAAATTACCTAACTTCTTTGAAATAAATTATAATATTTTGTCTCTACATATCTTATATAATGAAAAAAAAACTGGCTGAAACTGGTTATTTTCTTTTAATGATCAGTATAGCATCGGTTATTTTAGAAACCTAGCAATAAAACAACTCGGTTCAATCGGTTATTTTTTTTATCCGGTTTTAATCGAAACCAGTTAAAAGTAACTAAAAACCGGTTCCAGTTGCTTGGTTGGTTGAACGACTCCGGCTGTCTACTTAGGTTAGGTTTGAATTATCGTCGCACTACAGCTACGAGAGAGCTATATTGGTCAACTGGTGACGGGCGTCGTAATTTAGAACCACAACTGTGTGATGAGTCAACACCTGAATGCAGGTGTCACCCAACGCAGTTTTAAATGAATAATAATAATGAATATAATTAATAATGAACCCATATCATATAAATCCATTATGATATATTTTATGACGCCATAATCCATTAATTTGTCTAACTGAATTAAATTTTTCCTTAAGTTTAGGGGCTCGTCACTTGACTGTGGTTCTTAATTACGACGCCAGTCGCCAACTGCCGTCGTGTATCTCTGGAGCAACGATAATTCAAACTAACAATAATCTTCAGTTTAACCGGTTAAAATGTTTATTCAAACCGGCTTTTGAGTTTTAACCGGTTCAGCTAATAAAATTATTTTGCCCATATATGACCGAAGCCAAAAACCGGTTTAACTGTTTCCGGTTTTCCATCCCTGTGACCAAAATGGTTTTTGCACATTCGCGGTTTTGTCATTTTACCGACGATATGTCATGAACCTAACCCAAAGAGTTCTATAGTAGGGTAGAGACTGAACCTGGCAACAGCACCATGGACCAACACGGAGACAATATAGGGTGGCATGGGGCCCGATGGCCGAGTGGTTTGGATCGCAGGCCATAACGCTAGCAGTCAGCGCGCTAGTAACAGATGCGGGTTCGATTTCCGCCTTTGCCTGGGTGTACTTCCTTTCTCAGTATCAAAATTATAAATTAACTAGCACTTTTGCCACTCTATTCGGGCTCCGTAGTGAGCCATGGCTGCCGATGGCAGCTCAGTACGAGTCGTTCCTCTACCCTACTATAGAACTCTTTGATCTAACCTAATGAAATTTTTCTTTACATATACTCACATTTTGCAAAAATTGTAGTTGCAGAGTAGTAGTACTTGTCCCCACAACTTTGTGAAAATGAAACAATTATTTTTATATATTTGTTTTTAATTAATATAATCTTGTGTGTATTTAGGTTGAAGCTGATGATGTTCAAGTCATGCCGAACTCTCAAGAAGAATAAAATATTATTTGGTTCAGTGTTCTTATGCATATTATTTGTGACTTATTTCATATGCATCTTCATAGAAACTCCAGACCCAAACAATGAGATTGTTATAAACGTCAACGCAAGTTATCCATCTGACATCCTTGGAACACACGAACCATTACCTGACAGACTATTAAACAAAAAACTGACATTCGATCATGTGTATGAATCTCGCATGGTCGGATTCCCTCCGGATTTAAAGACATTCGTTCCTGCACAAGAAGTAAAGATAATCTTGATGTGGACAAAATGGAACCATTTATGGAACACGATCAACTACTATTCGCTGCAGAACGGGCGAAAGCAGTTCGTGGACTGTCCGAATTCGAACTGCGTCGTCACCAACCGAAGAAAATATCTTTCTAAAGCATCTGCAGTGGTCTTTCACTTACTGGACACCAAATATGAAGATCTGCCCCCAGAGAGGAATCATCGGCAACGATGGATTGTGTATAACATGGAACCCCCTTGGCTGATAACCAGGCACCATCCATCGGACCTGTACCGATTCGACAATCTTTTCAACTGGACCATGGGCTACAGAGAAGATTCGGATATCCCAGCCAGGTATGGATTTACCACCAAATCCAGATATCCTCAGTCGCGATATTACGATGGTGTTTTTAAGAATAAAAAGAGGAATGTTGTCTGGCTTGCTAGTGACTGTGGTACAGACAGCAGGCGGGAGGACTACGTGAAGGAACTTCAGAAATACATCGACGTCGACGTATACGGCAGTTGCGGAAACTACACATGCTATCCTTCCCAATCGATCAGCTGCTATAACACCCTCTTTAAAAGGTACAAGTTCTATTTATCGTTCGAGAACGCCATCTGTAAAGACTATGTTACGGAAAAGTTCTTCAACGTTTTTAACAGCGATATAATCCCCGTTGTTTTCGGGGCAGCTGACTATTCTAAATATGCTCCTGAAGGTTCTGTTGTCCACGCTGGCAAATATCCCCAGCCACAGAAGATGGCAGAAAAACTTTTGGAGATTGCGAGCAAAGAAAAACTGTTCATAGGCATTCTGAAAAAGAAATCTGCATTCAGGGCATATTTGGACCCGTGGCCATGCAGGTTATGTAACAAGCTGCATTCGTCAAAAAGTTTATCAGTTTTGAAGAATGTTGAAAAATGGCACATTGATGACGCACAATGCAAAAAATGGGACATTGACAGCAAAACATATACAGAGATTATTTGAAATAACCTATATCTGAATTATAATTTTTGCATATGATAAGTTCCTTGGAAATATTTAAAATTTCTTATATTAATTAAGAATAAGTATTGGCTAATTCCATACAGAATTATCCATTCTGTAGTGTAAAAGTCAAGTGTGTTGAAAAATAATTATCACTACAACTTTTAACATTAATGAAAAAAACTAGTGGGATATTGATATATACTTACTGCAAAACTAATTACTAAAACCAGATTTATTTAATTTAAAAAGCTTTTTTTTTAACTTGTGAGTTACAAGACAAAAATCTTTAGTTCGATGGAATCAGTCGATAATAAAAAGTTTTTGCATTTAAAGAGAAACTTGTTCCCCAACAAAGAAACAAAATCTACATAATTAAAATAGAAATACTAGTTTATATTATTTAACCACTAAACTGTTTTAAACATAATGTTTAATCATTCTCTTGCTGCCCTGTTTTGCACTGAATGCTACTTCTCAAAGACTTATCCAGGGTTGCCACGGTACTTGAAAAGTCCTTGAAAAAATACATCGATTTTCAAGGTCTTGAAAAACAATCAACCTTGAAATGTCCTTAATTTTTTTTCTTAGAGATACCTTGGTTGAGTTTTCTTTAATTGTGTCAAATATAAACATAAGTCTTCAAATGTCGTCTTCTAAAGCTGTTGCAAATGTTAATTTTGGCTTCATTAAAAACACTTTTTCAATGTGAATCAGTTCCTATTTTAATTTTTTATTTATTGTTTATGTAGTATAATCCCAGAAGGCAGAGCAAGTGATTTTAGATGGATTTTTTAATAACTAAAGGGTTATTTTATAACACATATTTAAGTTCATTTGAAACTTAAAAATCTCTTATTCGTTTTTTAAATAAATTTTTTTAAACTATCGTGAGTTTTAGGAGTTGCATGTTCGAATATACAGTCCTTGAAAATGGAGACATATATATCCTTGAAAAGTCTTTAAATAGTCCTTGATTTATTTTTACCAAAAAGCGTGGCAACCCTGCTTATCCTAGTTTTCATATTTTAAAGCAATGTTGTTGGTTTGTTATACTAATTAATCAAAAAACCAAGTATCTTTGTTTCATTTTGGTTAATTGAATCGAATTAGATTTAAAAAAAAAGTTAAGAGCAAAACAATCTCATCTATACAAAGTAACCAAAAAATGTTTACTGCTTACTTTTTTCTAGTCATGTCTATTTTACTTACGTCACATTATTATTACACCATATACACTGCTCAAAACAATTAGGGGAGCACTTTGCATACTTTTGTTAACCCTTTCAGTTCCAACTTATTTTTTTATTCTAAGAATCTAAAATTTGTAAAATAGATTCATTATGCATCCAGAATGAAATGGTAGAAAACAGTTAAAATAATCTTAATTTTTTTAAACCAAAATTTAAGGGGAAGAAAATTTGGAATCAATTTTTGAATAAATTATAACAATAATTTTTTCGAAACTTTACTTGTTAAAATCAATTTTTAAACATCGAAGAATGTAAGCGTGAAGAATTTAGGGTCAATTTATTTCATAAAATTTTTTGGGAGAGAATTTTATTTTACCACGTTTTTCATATTTTCATTTAATTAAAACAAACATTTAATTCTTCAAAAGACATGATTCTTCCTTCTAATGATAAATAAGTGTGGGCTCAAGTTAGTGAGAAAAAAATGGCAAGCTGATGATTTCAAATGGAATCATTGGGGGTGAAAGGGTTTAAACCATGCATTCCTCTAATTCTTTTGAGCAGTGTAGTTGATATAACAATCTTTCAGCTTGTATTTTTATATCATCTGTTTTTCAATTATCACAACTTCACCTTTACAATGTTATTGTATTATTAACTTTCCAAGGGATACAGACGTATAAACCTGCCACCTGATAATCAGGTTTTCTAACAACGCACAATTTTTATTTTAACATTTAATAATTTCACTACATTTTAAAATTCAAAGTATGGAGGAGTCAATTATGATTATATGCAACAGAAATATTACTTAAAAAAAATTTAAGAAATTAAATTTTCTGTTAAAAATCAAAATTTTATGTCTGCAAAATTTTATGTCTCAGCCAACATTACCTTAAAATATAATTGTGTCTAAAATTTACTAAACTTATACTTGAGTAAATTCTCATGAAGTTTTTTATAAATAAAAAATAAGTGTTTATGCTAACCTTTTAGATTTGTTTAGTTTAGTTTGAATTATCGTCGCACTGCACGCTAACCTTTTAGAAATTTTATATATTGCTTTGAACATAAAAACTTAAGAAATATACAAAAAAATCTATTGAATTATCTTTGTGATATGGATGAAGTAAAAAATATTGTGATATGGATGAAGTAAAAAATATATTAACTTATAATTTCCTACAGAATCTCAACTCAAATTATTGGAACATTTATTTTTGCATATTTATCCTAAAACTATATCCCTTAATCTTAATATTTAGAGGACATATTAATATTTTTAACTAATAAACTAAAAAAAATTCCAAAACTAATAACAGAAAAAGAGGAAATTTCATTAACTAAATGATCAGTTCAAACCAGGCATTTTCATTAAGAGGGACCCATAAAGCTAATGTCAGTCCCATAAAGCTAATGCATTAGCTTTGAAATCACAACTTTTGCAAAAGAATTGCTTTGCCATCTTACTCCATTTTCACCAGGTATGTTGTAATATCAATATAAAACAAAATTGAAAAGAAAATAACATCCGGGTATTTAATTATCAATTGATAAAGTTTTAAAATATTGTCGCCATCTGATGTTTATTTTTGGAAATTTAAAACTTCAAAAACATATAATTAAATAACTAGATAACATTTTTGTTTCAAATCGATGTTATGTTGATTCCCATATCTGGGGGAAAAGGGCTAACATGGTAAAGCAATACTTCTGCGGAAGTTGTGATTCCAAAACTAATGCATTAGCTCTAGGGGACTGACAATCCCTCTTAAACATTCTTTGACTTTTCCAATTACAAAAAATATACTAAATCATTTCTTGTTTGACACAAACACATTTCAATTATTGTAGTACTTTGTAGGACACTATAACTTAGTTAAACTACATAAACAATGCCAAACATTGAGGCTTGAAATACTCCAAAAAACCAAACCAATTTTCTTACATAAAAGAAATCTTTAAAGACCACAAAAACATTTTAAAATGAGAAAAAAACGTTCAATAGAAATGAATTCATTAGAACATCCTAAAAATAGGACCATTACTGGGAACTTGTCCTACAACAAGCTTCATAGTTGTCAGCAGTCTCTAAATCCCGTAAATGCTTAAAATACTCCAAAAACCAAACCAATTTTCTTACATAAAAGAAATCTTTAATGACCACAAAAACATTTTACAATGAGAAAAAAAGCGTTCAATAGAAATGAATTCATAAGAGCATCCTAAAAACAGGACCATTACTGGGAACTTGTTCTACAACAAGCTTCATTGTTGTCAGCAGTCTCTAAATCCCGTAAATTTTCAGGGTTCGGTCCATACTGACTGATGCAAGGAAATGAGCATGTTGGCCGAAACGAACTCCTGTAGCAGTGGCTGTGTGGTCGTTGAAGGTTTTCAGGTTTTCCCACTGTTTGCACAGGTAAACCCTAGAAAAAACATGCATGAATTAGGAGTATGTTTTGATTGTGTTCAAGCTTTCCGAGTAGCAACCTTTAAAAGGAAATGTATAGAAATTTATATTCAAAACTAGGGGTGTGTAACACTACACAACATTCGTTGCTCAACAAATCACTGCATACATTTAAAGGTAATCATATACCTTATGCCCAGTGGCAACAAAAACCTGGTTCAACCGAATACCAAAAATATGGTTTCACGTTTCACCACACAGCCGTTGCAGCTACTAGGAACCATATTTTTGGTGAAACAAAGTGCTTAATTTTTAACAGTATAGTGCTTCGCATTGCCACGCCACAGGTCCGGGGATCGAATCCCGGATTGGGCGAGGTTGACCCATCCTTTCATCCCTTGAATGGGTCGATAAAATGGGTACCAAGCATGCTTGGGAACTAAACACTGGGGGTTCCGCGTGAGGCTGACTACCTTACCGGGACGTATGCCTAGCACCCCAGAGCCCTTGGTCACGAAAGCTGAATTGGGCACGGTAGGCCTTGGCTCGGTGATGGGCTGTTGCGCCGAGGAGTTTAGTTCATATACCTTATGAGGCAATTTCAATGGTTTTAAAACCTAAAAAGTTTCAACCATTTGTGCATATGCGATTTTCTCAAAAACTTAAGGGGATCGGACACCCCCATTCCCCGTCCTACCTCGATCGGGCTGGCTAATGCTAAGTCTATGGGGAAAAAATGATTTTTTTTCGGATGAAAAGCAATGAAATTATAGGAATAATTTGATGCGATTTTTTTAATTCATAAAACTCCAATTAAATTGTGGTTTGTTAAGGCTACTTTTTTTTAAAAGTTATTTACTTTTTTTTAAATTGAAATTTTATTTTTAGCGAAATATTTAAGTTAGTTAAAAGGTGAAAAACCGAAAAATTTTCTTTCTGGAACAAAATTTCAACATTTTTTTACTAATACAATATCTTTAAAGTTAAATTTAATTTTTTTAAGTAAGGGTTTTTGCGGAACTTTTAAGGTAAGTGTTTGAAAATTGGCTGAAACCACGCCTCCACACAGGCCACGCCTTTCAGGAAACTTTCGGGGGTCAGAGGTCAAAAACTCGTGGTTGGGAAGCGCACTTGGGGGTCTATCTTTGGGGGTTGTTATCTATTAGGGGTTCTTTTTCAAAAGAATCTTTGAAAGAAGATCTGGTGTTCCTTGTTTGTTAGATTGCTGGGTTTTTTTTTTTGCTTGCTGTTAAGAAATGCTTATTTTCTACTCTGTGATTGAGAGGTGTCGTTCTAGAGCCCGTCATTCCACTGCGCTCATAACGTGTAGTTGGTTGCCGCCATGATTTGATTTAAAGTTGCCTTAGCTTATTGTACTGTTCTGTGTTATAATTTGCATTATAAAGATTATTTTAAAATAGTTCAAGCTGAAAAAAGATTTCAGGATTTTAGTTTCGATAAAATTCTTTTACTATTTTTTTTTAATTATAAATTTAATTTTAATTATAAATATTTGTTTACTATGTATTTTTACAAAATTTTCTTAATGAAGTGCATTTTTTAATGATATAAATATTTTAATACAAAGTTTGAAAAAAATATGTAACTAAACAAATTGAATTTTTTCTAAAAAATCACACTCTTTATATAAAATACTTGCACTACTATAAGACTACGGACTCTTTCATTATACTTTACCATTTTACCATTTGTTTACGATAGAAACAAGTACCAAATTTATAATAATAAAAATGTAGTTTTGTGTGTTTATGTGTGTGTTCCTTATCTATAATAATAAAAGAAAGAGTCTGTCTGTGTGTATGTCTGTCTGTCTTCGGATCGTAAAAGACCTACTTATACTGCCCTCAGAAATTCGAAATTTTAAAGATAGATTCTTTTTAATACCAACGTGTGCACCTGAGGCTTAGTTTTTTTCATATTTGTTCCATTTTAGAGAAAATTCAATTTTCTGAAAAAATACACCACTTTCGCTCAAATCTGATAATTTTTTCTCCTTCCTGATGCCATCGGCTGAAAAAATTAAATAAAACTTAACGAAAACATTTAAAATTCAAAATGTTTATTTTATTCTTTCGCCATTACTTTCAGAAACTAAACTCATTATTTGATCTTATCTATTTCGCCTTAAAACCGTCATTTTTTTGGTAATCAACTACTTACAAATTTATTTTAGGAAGTATTTTACTACTTGTGAAAGGAAGTTTGCTAAAGGCGGCTCTTTTTTTTTCTTTGAATGCATCAAAGTAATGACCAAATGTAACCAAGTCGCGAAAGTACATCTACAAATCATTTAAAGTAAATCATTTCTACAACTAGTGTACTACATTGATGCGTACTTGAATGAGAGAGGAAAACATATGGCAAAACTAAGCTCTAGGCTTAGTAACACTACCCACTAATAGTCTAAATTTAGAAATCAGAAAAGTACGTATAACTCTCATTATTTGCACGAGTTTTTAAATATGATTTATTTTTTAACTATTTAATATAATACCAGTAATTGTAGAAACACAAGGAACATCGCTTTGTATGGGAAAATTTTCTTTTTTTAAAAAATATTTTAGTTATTTGTGTATATTATTTTTTAAAAAAAATATTTCAGTTTTTTTTAAAATTTAAATTTGATATTTTACACTACGTACTTGATTTATGTCATTGCAACTGCCTTTTTATCAGAAATATTGTATTTGAATTTGACTGATTGCTATACTATATTTTTCATTGTCCGTGCATAAAATGGAGCGATTCATTGACCCTTTTCCAACTGTAGGATAAGTTTATGCTATCTTTTTATAATTTTTTATTATTTGTTTGATAAAAATAATTGTTAATTGTATTTATATTCTGGAAGTCCAGAGAAGCTCCCTAGTATCTGTTTGATACAGTGGCGGATCCACGGGGGGGGGGGGGGGGGGGGGCGGGGGGGGGGGGGGGGGGGGGGGGAATTTCCCTCCCAAAATCTTAAAATTCAAACTAGATAGAATCGACTTCTAAAGAAATGTTTTTTTTTACTAATATTTATACTACAACTCGTTGCATTCTCAATTTAGAACTAGAACATGGAAAAAAATATTACGGCTAGGGCGAAGTTTGAAAAAATATCGTGTGGCGTCGAATTTTTTTTTTTTCATTTGTACTAAACTAAAATATAAACTAAATAAATGTTAAAATTATTTACACACAAATCATTTTATAATTTAATTTAATAATAGAAGCTTGTCGTTTAATTTCTGTACAACAAATCAGGTGATTTAAATTATCTAAGTAGTTAAATTTTAACTAACATTCTATAATAAAATTTTTCTTAATGGTGTTGTTTCAAGGAGGATCTGGCAATAGCTCTGCGGTTTTGTTTTCATATCTCTAAAATTACTTTTGTTGCTATTCGAAATTGAGTTTTCTAATTTTTTTTAATTACAACTTCTTGCTGTACTGTTCATTGTTTTAATCATTTATCAATTAAAACTTGCATTGAAAGAAATCGGAATTTTAAAAATTAACAACGTAAATATTCTCTTCGGAAACTCGCTCCCGAATACCAAAACAACAGTAATTCGAGAGACATGAAAACAAAACCGCAGAGCTATTGCCAAATCCTCCTTGAAACACCCCATTTTTATTCAAAAAATAAGACATTAATTATCGATTAAATGATACAAATATGAGTTATGTAAAAATACAAACTAATTAATGTTTATAAAAAGTTATTAGTAATACATACTAAATTACTAGTAAAAAACTGCATTTACAATGGAAAAATAAATTAAAAATTAATTTTAATTAAAACAATGTTAATTAAAAATAATTGTAATTAAACATAATTACATGTTTTTAAACTTTAATATTATTGTTAGATGCTTCAAAAATACTTCTATGGGCATAAAAATTCAATAAATCTTCCCTAGACCCCTCTCTATCTGAGGGTATTAAAGACCCTCGTCCCCCCCCCTCCCCCCAAATTGTCACCCTGGATCCGCCCTTGGTTTGATAACAGGTAACACGACACCTCCCTGCAAAAACTGGTTGGGAATCTGGCTTTGAAATGCAGAATTAATTGATTTTTTTAACCATCAGTTTTATTGTAATCGTTATTTCTTTTATTATAAGATAAAAAATTCTTATTATTATGTAACGGTTTCGAATTGTATAGGTTTTGCACCACCATTGATAGAAATTTTTATTTGCTGTCATCATTTTTTATTTTTAGTGAATTTCAACTTTAAGTTTTATTTCAATAATATTTTATTTCAAATGTGCTATTCACGTCACAGAATTACAAATTCCTTATATTACATATATTCCTTTTATTGCACTTTAACTTTTCTCTAAATATAAACGGAAATGAATTTGTTTTTGTTATATATTTTGTTGCAAAATGTTTGTAAATAAAATTCTTTGTTTAGTACAAATTTATTTTGTACATATAAATAACATATATTTTTTAATGCTGTAACGTTTTCATTGAAGTTTTACAAATTTTCTTCTATCTGGCATTTGCTTGGTTGTTCATAGTAATGTTTCCATAGATCCCACCGGATATTAAAATATCTATAACTGTTTATCCTCCCATTCTGTAGTGTCTTGAGTCAGAGTGGTATAATTCTCTAAAAATGTTTTTAATATTGGGAATTTTACCGTGTAAAAAAGGCGTTCGTCATTCACGTTCGCCCCAACACAAGCATTCATTATCCAACTGGTGATAAATCCAGTTCACAAAAATTTAATCAGTATACGGTAAAAAACATTCCAAAGAAAAAATTGCTATTCATGTACGAAAAAAGTCAACGAACTTTTCATTACTTATCATGGCAAAAAACTGTTTCGAAATCAAAAACTTGTTATTTATATTAGTTTTTGCATTCTTATATCCCTATCTCCAAGCGTATAGGACGTAATTTAACAATTGCACATTACTAGCGTGATAAAACTAGCTTATTTCCTCATTTTAGGAATGGCAAGAAATTTACCATTCTCAAACCTAAGACGATTCATCACAAAAGAGTAGCTAAAAAAGAGAAACCATTGAGAAAACTACCCAGAATCACATTCACATTGACAACAGATAACGCGACAGCCCCTGCAAAAACTAGTTGGGCGACAAAAAAAAAAAAAAAATGGTCTCGTCCTCCCTGACGGGGGGGGGGGGGGTGCTTGTCGAGTCGATTCCCCCAGGCTGGTCATTAGCGCCGTCAAGACAGACTCGGACCCCTACTTTCGGGGGCCACGATCGGATCCACTTGTAGGGAGTGCTTGGGGGGGGGGGGTCGAAACCCCTCTCTCTAGGTAGCTGTATTGATAGGCTAGAGATTTTGGTTGTTGCCCCGCCTCCTGTGTTGCCACTAAATTCAGGTTCGTTAGGGAGCTATGAATTTGAGAGGGTAGGCGTCGGCCTTAAGACATTGGACAGCTACTGGGAACTCACGTACAGAATTTGAAGTCTGCAGATCTTTTAGTATGAGCTGTAGGGCGGTTTCAGACAGACGGACGGACGGATGTAGGGAAAACTCCCTTTTTGAATCAGCACTCCCCAAAACGTGTAGGAAACACGATTTAAATCTCCATTTTGAATTTTCGACCCCCATCGCAAGACTTTCATTACCTTATATTTCATATTAGGTCAATGAAAATGTAAATTTGTAAGCTCTATGCTCTTCATTGAAATACAAATCAGTACTTTAACACTTTGCCGACCGGCCATCGATTAATCAACGTTTTGTTCTCAGTTTTCTCTCCACAATTTTATTGTGGTATGCGCTAACCTATTTAAATGTATTTTAAAATATTTACTTCAGTTATTGTGAGTTTTTTTCCATTGTACCATATTAAGTGAAATAATTCCGAATATATAAATTATCCCGTTCCAATTTTAAGACCTATAGAATAATGCTAGTCTCAAATCAAACAGTAAAAAAGTTACGTGACAATTAACACTTTACCAACCGGTCGTCGATTAATCAACGTTTTGTTCTCAGTACATACCAACCGGCCGTCGATTAATCGACGTTTGCTCCCCAGCGCTTACCGACCGGCCATCGATTAATCAACGTTTTGTTCTCAGTACATACCGACCGGTCGTCGATTAATCGACTTTCTGTTAGATTTGGTTAGGTTAGGCAGTGTTCAGTCCACGACCGGTGAAAGGGCATAGTACGATTCGTGACGGCGGTGAAAGGGCATAGTATGTTCGAACCGCTACCGGTCGGTAAAGTGTTAGGTAAAGAATTCTACAAAGGAGCATTTCGGGAAAATTCATCTGCATATTAATGAAATTACTCACAAAGAATATCTAAAACAATCAAATTTTGTTAAGTTAACAAATAAGGAAATGTTAATAGTAAAGGATTTCCTGGGGAAAAGAATATGCTCCTCTCCCATTAATGAATAAACCAATTGACATTTCAATTTGTTGCACAAGTGCTTTGAATTGCGAGCAATTTTACAACATTCCTCTAAAAGATATTTTGATGGTTTTTAAGGCACCATAATAAAGGTTTGTTATTTTTTTTATGGTTTAGTCATTTTGATCAATTTTTCAAACTTAATTAGATAAACAGTATAATTAAACACGATTCAATGACAGGAAAATACACTTTTAAAACATAGACAACTTTTCTAAAATTAAATAGCAATTTTTTTTAAGGCCATGAACATTAAGAAATTTTTGTTGGAGTAATAAATTTTTTAAAAATCATTATTAAAGGCTTATAAAAAAAATTTAAGTCGGTTCAACCGATGTAGAGATTTAACCAGATTATTGTTAATGCAGAATAAACACTGAACATGAAACAAGTAACATTTGTCAAACATTCTACTTACCTAACATCGGATCCGGCAATAGCAAGATAGGTTCCACTTTGGTCAAAGGTCAAAGATTTTACCTATAATAAATATATATATATATTTGAAGGAAGTTTTGTATACACATTGAAAATAAAAAGTAGGTTCGTAACAGAATCTGTCACTTAACCCGATTCCACGCAACAGTTGTGTTTAACTGGTAAAAAGGCGACAATCACAGCATTAATATTCTATATTAAACATTTACATGCTAAATTTGGCTAGTTTCATTTATTTTATTTCGAAAATTCAATAATTATTACTTATTGTTTGCAAAAATTAAATTTATATTTCAAAGAATAAATATGAAATATTCCTCGCTTTTAAATAGAATGAAAACATTTCATATCAACATACCAAGAATCTTGTAGTGAAATATATTTGACGTCATTTTAAACTGATCGGTCGCAAAAATAAATTTATTTTAATTTATTGTCTAAAAGAATTAAAGTTTCTCGAGCGATTGTTGCAAATGCCAACAGTGATTTAATACTAATAAAAATGGCTTCCTATGCTTTTTAAATGAGCATTAAATTTTGCAGTTTTTTAAATAATTGAAGTACTTCGAATTCGAATTCTTCTCTGAAATTTTCAATGTATTCTAATTTCGATGCGCTGAATTTTTTGACGTATCACACTTGTCCGTAGCATTTGTAGTTTGGCCTATGAAAGTGGGTGACGGACAGACAGACGGACTGAACGATTATAATACCTTCCACTTTTTACATTATAAACGTAGTGTGGAAGCTAAAATGGTCAACACTTTTTTTTATATTTTGTAAGGGAAAAATCAAATTTATACAATGTTAAACAGGCAATCAAGTTATTTACACTTATTAGGATAAACAAATAATTGATTAAGTATAATGGAGTTTTTTCTAGAACTGAAACATAGAAACAAAAAAAAACAATTAAAAACGCTAATGATAGTATCAAAATAAAAATAGGGAATTGCAAGGATAAATATGGAGAGTTGGCAGATCAGCAAGTATTTTAATGAAACTTAAAACTGTAAAAATATTACATTTTATCATTTAAAAGAACACTACAATCCAACATGCATTAAACACTTTTGCACTGGAAACAAGTAACAACATAACAAAATGACCTTTATTACCGGGTGGCCCAGCGGGTAGTGTTTGAAACAAATGAAAAAATAAAAACAAATAAGAGACACGAGAAGAATTTAATGACGTTTATTGAATGGACATATTGGGCAATTAATGATAAAGAGGTTCGAAGTGCCCGCCATATTTAACAAGAACAGCAGTTAGGCGGTTCTCGAATCCAACCATACTCCATACTCCTTGCAAATACCTTCCTCCTTCCTCCATACTCCTTTTGTTTGGCCAATTTTTTTTCTGGGAACTTTTTTTTAGCTTTTGTGAGAAGTTCCACAAAAAGAATTGGCCAAACAAAAGGAGTATGGAGGAAGGTATGGGTAAGGAGTATGGTTGGATTCGAGAACCGCTTAACTGCTGTCCTTGTTAAATATGGCGGGCACTTCGAACCTCTTTATCATTAATTGCCCAATATGTCCATTCAATAAACGTCATTAAATTCTTCTCGTGTCTCTTATTTGTTTTTATTTTTTCATTTGTTTCAAACACTACCTGCTGGGCCACCCGGTAAGTAGAGTATCAACAAAGGCATGACTCTTAACAATATTGGTTTTAGGTATTTTTTAGTTTGCCGACTATACTGCCGTGGGTAGGTAACATGCACTATTTAGCCCTCTAAAGGATACAGACGTATAAAACCCGTCACCTGACTATAAGGTTTTCCAGCAGCACACATAATTTTTTAAAAATATAAATGTAATATTTTTTTATTTAATTTTAAAATTTAAAGCGTGGAGGAGCCGTATATGACTATCTTCTACAGAAATATAATTTTTTTTTAAATTTAGAAATTAAATTTTCAGTTAAAAATTTTAATTTAAATCTCATGCAGTGAAAACAGCATCTTTTATCATCATTAAACTTCAGCCAATTTGCTTATCCCTCAGAGGGCTTCAATGACCTTTATTAAATAACAAAAAAAAAATACTTCAAAGTCTTAAATTACCTCATAAGACTCGTCTAAATTAATAGTCTTGAAGTTCTTCAGTTTTCTCAAATCCCAAAGCTTCACAACTGAATCTTCTGCCGCAGTGGCCAAGTAGTAGCCATTTTCAGAAAAGGCGATAGCAGATATAGCGCCAGAGTGGCCAGGAAAGTTGGCGACATTGGCACGCTCCTTCAAATCCCAAATTTTGATCACCGAGAGTGAAGTGCCGATACCGAAAATCAAGCCATCGGGATGAAATTGTGCAGTGGTCAGAGCTGTGGTGAAATGAGAAACAATTAGTATATAGAGTAAACATTTTTATGTATATTTATTGA
This sequence comes from Oedothorax gibbosus, assembly GCA_019343175.1. Taxonomy (NCBI): domain Eukaryota; kingdom Metazoa; phylum Arthropoda; class Arachnida; order Araneae; family Linyphiidae; genus Oedothorax; species Oedothorax gibbosus. Next base: position 1,792,333 of record CM033279.1, read on the forward strand.
TAGTTTAATGTAATCAGTTATGATACTTCAGTTCAAAATGGGTTAGTAAAAGTATAATAAAATAAAGGAAGCTTAAAATAAATGTTAAGCTATAGTACAGTCAATACTCGATAACTCGAAGTCCCAGGGGACCCCCAAAAATATTCGACTTATCCGAAGTTCGAGTTATCGAAGTTACTTCCCATTCCTCTCTACTGGTACTTAGGATGGGTCGGCATGGTTTGATAGGTGCCATAATACTACAGTTGTAAGCATTTCAATTTTTTTAATAGCCTATGTAAACAATAAGAGAAGAATGGGGTCAAAAGGTTTATTAAAACTCAACTTTAACAAAATTTGGCCTCATTACTTATTAATTAGTATACATACCATGTAAATATCAAAAAAAAACACAGATATTTCTTGTTTGTATTTTTTAAGGTTGTTGGCATTCACAAAGTCACCTAATTTTTGAAGTTTTGAACTGAATTGTGTTTTTTATAAGGGAAATCTATCACAAAAACTTCGACTTTTTCATTTCGAGATCGTTTTTTTTATAGAAAATTATAGTAATGATTCGGGACTCGATCAAAAGTTCGAGTTAGCGGATTATTCGCCTTATTAGAAGTCGTGTTATCGAGGTTTGACTGTAGTTGAGAAGTTTTAGAATGGTACTAGACTGATTTTAAATATAAACACAAATTATACTAAATAAAACGTGGCCAACAAAAGCTAAGATTTTCTTAAAACTAAATTATTATGTTTTCGAATTTTGAGTTTGAAACATAAAGAAAAAAAGTAAAAATAAAGAAAACTAACTTGGGGAATATGAGAAACTAATATGAAGAAAACAATGTATATTATTGGAGCAAATAGTTTATTTGGTGGAAATTTACATATTTCGTCGCAAACTCAAGAGGACCATCTTCATCAGAATAGCACATATCTCAGACAAAACACAAATAAACAGTTGACGAGGTGAAGTTGTGAAACTTGATAACTATTTGCGTCAATGATCTATGATGTTGTTTTCTTCATGAATCTTCTCATGCATGATGCACAAAGTAGAAGATATTTTCTGAATATTGAAGAATAAAGTTTACATTTAACCCTCTGAGGCATACAGACGTATATACCCGTCACCTTACTGTCAGGTTTATAAACAATGCAAGTAATTTTTAAAAATTTATAAATTTAATAATTTTATTTAATTTTAAAATATAAAGCATGGAGGAGCCATTTACTACAGAAATATAATTATAAAAAATGTCAGAAATTAAATTTGCCGGTAAAATTTTTAATTAAAATCTCATGCAGTGAAAACAAGTTTACACTTCTGCTAATTTGCTTATCCCTCGGAGGGAATAACGTCTCATTGAATACACTCTTTAAAATTGTGCTTGCCTTTTTCAATTGAATTTGTTGCAACTCTGCCTTGACCTATGACTAAAAAATATTTAAAAATAGTACACTAGGGCTTTATATTCGCGCCAAAGTTACCACCAGGGCCAAAACATATACCATTTGCTGGTACTTTTAGACAAAACGGATTTTATTATTGTGAGGCAAGAAATTAACGATTAAATTAACTATTTTTATTAAAAAATATTAAGATTTTTTCTACGTACAACAGAATCAAAACGAGGGTACCGCAGCACACCTCTCTACACAAAGTTTTTGAATGTTCTGACGAATGTCGTTGCGAAATTCAAAGTGTGGACACTGCCACTGTGACGTAATCAGTTTGCGACCTTTCAACGGACCTGGCTGCTCCCCTGTGCGTGGCTGCCCTCTGTTGATATGGGATCAGACCATTCCCACATTATTATCGAAGGGCAAGGAAGGCATTAGACAAGGTAAAGAAATAAAAAAAAGAAACCTTAACTTGTGGGAACACATGTTACATTTATGAAATAAAAACATTTCATCTAAACTAAAAAAAATAAACAAACTCACCATGCTGGGAAGCCGTATCGCCCACTTTGGTCAACACTTGGCCGGTACGCAAGTCGGAAAATGCCCAATGTTCGTCAGTGGAAGTACTGAGCAAGTAATCACCGGTCGCATGGAGACTGAGGCCGGTAACTGGACCGTCATGGGCACGTATGGCTCGTAGGGTTTGGGAGGTCGGTACGTGCCATATGCGGATCATGCTGTCTGGAGAAGCTGTGATGACTGTATCCTGGAATAGGGTGTAAAGGTTTAGTGGGAGAGGCTATTTTATGGATTTAATTAAAAGAGCTTAGTTGAAGAACATGCTAAGCAACAAGGTAAAAGCGAGAAAATGAGCTTTTAGTTTGCATTTAGATCCGTTAAAAACAGTACTTACAAACTGAAAAAAATATATACTTAACTTTAAGTTTATGAAAAAGGGGAAACTTTTTATCTTCAAATGATGGAATAATGTGTCCATTAACTCAAAAACCCCAATTTTTTTTTTAAATCTCTTGGCACGTTCTTCCACTAAGTTCTTCAATTGTTTGTCCAAATATAAGTTAGCAGCCCACAGGAATGAAGGAAACAAGGGGTGTAAATGTTGTGGAAAATTTGAGGCTTCGGTGTAAAAGCCAACCCCCTTTTTTGGGGAAAAAATCACCTTTTATGGCAATTTCGTGCAAGCAATTACGCCTCCATTTTCGTGACCTTTGTTTTAACTTCATGACTTTTTCGACCGGTAGACATCCTGATAAAGCACGAGAGAAAACCGACTGAGAAAGGAGAAAAATGATTCATGTGGTCAATTTTATCAGAAGAGGGGGGGAAATATCAGGAGATGATACACAATTTTCAGGAGTTATAAGGGCCCTTAAAAAATAAAAATGAAATTCATGAGTTTTTCTGGAATTTCAGGAGGCGTACGAACCCTGAGGCCAGTTGAGCCTTGATTCCTTAACTAGGATAACTTTAAACAGTTCTATATCTATTCATCTTTTTTTTCAATGTCAATCTCAATAGTTCTCAATGCTTGTTTACTCACAGGAACCTTTTAATAGGTTCAATGGGAGAAGCTATTTTGCGGTGTTTAATTGTTTGTTTAAATCTAGGTTAGAAGTAGGACTATTGAGCTGTTCCAGTTGACATAGGAGCATAGATATCATAGTTAAAGTATTGGATTGGCAGATCATGTGACCTCCAATGCTAACGACGGGACGCACATGGAGGCCAAATAAGAGGGCAAAATGGCCAGTGTTGCTGCCACTTTAAGTAGAAAAATACGAAGAAAAAATACCATTCAATTCTAAAATTACAAAAAAATATTATAAAAATACTAGCTGCATTTTGGAATCTTTTTTGTGACTTTAAATCCTTTTCCAGTATTATTTTTATTTTAGAATTAAATGGAATTTTTTTCGTCGTATTTTTCTCCTTAAAGTGGCAGCAACACTGGTCATTTTGCCCTCTTATTTGGCCTCCATGCGTGTCCCGTCGTTAGCATTGGAGGTCACGTGATCTGCCAATCTAATACTTTAACTATAATATCTATGCATAGGAGCCTTCAAGAGAGTGGCGCATGCTGGAAATATCCAGAAACATAGCTGTATCTCTCTGATATTTATGGTTTGATTTTGTGGTATTAAAAATTATAGTAAAATGGATAATTCAGGAGGGGGATGATTACTTTTATGTATGCCTTTGGGTTTAATAAATCAAAAGGCTTCTGGAGAAAACTAAATAAAAAACTACATCTCCCCATGACAGTATCGGAAGAGAATCTATGCGTAATTTTAATGTTTAGTTTTCTGATCAATAGTACAGGGTGAAGCAAATAAAAGTGGCCCCAACGTGGAGACAAGAATATGACAGAAATGTTGCCAAGTCAAACCAATACAAAAGCAGGTTTGCTAACATGAAGCCATTGATCGCTTCAATATTAGGCCCAAACAAACGGTTGGTGACTTATTTGCCGACAACTACGCTATGGTTTGAAAAGCTAGTTGAAATGAAATATAAACAAGGTTGGTAGAGCTCTGATCAAAAAAGTTCCCACTAGTGATTATTTTGGTTGTTATTTATCATAGAGAATCGGACCTTTTTGTTTTTGTTAATACAAAACATTCCAATTGATTGCAAGACCCAGAATCTGGTTTAGACCCGTTTCAGAATGTTTTTGAATTTGTTGACAGCAGATCCTGGCTGACGCCATTTTGTAACTATTTGGCATAGCACTCTTTAGCACATTTAAATTGTTAACAACTGGCACTTACACCAATTATTTAATATTTGTTGCAATGCACATTCTTTGTACTCTAGGTTCCATTTCACTGTTGAAATGAGTCAACTACACTCACACAGTCGCAACTCACACCGACTCACTTCGATCTGAACTGGCCAATAGTCCATGAGTAGCTCTAATGTGATGCTAATCCAATCCAACCAATGCAAAAACAGGTTGTCAAGTGAAACCATTGCAGCTTCAATATTCTTTTATTTCTACTTGAAAGCTTTCAGGCGCTTCAAGAGTTTTTTCGACAAGCATTTCAACGTATTCCTATCTCTAGACGAGGCCACTTTCTTGCCTCACCTGTATATGAATCGACACTGCTTATAGGAGAAGCTAATTTGGTTTAATTGTTTGTTCAAATCAATAGTTTATGTATATGTTGCAATATATAGTTCAAATCAATAGTTGTAATAGGTTAGAAGTAGGACAATTGAGCTGTACCACATAATGTAGGAGCCTTCAAGAAAGTGGTGCATGCTGGATATATTCAGATTCAAAACAAACGATTTTCGGCACATACATTTACAATGGTTCGATTTTGTGGTATTATATTATAAATTGCAATAAAAAGGATAATTCAGGAAAAAGATAATTTTTATTTGCCTTAGGGTTGAATAAATCAAAAGACATCTGAAGAAAACTAAACAAACAACTACATATCCCCATGTCAGTATCTGAAGAGAATCCATGTGTAATTTTACTGTTTTCTGTTCAATAGTATATGAATCCACACCATTTAACCATAGAACTTTATCCATGCATCTTTTCCTCAATGCAAATTTTGCAGGGACAGGATTAAGAATGTTTAGATATAAAACATTAGAAAAAATTTCAGACACCTAGAAAGGCTTGTAACTTTAGATGCTTGACAACAATCATATATTTACATTCGAAAAAATATATTCTAGAATATGTTTCGTATCACATACAGGGTTGCCACACTATTTAGTAAAAAATATCAAGGACTATTTAAGGACTTTTCAAGGATATATTTCTCCATTTTCAAGGACTGTATATTCGAACATGCAACACCTAAATTTCACGATAGTTTTTAAAAATTCATTTAGAAAACGAATAAGAGCTCTCCAACTTTCAAATGAACTTATATATGTTATAAAATAACCATTTAGTTATTAAAAATCCATCTAAAATCACTTGCTCTGCCTTCTTGAATTATACATAAACAATAAATCAAAAAGTTAAATATTAACCGATTCATATTGAAAAAGTGTTTTTAATGAAGCCAAAATTAACATTTGCAACACTTCAAGATAAATTCGTCGGCCCAAAAAATTAAGCACTTTTCAAGGTTGATAATGTTTTTCAAGCACTTTCAAGACCTTGAAAATCAATGGGGTTTTTTTTCAAGCACTTTTCTAGATTTTCAAGGACCGTGGCAACCCTGCACATAAACAAGTTCTTACCTGTTCAGGGTGGAAGATGACAGAAGTGACCTTCTTAGTGTGACCTTTAAGAATGGTGATGACTTGTTCCGTGTCCTTGTTGAAGATGGTGGCGTTTTTGTCGTTACCACCGGTCAAGATTTTACTGGTGTCTGTCGGACAGACGTCCATTGCCAAGATGCCAGGAACACTGGCGCTGTGCAAACCCTGAAAGAAAAAAGTATATGTGAGTGAGGATGTTGTGAAAGAAGTAGAATAGCTTTTTTTTTATTAGTTTAATACTTACAGAAATTATTATAGTTCAGATAAATACATGAGACAATATTCACTATTAAAATACCTTAAATATTATAGAATCATACACCTTTGTTAACCTAATTTGATTGTATCCTTGACACCCGCCGATTAAAATCGCTTATTCAGCCGAGTTCTCACGGGAAAGGGTTAACACGTGATCAGTCTCCACTAAAACAATTCAATGAATTTTAACTGCGCACTTTCTAACTAGACCTCGACATGTGAGGCTGTGCGTTTGTGGCGTCCGAGCTTCGGTTCCTGCCCCGTGCTTTACCAATGCCAAACTATGCTTCTTTGTTAATAAATAAATGAGAAACTGTTCCCTGTTCGACTATCTGTCGTTATTACATACATACATAACTATAAAATATAGGTATGTTTCATCAACTTTCTAAAACAAAATATAACTAGGGTGGTTAATTTGATAACTACAGAAAATCTCATAGTAATGATAAACAGACTAAACGAAAGTAAAAAGTGTAAGTATCTGATGTAATTACTTTCTAAAAAATATATAACTAGGGTGAACAGACCTATTGCATTTTGCAGAACAGCTTAGTTTGTTGGTCAACTATCTAGCTATAAAAATTGTGCAAATAGTGTTTTTTTTTAATATTTTTAAAACAATTTAAATAAAATATGATATATGGAAATTTAATGATGATTTCATAGTCGAAAACAAAATCACTAAAAGAAATCTGGTCTGGCTATACATAACATTTCATAAATAGGATGGTTAATAGACCATCAAATGACAAACCGTTGACCATCATAAAGACAGATGGACAGGAAGCATACAGACGGACGAATTGAAGAAAAGGTAAGTATGTTATGTCACACCTTTCTAACAAAAAAAAGTCTTAACAGGCAGTTAAGTTAGAATGGAATTTGAAAACAAGGTACGGACAGATTGAAAACTCCACGATGTTAACACATACTTCCAATTTTTTTTTTCTTTGAATTAAAGAAAAAAGGCCAATAAAGATAAAGACTTGCCAACAAAAAGATTGCAAGTTTTTTAAAAACAAGCTAATTTGAAATCAACAAAAAGTTTAACCTTGTTAAATTCAATGTAATAAAAATATATTGACTATGGACTAATGGTTAACATGCACAAGAGAATGTTTTGCATGATAAATAAAGTAACAGACAGTAAATCTAGCATATTTTACAAAGGACCTAAAAGATTGTCATACTGAAGTTCAGATATAAGGTCAAAGCTTAAGCAACACAAAGCAATTTTAATTGAAAAACAAGTTAACTAATCATGAATTGTCTTTTTTACTATTCCTTCTAGCATAAAATTATTTTAACTTTTGTATTATTCATGGTATAAAAAAATAATCAAGTTTCTTACTGGATGTGAAGCCAGAGTATCATATTGTCGTATTTGTTCGGGCTTTACTAAATCTTCAGGCACTGATTTGCCTCTCTTCTTTCTCTCAGTAGTCAACAAAGTAGCTTTGTCTTGCAGCTGGTTAGACATAAAACAAAATTTAATTACATATATACAATATGTAGATCACAAATATCCAGGGTTTGCGACCCGCCCACAAACCCAAAAAATAGCGGGCGGGTTTTTTTAAAAAATACCCACCTAAAAAAACCAATAAAACCCAGGCCCAAGTAGTTTTTTGGGGTTTTTTTTTTCAAAAATATTAATAATTTACAACTTTTTGGGATTTTTTTTAAGAAAAAAATATTTTTATTAATTTGAAAGGTAAACACAGAATAAAAAATGTCTTAAGTTTACATTGTCTCTAAATACAATAGACTTTTACTAAAATAAGAAAAGGATTGCAATTGTTGCAAAGTTTAAAAAAGAAACCTGATGGGTTTCATTTTGGCTTTTTTATGGTTTTATCTAAGATAAATTTTTTTCTAAAATAAATTCTTAAAGTAAAACTTAAAATTTAAACCAAACAGTGGCATTATAATGTTAAATTTACAAAAACCCAATAGAACCCATTCATTAAAACCCAAAAAAGCCCAATAAAACACACCCGGGTTGGGCTTTAAAAAAAAAACCGGGTTTTTGCAAACCCTGCAAAATATCTGTGCAACAGTTTTTAAATAATGTCTTTCAGAGGATATTTTGCAAGAGAGGGAAAAAAAAGTACCATCAGGGTAACTTTGGCCAAATTATAAAAACCTAATACTTAATTCATTTTTAAATTTTTACTGATATTCCAAGGCCGAGTTTGCATTAATTGAAAAAGGCAAGTACCTTCTTAAAGAGTGTATTCAGTGAGAAGTTATTAGCTTGAAAAGAGGGTCAAAGTTATGCAATTCGATGACATATTAACATTTAAAATATATTGCAAACACGAATTAAATCGGTACAATGGTATGTTTAAATAACAGACAAAATAAACAACTTTAGCAAATTAAAATGCTATGTCATCCATGAATCAAACTTAACAATAATGAAATATATAACTTGTTTGAAATATTTCATTGTAAATTATGTATCCATTAAAGAAAATTTTTAAAAGGCAATAATGTACTGCGTAATAACCTCTTAAATACTATAAAAGCATAATTTCATATAAGAAGCAAATAATTTTCATTAATGTTTTATTCAAACAGCAATATTAATTATTAATTTACAAAATAGTAGAAATTATTCAGTCATAAATCTACGGAAATAGTTTGGATTTCTTTATTCTTAAATATATATTTTAAATAACTTACTTTTTGAATAACATCTGGTGTCATACCAGCTTCTTCGATTGGCAATTCAGGAACACCGGCAGCCTCTACACCATATTGCTGAAATGGGGAAAACAAATGAGCCAAAAAAAACATTGCATGCAAAAGTCAAAAATATTAAAAATTTGATAGCCTTCAGTTACTAACGAAAAGTCAAACTATTAAAAATGATAATTCTTTTTTAGGTTAATCCCACCTAACTGAAGATTTTTGAAGTGTAAGTCACAACTTAAAAAAAGATTTTTTAATTTGAAAAAAAAAATCAAATTAAATAAAACAATTTACATCCTTTAGTTGCAGTAATTGTAGGTATTTGGCTAATTATTTTCATTTAATATTAAAACAAGTGTGATAATCGCTTTTTAACATATGTGACTTACACCCGTGGTTCCCAACCTTTTCTGGATCATCGCCTCGTATTTTAGGTTGATTAACATCCATCGCCCCCTTTTAATTTTCATGTTATGTCTAATCATAATTTCAGTTAAAGTGTAACTATAAAACAGTTTTATAACACTTACTACTAATTATAAAAACAACCAAAGAAGCATTATCTGGTCACTTTTAAATAAAATAGAAAAAACATAATACATATTTTTAAAGAACAGAAGTGAAATAATTAACTAAGATATTTTTACTGGTTTCTAGAAAATTTAAGAGAGTTTAAAGTAAAAATTGGCTGGTTTGGTTATGGTTGGAGAATGGTTTTACTGTACAAAGGTACAACATTATTTTAATTTCCCCCCTTTGAATATTCATCGCCCCCCTCAAGTATTTTTTGCCCCCTTGATAACACAAATCGCCCACTTGGGGGCGATCACCCCCAGGATGGGAACCGCTGACTTACACTACAAAAAGAGTAACATTCTGCATGGAATTAGCCTTGATCAAAAATAAATAGAACAAAACGTTAAGTAACAAATATATAAAAAGATAATTATTAAAAATAACAGCCTTTAATATTTAATTTTTTACATGAAGAGCAATTTTCAATTGGTGACTAGATATATTGGTTATTATTTGTAGTCGAGATAACATTAGGCATTCAATAACAGGATATTTTTCAGGATTCGTAAACATATCTCAATACAGATCATTAACACTGACTGTAAACATACTGAACTATTCCTTCTTCAGGAAAGGTTTTACACTTTTGGCAACTCTCTTTTTTTAGAATAATGCCCAAAGTATATTTAATTATTTTTGGTAGGTGTAAGTATATTTAAGGTGTAATGTAAAATTAATTATCATTGGTGTTATTGGTGGTGAGTTTTATTTAATTAATGAGATGAGCAGAATTGTTACTAAGGTTAAGCCAATAAGGTCCATGACTTATGACATTTGTAGGGGGGCTCAGTAAGCCTAGCACTGCGACCAGAGGTCTATTGTACTGTCCCCTGGAAATAAGAAAAAATCCCTGCCTCTTTAAGAAAAGAGGCCTGTAGCTGAAGCAAAATTCAGCAAGGACCGAATAGGAATGTCTTGAAGCTCCCAGGGTTCAAGTAAATGACGACCGAGGTGTTCAAATCTATAAGCGGAGAAGTTTTCACAATCGCAAAGAATATGAGCAGCAGTTTCTTCAATAAGGTCCATATATTAGACCAAATAAAAATATTTATTTTAGACTTATCAAATCGAATTAAACTTAGCTAACTCAGCAGCTGAATCATTAACTATTAGCTGACTATTCTGTATTAGTTAAATTTTAGTATTTGATGCATCCCGAATAAAAAATATGCATAAATATCTGGTACTTACTGGCTGTTGGGCCCCAACTGGTTGAGCAGCTATACCAGCTTGTGGTTTTAGTGTGGCCAAGGCTGAAAGAGACACGTGTAAACAGTTAAAACTTGCTTCATTAAATGACATTCTTTTGATCTAAATTTTTAAAGATATTATTTTTAAATCCAACTTATCAAACTACTTTAAAACTATGCTCTTTTATTCAATAAAAGACATTAATATTTTGTAACTATTGTTACAAAATAATTTACTAAAAATTGCCATTTTGATAAATTGCTTTATTTTATTTAATAAAAAGGCAACAAATGAATTTGGTTACCGATGGGCATTTCTCATACTATTTACAATTTTTTTAAATAATCAAAACTCATTCTTGCTCTATTGTTTAAAAACATAGTGTGAAAACATACTTGTCATTTATAATCTAAATCAAAGTATGTTTAGAGTCAATTATGAATGTTTTAGAAATTGCAAAAATATAATATATTACCTTCTCGAGCAGCAGTGACTTCCTTTGTCAATCTGGCAATCACACGACAAGCTGCATCATGCTGATACAAGGCATGAGACAATTCTGAAAAGGATAAAATATTCGATTGGAACATTCTCATGTTATGCACCACTTATCCTAAAATCATGGCCAATATAGATTGAAAGTTATTTTAGTATTTTTTTCAAAAACATGGATTAGTTATTTGACCTATACAATTTGGGAAAATGTATATGTTTAATTTATTGAAAAAAATTTCATTGCACATGTAAGTAATGTCCTAATTAAGGGAATATACAAAATACAAACACACAAGAATAAGAAACAGTAAATGAAATATATGCAATTAAAGTAACCCACCAACAACCAACACAACAGGGCAACCCGATGAATATGCTTTAAAACTGAATAAAACCTATATTATTGCCAAAGTTGACAGAAGTATCGTCAAAAATATCGATACTATTTGAAGACAGATGGTTATGTAACTTACAACATTTAAAGTCGGGAATCATTGTGAGAAACATCTGTGAGCTATCGAAAAATACCCTAGTACACTAGAATTATTTTTAAAATATATAGTACTGTGGGCAGCGTGTAAAATACTTTATTGTGTGTGTATAGCAGTTCTGCTACACCAAAGTATTTGTGTGTAGCAATTTTTAATTAATGCATAGCACTTTTGAATATTGTCCATCTTTATCGTTGCACCGCTAATTCCGTTGATTAGCGATGCGTTGAAATTTTTTTTACATTTTAAGTTATCTACGTGCTTTGCACATAAAGCGCACGTTATTTCAGTAACAACGTTACCGTTAGATTCGTACTTCAGCCGCACTCATTATTCGGATCCGACGACGTGATCCAGTTTTTAACAGTTCGTAACTGAACCGCCATATTTTACTTTCGTTGATTTTCGCAACACAAATAATAACGAATTGGAAATCTCGCTAAATCTTTCTGTTCTGGCGCGATTATCGGCGGTTTGTTTACATTTTTTCCTACTCACTTCCAGTCTGGTATGGAGTTGAGATGTTTCCCTGCCAAAACGAAAAGCGGCCAACGGATTCGAATTGAGATAGAGCTCCATGACTTAGACAACTGAACTGAAGCGATCTGACTTCGAATCGTTTGCAAAAACACCATGGTTATGACAAACAGAGATATGCTTTGTGAGTATCGCAACTAAATGCGATACAAAGCTAAATCGCTATCGCAAGTTATCATTTTGGTGTCGCGTTTCGCGATGCAATACCGCTTATTTTACACGCTGACTGTGGGTTATGCACAGGACATTTGGCGAGAATGGCACAGTTAAGCCCTTATCAGACGGTACGAACGTCGCTTGTCGAACAACTTTTTGGGACAGCAAAAACGTTACAAGAGAACGGCTACATCATGCGTGACATCACAAACTTAAAAGCAGTATTATCGCGGTATTGGAGGAGGGGGAGGCTCGGCCATGGCATCCCGACTGAACTTCGTTTCCGATTGGAGCAGCCGTTCGAACAGCAAAAATGTGCCGGATCTTTTCGAGTCGACTCGAAATTGCTCACCGAGCAAAAACTGCTCCAAAAAACAGTTTTTGATATGGCGTACGGACGTCGCTGAACGAACGAGCTCGCGTGTGATAAGGCCTTTAGAATTTCGTTTGGCAATCGAACACAGGGTTTCCACCGAGTTTTGTAAAAACGAGAGTTCTCTCGTAAGTAATCAAGTATAAACTATATTACATATTTTCCAAGATGTTGGGAAAAAAAACTCTCAAAAACAAGTGAAATAAGATGAAAATTCAAATAATTTTTTTTTTTAAAGAAAATTTACCATTTATACGAAAAATCATTATAAAAATTGTCCAACCTAGCTTGATGTATGGCATTTTTGTAAAAGTTTGAAATTCTAGGAGTTGAAAAGTTATTAACAGTATTTTTCAGAAGTCAACTTTCAAGGGGTTCAGAAAGTATAAGAACCAGGGCTTGAAAAATCTCGGAAATATTACCCGTCCCCGAGGATGGATTGTCCAAGAATGTACCCGCCCTCCTTTGAAACTAACCCGTCAAACTCAAACTATATAAATAGCATCTAAATAAATATATATAATTTTCCCTTATTTATTACAAACATTTATATAAATTACACACTTTAATTGCTACAATTATATTATACAGTAATAAAAAAAATACTAATAGTATGTATTTAAGTTAGTATAGTTATATGTTATGTTATAGTATGTTATTAAGTTAGTATTAGTTATTAGATAACTAATAACTAATACTAACTTTGTACATTTTTTGTTCTTCCTTGCGGAACTCCACCCATGGAAATTCTTTTGTCCAAGTCTCTAAAAATGGTCGCTTTCTCTTCTCTTTGTTGTAAATTTGAAAACAATTTTCATTTGTTTCGATATCGTCGGTAGGACCATTTTATGTAGTGGTTTTCGCCTTTATATTGGAATTGTTTCCGATTAAGCTACCAAAATAATTGCTGATGCTTTGCTGCCGTTTGATCTTTTTGCCGTAAATATGCCGAGAACGACAATACAAGCAGATATCGTTTTCGATTTTTAGTGGGGAAGGTAAACGAAACATTTTAAAAATAAACGAACGTTAACTGGGAAATGGCCGTCCCCGTGGACGTCGGATTCGAGAAATTGGTTGTCCTCGGGGAATTTTTGACCATCGAGGACGGGAAGACGGGGCGGTTTTTCCAGCCCTGATAAGAACCCTTAAATTTGTCAGAGAACGCTTACCTTGTCGAGCAGTTTGCAACTGTTGTCTCAAAGTAAAACTGTGCAACATAACAGCATCCTGTAAATGAAAAAAATACAAATATTTTGTTATTTGATAGAAAAATACATAACGTTTAAGCTCAGGTTACTTTAACATGAACAACTGCAAAATATAGAGGTATGTATCACTGGATACATTTCCTTTTAGGGATGCACCGAATATTCGATTACTATTCGGCCACTTTAGCCGAATATTCGGTTTGGCCGAATAGTGAAATTTAAATTTTTTTTTAATTCTTCACGTTAATTCATCTTCTAAAACAAAAAAATTCCCAAACAGGACTTGTTTTCTTTTTTGATAGACTCCATTTCTTAAGTTTTTGATATTTATAATGTTAAATCAAGCTTTACTCAAGTTGTATTAAATAAACATGTCTCTTTAGGGGAACAGTTACTGTGAGTGGGCTTTAAAATCAATAATTACTATATGTATCGCAATTGAAAGCCATGGTTTTTTTTTTTTTTTTCTAATTTTCATTCTACCTCGGATCCACCTACTTTTGTTTATGTTTTCATACTTCTATTTTTGTTTTTGTGTTGTGATTTGTCCAAGTTACACTTTCTAAAAGGCTTTTTTTAATAACAAACAAGTACCACTTTATTGTGTGTTGCTTTAATTAAAAATTTTATATCTATATTGTATTAAAATTATTGTGTGATTGTGTACTTATATGTTTGTGTTGAATTGAAATTGATGAATAATAAATACAACTTACTTAGATCTGACAAAAAAAATAAAAATTGGTTTAGGTCGGCTGAATATTCGGTATTCTGTTAAATATTCGGCTAAGACTTCGGCCGAATATTCGTTATCCGGCCAAATTTGGTATTCGGTGCATCCCTATTTCATTTTATATAAAATTCAATAAATTAAATGGTCTTAAAAATGAAATCTCACCCATTCATCTTGAAGTGTTTTCAGAATAGCTGGAATACTAGTTGCTGAAGGCGGCCTAGGCTTGACTGCAGAAGGAGCTGAAAAAATTAAAATAAATTATAGTAATTTCTTTATTGAAACAAATACCTAAATAATTCATAAGTAATCATGGTGACATGGAGAAGTGAATGTAAATACTAGGTACTTTTCCGTTTCTCGAAATCTTTGGCGACAAACAGAATTTTTCAGCAATAAAACCCAGTATACATAGTTACAGGTTACCATTGGAAATATTCCATATGGCAGCAATGGTACATTTTTGGCGACTTTATCACTTGCACCCACAAAATTGGGAAATGTACCAAATACTAAATTCTGATTATGTCCACATGGGGGAAATTGAGTGATTGACACTTGCGGGGTGGTTCGGACATGCACAGAAAAATTGAGATGTTTTGTCCACCGCTACACTAGTTCGATTCAATTTTGAATCGTAATAAAAACTGGAAATTCAAGGAATTTCCAGGCTGTCTGTGAATTTTCCAGGCTATTTTAGCCTTGAAATTAAAAAAATGAAATTCCAGGCTTTTCCATTATTTCCAGGCCGCGTGCGAACCCTGCAAATAATGCATTGTTCTCGGTCTTACACACACACATTATAGCATTATATACCCCTCGTCTTTCAATTCAAATTTTTTACCGACACTATATGCATGGAATTAAAAAATAATTTCAAATTTAATTTGTAAAAATGTAGTTATGTGATCTACGAAATAATTTAAATTTCATCGAAAGTGGTAAATTGTAATAAAGAAACATTAGATTAATATACCTAATTTTATATGTTGTAAGAAAAAACATTTTTGTAATAGAATTAATTACCATAAAATATTATTAAATTAATTTGTTCTTTTAATTAATTGAATTGCATCAAGTTGTGGCTAAAATGTATGCTTCAAAGAAAAGAGCTTTCAGCAATTATAAATACGTAACTTTTTTTTAGGAGTATTAACACAACAAAACTTGATAAATCTCTCTCTACACAGCCTTATACAGGGTTGTTACAAAATCATTAAAAAAGTTCCCTGATATTTCCATGATTTCCCTGATACTTTCATAAAAAATTCCCTGATTATACAATTAGTTTTTAGTTTAGTTTAGTTTGAATTATCGTTGCACTAGAGCTACACGAGGGCTATTGGCGACGGGCGTAGTGATGTAGAACCACAGTCAAGTGACGAGCCGACACCAGAGTAGCACTCAACACCGTTAAGGGCGACGTCGTACACAGCGTTGGGACTTTGGAGCATATTTGGCGTTTGATAATAATTGACAGTTTTTTTGCCTCTGCATGATAGGAAGAGAGTTGAGTTTACTTTCGTAGCTCTGGTTCAGGCCAATCGGACCAACCAGAATATTTTCTTTTGATCAAGAAGTGTCCGCTAGTATAGTGATCGCAAGAACAACCTAAACCTACTGTTTACATAATCCGAAATGGAAAAATTCGCTGATATTTAGCGAAATTTGAAAAATTCCCTGATATTTCCAGAATTAAAAAGTTCCCTGAGAATTCCCTGATTTCCAGGTTTTGTTACCACCCTGTTATAATGAAAACACATACAATTGAAATTTGTAAAAAAAAATAAACTCTGCATGCAGAAGTCGGAACACATATCAACAAATAATTCTGTTACTTGCAAACTGAATTTGGAAATCGGAAATGAAAATAAAAATATAACATTCAGCAAGCATTTTACATGCAAAAATGAAAATGTTGAAAAATACTCACTCTTAATTTCAATAAGGTTGTCCTCACTCAAATCCTTCCCATTGATGGGATCAGTTCCATTTTCTTGAATGAACTTGAGAATTAACCGCTTTTCAAAAATACTTCCGGACACAGGAGAGACAACAGGTGTCTCTGGGACTTCATTACTCACTAGAGAAGAAAGATACTTATGATTAAACAGGAATATTTTGTAAGATAAATAATGAAATTTTTAGGTTGATATGTCTTTGGTTGAATCAAAAATGTTACGCTACAGAGGGCTTTTGATGACCAGCATTAGAAATTAGATTAACAGGGTTCATACTCTATCTATGATAGTGAAATTCAGGAGTTTCTAAGGAGTTTTTCAGGAGTGCAGCAATGTAAATTCAGGAGGTAACGAGGAATAAAAGTAAATATATTTGTTTAATATTGTATTAGTCTAGTGACTTCACTGCGCTTCAAATGAGGAAACAGAAAGGGAAAAAATCTACTCCAATAGTTGTGCGGTGCATTCTGGGACATTAACTATTATCTGAACTCTATTTTTCTGCTGTGCATGCACAGTAGACGTATTCTGACTAAATTACGGGAGAAAACTATTATCACTTTTTTCAGCAGTGGGAGAAAATATCAGGATATGAGACAAAATTCAGGAGTTATAAGGGCCCTTAGAAGAAAAAATGAAATTCTGGAGTTTTTCAGGAATTTCAGGAGGCGTACCAACCCTGATTAAGATATTTAGGAGCAATGTACGTTACTAACTTTAAAAAAAATAGGAGCACATGCATAATATCTAGGAGCATTTTTGAGAAAAATATTTTTTTATTAAACTATATACATATTTATCCACAAGTTTTGGTCGTCTACAGTGCCTAAATTGGTGATTTTAAGATCACTAAGAATGAAGTGCTTCCTCATATTTCCCATAAAAAGTTGAAATCTATTTTCTTTTAAAGTTCCTTTTACTCCATGTGCACATTCAAATTCTTATTGGGATGAAAACGATGTGCTTTAATCAGAAGTATAGGACCATTCCATGTCAAATGATCCAGGGGTCGACACCAAAGGTCGGCCTATATTTATGAAATTTGGTGGGGTTGTTCTTTAGGCAGATATAAGAACATTTGCCAAATTTTTCGCATTCTATTCATTACTTTTAACATTACGAAATGTCAAAGTTTTGCCAAGAAAGTGAACAGTCGCATAAAATGCTTAGCCAACTAGCACGCGTTCTTCTGCAATTTTGCCTATAGAACTGTTATTTTTTAAATTAGAATGTTCCTGTTTTTTGCAAATTGCTCAGAATTAAATGCTGAATTAAAATATATGTTTGTATTTAGAATTTAGTGTCAGTAATATAGTTAAAAAAATCTTTTAAGTTCAAAAATAATATTTTTTTTAAGATTTTGCGGTGTCTTAGAAAGTTCTTAATAACTCTGGTTAGACTCCAAGGAGACCTCAGAAAATTGCACCATTGAATTCTACATAAAAAAAACAGTACTAAGAACTGCAATAAAATTAGTGGGCTTTTGAGTTTTTATATCTTTCATCTTTGTAAGAGTCCTTAAAAAAAAATTCAAAATTTCAAAAACATCTTCACTACATACGCCACAAAACAGTGTAATGCATACTGAACTTTATTGTAAATTTTTTTTAAATACAATATGAAACATATTTTGTTGTGTACAATCTCTACCCCCCCCCCCCCCTTCCAAATAAATCAAATTTAGGCCGATACAGGCAATTCAAGCTCAGCAGCTTTTAGCGCTGTTTTACAAATTAAGACAAAAAAATTTCTTGCCAATTTGTGGATTCATTAAAAATGAATAAATGAGTCATTTATTTCCAAAATGTCCTAATCAAAATCAAGCACAAATGTTTTGGTAACATGCGCTTAATTCAGTTGCCAATGGCGCTAGAAAATTAATCTCAGTTATTTCTGGCAGCTTTCATGGTTGACCGGTAAGTACCAGACTAATCTCTAGCAATTGGCGACTGAATTTGGGGCACATTGGGGTAGAGATTTACTGTACGTTCTCCCTTGGCGAACTTTCCAAAATAACGCCAAAAGTACGTCTTTTGGCGACTTTTTTTTTTAAAAACACCATTCAAAGAAAATATCGTATTATAGGAACAATACGTTATGAAAACTCAACCAACGGTCCGATAGGGTTGCCGGAAAAACGTCATCGGTGCAAAGTCATAAAATTTGAATCTTCAGTTGAAGTCAGACAGGTTGCCAGAAAAAATTATTTATCGTTAAATCCAAAAAAAATCGCGCCTAGGTTTGGAGCCGTTTACAATTAGAAATCTGATTTATTTGACCAACAACATTGGCAGACCATTAATTGACTGTGGACATACTGTAAAATGCCAGACAATATCTAGGTTATGACTTCTACTGCACAATTAGAAAATGGGAAAACTCAAATGATGTAGTCACGGTCATCAGCATTATTTTTAGGTCCACAGCCACTACTTCAAGAAGGAAACTCCCAATCAACAATTAGTACATCTATGATATAAGGGTCAGTGCGTTCTTTGGCGAGCTTAAAAATTTAAAGTTAAGTTGCTATACGACACCTATACAGTTGTATGAAATATGAAGAGGAATGTTTATTACATTTGAGTATTTTTGTTGTTTGGCAACATAACACCAAATAGAGACTAGCTGTTCCTTTTCCTTTTAAATGTCATTTTTAATTGTCCCTCTGCCCTAAGAGTAAAATCCTAGCTGATGGCCCGGTGACAAATTACAAAAATTTTCCATATTTAAAAAAAATGAAAAATATCTTTTTCTGGCAAACATGTGCACCAATCAAAATAAGGAGATGTTAAACAAACGTTGCACGCATCCAGAAGCAGATTGAGAACAGTTTTAGGATAACAGAAAAGCAAAGACAGCGTTTGGAAAATTTTATTTTTGAGATGTCGCCAAGTTTGGAAGTGGCGGGGCAGCGACTACGATTTTGCAGGCAAACATGTCAGGCAATTCCTCAAAATATTTTAGTTAATGTCACAAACAAATCAATCATGGATCGAATCAATAATACCGCTTAATTTACAACAAAATAACTGGGGGACACCATGAACAATTAAGGGGAAAATTATCAATAGTACGAAAAGTTAAAACCGCTCCAAAGATGTAGTGTATAAAAGAACTTACGAGCACAAGTGAGAGACATTGTACATCAGAAGTTGTGGTAATCAGTAATATCACCAAATTATTCAACTGAAATTCTTTTTTATGTCAATATATCTTTTAAAAAATGAATTTATTACTTATATAAACAATGAATTTAGTAGCCGGTGTGGTGTGTTTGTTTTTTACGCAGCTTGGCAAAATAAGCGGTTTTTGAAAAATATAATAGAAAACCTGGCAACACTTTTTCGTTTGCTAGCGAAACAGCCCCATGGTTGAAAGTTTGGTTTAGTTCTAGACACCCTAGCATTGGCTTGTTTCAGGTGACGTCACTTCCAGCTTTTACTCCTGGTTATCCTTCGATTAATGCTCTCTCACTGGGTTTTGTTCCACATGACAACAATTCATCAATCAAAGCTTGAGTATTTTGATAGAAAGCTATTCAGTTTTATAAAATGTTCTGTGTCCAATAATTGTACTTACATTACAATTACAATACTGTAACGCCAATGCTCATTACTGTATTACTGATGAATCTGTAATTTTCGATTTTAGATTATCTTGTATTTTTTTGTTTCAAGGTATGCTCAGTGGCAGATCCAGCGGGGGTATTCGGGGTAATCCCCCCGCGCACACAAACAATTGTAGTTATATTGAAGGAGGCAGGAATTCGCTATGGAGTGGAGTGTATAGACGGGAAAACCATGCAAATAAACAAGAAATAACTATTGGGATACCATACGTGCTTAGGTTTGGTACAACAAACACATCTGGTAGGTTTTGTTTGACAAAAAATGGAACCCGGTGACACTTCTGATGACAGCCGAAAGTCACAGTCTCGATCACTCAATGAGGCATTTAGGCTTTTATACGATTAATAAACTAAACAAATCTTAATAAACTTAAACATATTTTTTTATGAATAAACGCAATATCTGAGTTTAAACGCACGTTAAAATAAAAATTCATATTGTTAAATTCCAGATTTTCTTATGAATCTTTTAAAAAATTTGCAGATTGCTTTTTTAAACATATGATATTATTATTAATGGATTGAATTTCCTAATAAATGCCATGTGTAACAACAACACATATGAGATTGCTCTCGTTAGGGGCTATAATATTTTATATAAATTATTAAAACATCTTGTCCAGTTTTTTTTTTTCATTTGTTTTAATATCAAATCATCTATGAAAGCAAGATGTCTTTAAAAGATAATAGTTTCAAACAATCATTTGAAAACAGCTGCTAAAATTTATTATTTAATTAAAATTATGAATTATTAAAACTGATTTAATAAAAATTGAGAATTATTAACATTTATAAGTTTTAGCAAATTAATTTGATAAATATTTTTTCTTGTCACGAAACTGAGAGAGAGGTACCTATAACCACATTTTTAACTAAATGATAAACATATTTTTATCCATAGATATCATAGTTAAAGTAGTATTAGATTGG
Organism: Oedothorax gibbosus; assembly: GCA_019343175.1. Taxonomy (NCBI): domain Eukaryota; kingdom Metazoa; phylum Arthropoda; class Arachnida; order Araneae; family Linyphiidae; genus Oedothorax; species Oedothorax gibbosus. The sequence continues at coordinate 1,813,219 of CM033279.1, forward strand.
CAGATCAAGTGACCTCCAATGCTAACGACGAGACGCGCATGGACACCAGAATAAGAAGGCAAATGGGCCAGTGTTGCCACCACATTAAGGAGAAAATACACGAAAAAATACCGTTTAATTAAAATTACAAAAAATACCTAAAATACTGGCTGCATTTTGGGATCTTTTAGTGACTTTAAAAAAATCGTGAACGCTTTTTTTAGTATTTTTATGGTATTTTTTGTAATTTTAGAATTAAACGTATTTTCGTAGTATTTTAATAATTATAACAAAATTTAGGATCCATGTGATCGGGGATCCATTTTTATGTGCCGCAAAAATAGCATTATAAAATAGCACCAGTGAAAGATTTAAAAACGCTCTCCAATGAGTTTAAAACATGAACATTATGTTTATAATTTTGTAAAAGTGAATTAACTCTTTTATACTACGTAGTTCCATTATCACTTGTGCGTGCATAACTATAATAATAAATACTAAAATTAATTGTTTTGACGTTATAACTTAGATGCATGAAATTAGTTTTGTTTGTTTTATCGGAAATATGAATAGCATTTTTAAAAATATGATAATAGTTTATTTTCTAAAATGCCATTGACATGAACTTTTCGTAAATAGTAAACTAGAGATTTAACTAAAAAACATATTTTTATCTTTATTTTCCAGTAATTTGTTCTTAAAGAGTATTCAGAAGTCAAATATTTAAAAGAATTTAATTTTTGAAGAAACCGCCTCCCTCAAAAGTGACCAATACTCCATCAGAACTGAGATCATAAAATGTCTCCCCTGTATGTTGTCTTTTCTGCTTGGTGGGTATCACCAAAACAAAACAACTTCTACAGAAACTCAAAACATTCGGTTGAGAAGCTTTTATTATACTAAAATAGAAAATTTTATATTTCTTTACTTGACATAAATTCATAGACATAAAAAGTATTAACTATTATTAATTTTAACAATGTAAACTATCCGGCATCGCTTAGATTAACAAAGATTCAAGAAAAATAGCAATATCATTATCATGAAAAATATCATTATGTACACAAAGTAAGGGAGGGACATTTTATATACTGGTCTAATTTATGTACTGTGTATTACGCCGAATTTAGAGAAACATTGGAACAGATCTAGTATACACTGTTTGGTGTAGTAGAGGAAATAAGTGTTTCGGTGCCCGGTGGCGACTTTTAAGCAAGGAGCTGCTTGAAAATATCTCCTAGAAGTAAAATTTAGAGAAGGAGTAAAGGCGTAATAACCTTATTCCTCAAGGACCGAAAATCAAACACGTATCCTGTACGTGAGCACAAATGTGTAGAAATATCCGTATTTTTGATATTTTGTTTGCATTTTCGTTTACCTAAAATAACAGGTGACAAGTGTGTCATCAAAAGTTTATTTACAGATTACAGAAAAAAAATTTACGGTTTTTTAATACTACGTTAAGGTTTTATGTAAACACAAGTAAAGTCTAAAATTACACGCACACAAGTTTATGATACTCGTAAGAATCATTTGCAATAGAGTTGATTTTAAAACTTGCACATACAAAACTAGAAAATAAATACCCGTTCTTCGCACGGACTAAAAGAATATCAAATCGATCCAAGTATATGTGTCATTTGATTTTCTATAGGATAATAAACTTTGCCTTTGTTCTCGTTTATTATAAAGAATAAAATCCCGTTACTTATATTGCTTTAAAATTCCAAAATAAAAATACATCACTATAAAATGCACATCCTCATATCACAAAAATCTTCCTCAATATGAACTTACTGTCATCGCAATTTTCCTGATAAATTCAAAATTAACCTTAATTGTATAACAATGTTATTTCACGTCAAAACCTCCATCCTGGTTTTTTTTAAAAATAAATTAGCTCATTAGCCCGTTCAATTATTTTTCAAATCATTAATTTAGTTTCTGAAGGTAATGGCAAGAAAATAAAAGCAATTATATTTTTAATTAATTTTTGTGTTCATTTTAATTTCTTCTCTCGAATGGCCACACGAAAGGGAAAAACTGATCGGATTCGAGCGAAAGTAGTGTATTTTTTCAGAAAATTCGAATTTTCTCTAAAAATGGAACAAATATGAAAAAACTAAGCCTCAGGTGCACACCTTGGTATAAAGGGAATCTAGCTTAAAAATTTCGAATTTCTGAGGGCAGTATAAGTAGGTCTTTTACGATCCACAGACAAACAGACAGACAGACTTTCTTTAATTATTATAGATATTTATAAAAAACTATCAGTTTAGAAATCAACAAATTCTACAAGTGTTCCACGGTTGCTTTTCTCGTTTTAGAAATTCCGGCTCCACGGATGTCCACAAATCGCAGTGCAAGCAACAAGCTGCATCGTTCACCAGGTCCGTGGAAATAGTGTACGAAACCCCACACTGTGGACACTCGTACACGTGTGGCTCGTTCGATTGACTTTTCCTGTTCCTTTTTCGAATCCTTCTGCTAATTTTTGAAATTCCATTGCTTCCGCCATCCACAGCGTCTTCCTGTTTCTGCACTTCTTCATCTTTAACAACAGCGATTTCTTTATTTTCTGATGACTTTATCGTGGAGGTTAGTTTTTTAATAGTGGTCTTCTGCGCCGAATTGTTTGTTATTGGGGCATAATCTCCATTGTTGACTTTAGAAAAGAATGTGTCACACAGAGACGGCTGGTCCTCAGAAACTTCGCTTTGTTGATCGGGAGAACGGTCAGGTTCAACAATAAAAAAGCCGTCATCCAAAAGTTTTTCTCGGTCACCAAATGGAATTTTCGAACCAGAATCGGTCAAACCATTTCCTTTCGTAAGACCATTCCTTGTTTTCGACCCGAAAACCTCGTTGCAGTTAATATTATACGTGGAACAGTCTTCAAAAATAGTGTTGTTGGATGTTCTGAAGACTAATTTTAAGCTGTTTTTGCCAGAACCGTCCGTTTCTGAATTTTCTTTGGCGTCTTCTTTACTGGCCGATAATTTTGTTTCTGTAGATATTTGTGTATTCGAAGAATGCGTCGCATGAAAAAGTCTGCCGTTTCCCATTTCCTGAACATGATTTGAAGAATTCTGTGGGTTTACGTCCATTTGGCGCGCATTCGGTGGTTGCTTTGGTAGCTGGTTCATGTCATTTTTATGAGTAGATTGTATTTCTAAACGAGAATCCATCGAAGAGTATTTCTCCAGAAACTTTACTTCAATGCTTGAAAGGCTCAAATCGGATTTAGCCTTTCGTCTTGAATAGCTTGATTTGGGCTGTTTTTGCATAACCGGTATCTAAAAAAAAATATCTTTATTGGTACATAATAAAAGGGCATCAAATTTTTTTATAAATTTGCTGTACAAACTTCATATATCAGTAAATAAAAAAAATTCTATGAGGAAATAAAATATACCAAGGAAGAATATCGAAAAATTAAATTTAGTAATTCAATCCACAGTTTTAAACTTTAAGTAACGGTTACCAAATATTAGATGACAATAATCTCTATTTACTATTATTCACTTGATTTTATTGACAAGTTACTAAACAACAAATCGTTTAGGGCGATTCCATAAATTATGTGAGGCGGTTTTGACAGTTTTTGGCATCCCCCTCCCCCCCTTCTCGATCCTCCTGCAGAGATTTTATGAGATTTAGCTTAGGGAAAAAAAAAACTGTTAAAAATTTATATAGGGTTAGTTTTAGCTGGAGCCACTAGATAGCAGCACCAACATTGGTAGTCGTTGATAAAAAAAACATTGTCGATAGATGTCACCACTATAAATTTTATCTAAAGTATTTATGCATTGTCTTTTCGTCCCTTCTGAACTAAATGATTGATTGATTGATTGATTGATTAAGACTTCCTGCAAATCCCTCCTGAATCTTATAGCGCAGTAGCTGAAACTTAAAAGAATGATTTTACGTAAAGGGGGTTTACGTTAACATTTTTCAAGAGGTTTGAACGGGGTTTCCTTTTCTACTTTTACCTAAATTGTAATGGTACTGATAGCCACGATAAATATTACCTTCTTGGATTTTGACATACATGAGTCACGAAATATTTTTAGCATAATTTAACTCAATTCTCTCGCAATTTACCGCTGTTTTTTTGTTAAGAAAAATTACTTGACATATGACGCCCCCCCCCCCCCCTTTCTCCTACTCAAGATTGGGTGTGATGCGCTTTGACCCCCAAAATAAATAATGAAGATAATGCCATTGAGCTAGAAGAAACGTGGAGTGAGGTGTGTGATTCACTGAACAGGGCAGCAAACGAGCCGGTTCAATAACAAAACGCGGAGGAATACACAGCACCGCAGCAGAAACGAACCCCCCGGGCAGAAAACCTAGAAACTTGCCTATTTCGCTATTGGGTTCGTCTTCGCTGGTTCTTAGCTAGTGATCCCATCCACATGGTTATTTCTTAAAAAAGTTGGAATTTAAAGTTAAAGAAAGTTAATTTCCTTCGAACTAAAAATGTTAAAATACATTTAGGAGCCCAAGTCAATATGATAGAGGGGTCTCATACAAGCATTGCATACAAGTGTAGGGAAAATAGTCCTTTTCTGCGCTGTTCGCTAAAAAGGGTGTGAGTGGGTTTTCGGCTCGCTGACACCTCACTCCTGTTTCCCTTCTAGCTCAATGCCCTTAATAAATAATGAAGATAATGTTAATACTAGATACGATAATAGTAACATAATAAAATAAATTATGCTAGTACTAATATGATTAAGAAAAAGATAATAACAACAATGTATTTAGAAAATTTAAATGTTACCTTGGGAATTGTCTGCATCTTGGAAATCGATCGAAAGATAGAATTTCTGAGAAGTTCCACCGAAGACGTTTCTTGCAATTCTTTGTAGGCCTCGGAACATCCGATGGAATCTGATCTCGTAGATTCGATTTCATTTTGAGGGTTTTCTGAAAAAGAATGGTAAGGTATATTGTCATGATAAAAACTTGGGGTAGACCATAGATATCATAGTTAAAGTATTAGATTGGCTGATCACGTGACCTCCAGTGCTAACGACGGGACGCGCATGGAGGCCTTTTAAGAGGGCAAAATGGCCAGTGTTGCTGCCACTTTAAGGAGAAAATTACTACCAAAAAATACCAACTAATTCTAAAATTACAAAAAATAATACTAGAAAAAGATTTAAAGTCACTAAAAAGATTCCAAAATGCAGCTAGTATTTTACGATATTTTTAAGGAGGATATTAGTATTTTAGAATAATTCTAAAATTACAACAACAAAAAATCGTAAAAATACTAGCTGCATTTGGAATCTTTTTAGACTTTAAATCCTTTTTATTGTAAATTTTTTTTGTAATTTAATTTATTTATTAAATGGTATTTTTCGTAGTATTTTCTCCTTAAAGTGGCAGCAACACTGGCCATTTTGCCCTCTTATTTGGCCTCCATGCGCGTCCCGTCGTTAGCATTGCAGGTCACGTGATCTGCCAATCTAATACTTTAACTACGATATCTATGTGGTAGACAGATATTGGACTCCATCGCAAGACTTTCTTGTAATGGAAAGTACTCTCGAAATAGACACAGTATCACTTACGTATAACTCAAACCCAGTTAACTTAAATCGCAATTCGCTAAAGCCCATTTCACACCTGCACAACTACATGCAATTCCGTTGCAACTAAATGCAACTGCAACTCGTAACTTGTGGAAACCTTGTTTTTCGGGTTTCCTCAAAAAATTATTTATCTCACAATTTGGCAAGTTTCATCTTTTTGCAGGGCATCGCTTGCATCGTACAGAAATTTATGTTTCCGAACTTCATTAATAAGATCAATTTCCATATTTGCCGTCCAATTACTACCCATTTATAATTGCGCAGATTTTTGCATTTTTTGCAAGCAAGGAAAGTTGGCGTCTTAAAAAGTAAATAAACAACCATTTGGCGAAGTCTAGTTCGCCACAATGTAGCCAAACAAATACTGTATTCTGATTGGCTAATGGTACATGCAACTTGAGATTTTTTCGTGCTCGCATGAAAAAATCTCACGACTTGAGTGCAACTTTTAAATGCATGGTGTCCTATGGGAGTTGCAAGTAGTTGTGACAAGGTGTGAAATGGGCTTAAGAGTATTAGAAAAATATTTACGCAACATATTTGGGAATTTTTCAATGTAGGTTTTGACACTGTATGCTTTCGATACACAGATTATTTTGTTCAAAAATATTGATTTTCCTCTTCAAACTGCACTGTTAAAAATTATGCACTTTGTTTCACCAAAAATATGGTTCCTATAGTAGCTGCAACGGCTGTGTGGTGAAACGTTAACCCATATTTTTAGTATTCGGTCGAACCATTTCTCAGGTTTTTGTTTCCAAATCCAGAAAAATGGTTCAACTAAACACCGAAAAAAAGGTGAAACATTTCACTACACAGCCGTTGCAGCTACTGGGAACCAATATCATGGTGAAACCAAGCACAAAATTTTTAGCAGTGTGTAAAGACAAAATTAATTAGTATTTAACAGTAAATATCTATAGATGAGATCGACAGTCAGAAAATTAATCAAAAATCCGCAACGCTTAACTATAATAAAATATTCAATTGGTCCTTTCCACTGCAAAACTACAGAAAACAAAATATATATGAACAAAAAAAATTATTTTAAAAAATGCGAATAACACACAAAATAACCACACAAAAAACACCAATTGATTTAAATATTTTTTTATGATGTAGTGCAAAACTTTAATCAATATGTGTGTAATGAGTTTTACGAGTTCAAGTACTTCACACTAGTGGGACAAAATAACAAGAGCCTTGATGTGAAAATCTTATTTAAATGTAATAACGTTCTTTATTTTTGCCTCAAATAATCACTAAAACTAAATCTAAACATAAACTCAAATAATACACTAAACTCAATCTAAAACACTAAATCAAATACTAAATACTAAATCAATACTAAATACACTAAACTCAATCTAAATACTAAACTAATACTAAATACACTAAACTCAATCAAACACTATAATACTAAACTAAACAATACTAAATACACTAATCAAATCTAAATACTAACTCAAAAACTAAATACACTAAACTCAAAATACAAATACCTAAACTCAAAATACTAAATAACTAAACTCAAACTAATACACTAACTCAAAATACTAAATACACTAATCAAAATACTAACACACTAATCAAAATACTAAATACACTAAACTCAAATCTAAATACACTAAACTCAAAATACTAACTACACTAACTTTATAAATACTAAATACACTAACACTCAAAATACTAAATACACTAAACTCAAAATACTAAATACACTAAACTCAAAATACTAAATACACTAAACTCAAAATAGTAAATACACTAATAACGAAATACTAAATACACTAAATGGAAAAGTCTTGGTGGAAAAGTCTTTATTTAAACGTGATTAACGTTTTCTTTATTTTTTTTGCCTCAAACACTAATCACTAAATAATAAATACACTAAATCAAAATACTAAATACATAATAACGAAATACTAAATACACAAATGGAAAAGTCTTGGTGGAAAAAGTCTTTATTTAAATGTAATTAACGTTTTCTTTTATTTTTTTGCCTCAAACACTAATCACTAAAACTAAGTAATAAATACACTAAACTCAAAATACTAAATACACTAATAAAAATACTAAATACACTAAGGAAACTTGGTGGAAAATCTTTATTTAAACGTATTAACGTTTTCTTTTATTTTATTATGCCACTCAAATACTAAATCACTAAATAATAAATACACTAAACTCAAAATACTAAATACACTAATAACGAAATACTAAATACACTAAATGGAAAAGTCTTGGTGGAAAAGTCTTTATTTAAACGTGATTAACGTTTTCTTTTATTTTTTTGCCTCAAACACTAATCACTAAATAATAAATACACTAAACTCAAAATACTAAATACACTAATAACGAAATACTAAATACACTAAATGGAAAAGTTTTGGTGGAAAAGTCTTTATTTAAACGTGATTAACGTTTTCTTTTATTTTTTGCCTCAAACACTAATCACTAAATAATAAATACACTCTAATCACAATAAAATACTAAATACACTAATAGCAAAATGCTATATACACTAAATACAGTAAATACTAAATACAGTAAAGAGTAAAAGTTACTTTCACACACTAGAATATGTGATTGGTGGAAAAATCTTTATTTAAACGTTATTGACGTTTTCTTTTCTTTTTTTGCGTCAAACACTAATCACTAAATAATGAATACACTAAACTCAAAATACTAAATACACTAATAACTTAAATACACTAATACTAAATACACTAATAACTTAAATACACTAATACTAAATACACTAATACTAAATACACTAATAACTTAAATACACTAATACTAAATACACTAATAACTAAAGTCTTACTTTAACGTGATTAATGTGGGTTTTTTTCGTTAGTTTTTTGCCTCCAAACACTAATCACTAAATACACTAATCAGCAAACCAGTTCACGTATCTTAAGCAAAGGTGTTTATCAGTGGGCTCATTCGCGTCAAGTGTAATCGATTTCTGATAACTCAAAATAAGCTATCTCCGAATGCAGTACTTACGTAATGTTTTCATTATTAAGTTTACAAAAACAAGTGTCAAAAATGACGACCGAAAGCCCAAAAGAATTCATTGCTTACATTGAATAGATTTACACACTAAAAATAAAATCATTGCCTCATATTTTTAGCCAACTCTCTTTTTCTAATTCGAAAAATTAAACAAAAATGCCCTTTCCAAATCCGTTACAATCAGTCCGATTTTAATTCTTTTTTTAGATAGGTATAACATCAGAGACTTATCTTACTTCTTTCGGTCTGTTTTTACGATTTTTCGTCCGTCTGTCCTTTATAAAAAGGCCTAACGTCTTATATTCGATTCTAACTATCCAATTTTAAAATGTGTTTTTTGTTGGGAAGGTATGTAATCAAAAACCGATCTTTTTTGTTTACTTTTTATTCGTCGGCCGTCTGTTTACTTCTCCGTCCGTCTTACAGAGGCCTTTTCTAAAGAAGGTGTTAGTCATAGTACTTGGAAACTTCGCACTAGCTATTTGTTTTCATTTTTTTTACATAAATGGAAAATTCGAATTTATAGCTAAAATTGTAAACACTTTTGCAATAAAAACACTATAAAAAATAAGTTTTAAAAAATATAAACACTTAGTCTCTGTAAGTAAACATAGAATGTTAAAATGTTAAATAATTCTGATGGTGTAAATAGTAATATACACTAAATGTATCAGAATATTATTACTTACCAAATATAATATTTTGAAAATACTACTGTGCCATTCTTTATCCTTTCGAAAAAATGTATCAAGAAAATATTATTCCTTTTATCAAAAATCCTTGCAATGTTTAAATCAATAAGTACTATTTTATGAATCTATACATATCCATTCAAATGTGAAAATCTTAAATAAATATTATTTTCAAATTCATTACTCAAGTAAAATCCTCAAACATTTATATTCCATTGTAGAAGAAAAAATTTTAATATTGTATTGATATTTTTATAATATTTATTAGAAATATCTTTCCAAGGCCGCCTGAAAACTATTTTCTGTCAATATTTTCATACATGTGTTTATTTAATTTTGAAATGTACATAATACTTTATTAGAATTTCTATAATCGAAGTATTTGTAAACAAACCCCCCGCTTTGTGTGTCATTTGTAGGCATGATTTATATTTTGATTTCTATTCAAACCACATTTTTTTTTAAATTTAGAATATTTAGATGCGTTGCATAAAGTTAAATTGACATCTTCGGAAAACGATTAAGTAATTTTTATTTAAAAGAGTTGCTAAGAAATTACAAATTTAGTATCTTTTTAAGAACTTTACGCGTGAGCACTGAGCTATATCTTTATTGAGAGCAGTTTATGATCAAATTTGGTTTAAATTTTCCAAAACTAAATATGAAAAACGCACGTTTTTTCAATAAAACAAAGCGAATATCAAATTCTCAAAAACTTAAGTTAGATCTTTACAATGAATGGAGTCCTCTAAATTTCCTCCTCAACATAGTTGGACTAACTTTGAAAGAAAATAACAAATCGCATAATGTCCGTGATAGGGCTTGTAACATTTTAGGGAAACTTTTGTGGATTTTTACTATTTTATTCAATTTCCTGGAAGTGGTTATTTGCTTGTGGTCCTTAATATTTTCAAAAGCGAAAAGGGAATCTTTAATTTTTACTTTCTGTCAGATTTCGATATTCGCTGCCCATTTGTTCGTGCACAAGAAAAAGAAGGATTTCGTTAGAGACTTGAAAATGTTATCCAATCTGATAACTTCAATGTCTACCGGAGGTCGAGTATACTGTATGACTATGTGGTTAAAGGTGCGAGTCTGTGTTATTTCTATTTACGCGATGGTACTCTTCGTCTGCCTAAGTCGATATGTTAATGGTGACAAATTGTTGCTGGCTTTCAGTTTAGTCCTAAATTCTTCAGAAGGATTGAAAAGTACAACTCAATACCTTACAGCCGCATACATCGTTGGCTGCGCAATTTTTGTGCAGACATTAACCTTACTTTGTTGCTATATTTACGAAAAGGAGAGATGTTTGATTAATCTTTGGATGAAATTGGCAAGGAAAATGCTAAAGAATCATAAAACAGGAACAAAAAATGAAATTTTTGAACGACTTTCAAATGAAAACATGGAAATGTTTCCTTCGAAAATTTTAAGAACAACAAACAAAGTTCAGCAGTGTTGGCCTCAGCATTGGAGCTTTTATTCTTCGGCATCGTCAAATGACCATCTTACAACCAGAAGTGCCATCCAACAAAAGAAATCCAACCTTACAGTTAAACAATGGAAGCCATCAGTTTTAACACAAGATGGTCGCATCGAAAATCAAAATCTTCTGCGAATTGATCTTTTGAAACAACTGGATGATAACCTTAAAGCTAAACAAATGAATAAACTCTTACTGGATTCAAGAACTAGGTCTCGGTTTGGAAAAAATAAAATGGAAGTCTTATTACAAAATGACGAAAGTTTACCAACTCCATCGAATTCGGCAAAGCCAGCAATCCATCATATCCCATTCAGATATTTAATGTCTTCTCTTACAGAAATAGCTACAGCAGTGAAGAACATTAACCGTAACTTAAGTGGTTGTAATTTTTTCGTAACTTGCTTGTTGATAGCCTTTCTATGCAGCTCACTCAGTTCCCTTGTCAGAGGTCACCTACAGCCAGGGTTAATAGCAGGAACTTCAATTTTAGCAGGAATAGTGAACATGGCATGGATTGGTTACTTGGTAATCAAGGCTTCGAATGTCATGGAAGAACATTCTAGAGCTAAAATGGAAGTTTTGGATGCAATCGCCTGCAACTTGGACATGTTTGAAAATGTTTCGAAAGCAATGGATGCCAATATTCTTTTGTCGTCCATGGATAGTTTGTCTCCAAACTTCGTGGTATCTTGCATGGAACTTTTCGATTTTAAAAGAAGCATCACTTTGACACTTTTCGGTTGCTTAGTTACGTATGGCGTTATTCTAATGCAAATTAATTGAAGTTTCGATTAATAATTCTTGATAGAGAGTAAAGAATAGTTATTGTTAAAAGCAATTGGATTATAAATAATTATACGTATAGTTTAACCAGAAAAAAAATTGACTATTTGAATTCCCTTTGGAATGATTCCACTGAAACCACTCTACATCTCGAACTAAAAAAAACTGAACGTCACCGAAACTTACCACTGAATGTCAAGCACCAGTCAAGACCGTCCAGAAGCAGGACGCCTGTGCATCCATTGCTGACCAACCGGCACGACAGCTGATCCCGACTCGAGCGTCGAGCTCAGCTGTCGGACTTGACACCCCAGCCAAGACCTCCGTACAGCAACCCCCCTCAGCCCCAAATCCTACATCAATCCGGCATCATGCAGCTGCATCAAACGTCAAAACAAAAACTGCGACAGTCGTGGCAGACGACACTTGTCCTTTGAACCCGATTCTGATGACACAAAACTGCAGGGGGATTCAAACACTCATTTGAGTTTGCCAAACGAAATCTGGGGAGGGAGTATGGCACCGGACACTGGCGCACTGTCACAATTGCAACAAGCCTTAACTGCACGAGAAGCAAAGAACGATTCAACTACAGGAACAATCAAGCCTGGGGCCGTTCAACCAAAAAGGATCTTCTGTCTGGAGAATCGTCCTACCTTAAGTCCCGTTCTCCTGGAACCAGCAGATAAACTTCGACCATCGAGACTCTTGCATCTAGCACGCACTGCGCGAGGACCAGTTGAACACCGATATGATTTCTTTTATCAAATAATCTGTTTACAACTAAACTAATGATGTAAATGTTGGGACTTGCACCAGTCCTTTCTCTGTATATAAACCGTTTTAATTAAACGATTTAGAGATCAGAAATGTATTTGTATTTTTCTTTTTTCATCGAGCACATGCTCCCGGACGGCATCCAACAGGAAACAGCGCTCCACACAGGTCGTTACGCGAAATGTCTTCTACGCACTTGTATTGCCCAAAAATTACTGCTGGCAGGGACTTACCATGACAGGTTGGGGCCCAAGGCTCGGATACATTTAGGGGCCCTTTTCGCAGTGATATCTTATCAAAAAATACATAATTGAAAAAAAAAACATTTAAAGTAAAGTCAATCGCAAAATTTATTAAAATCAATTCATCATAGTGCTTAATTTTATAGAAAAGCAGAAATTATAATAATACTTAAAATTATGTCGACTGTAAAATCATACGAAATTGTCAGGCCCAAGCCTTGTAAGTTGTAAGCCTCGGCGATGGTCAGGGCCTAACTGCAGGTTTGATTATAAGGTCATTAATGCAGAGCCGGATTTCTAAATAGGCTAAGTAGGCTGTAGCCTAGAGCGGCGAATTTTTTGGGGCGGCAAATTTTACGACCAATTAAAGCGGCATTGGACATAAAAAATATTTTAAAGATACGAATATTTTTTTTTTAAGAAAACAAATAATTTACCTTTAATGTGTAAACCGTAAACGTATATATAGTACTAATATTTCGTAGCAAACATGGTCGGCGCGAGGACAATTGCACCCCCTCCTCCCGGATTTCGAAGTTGAAAGAAAAATATTAGAACAGTTTAAAAAAAATTCGCCTATTTCGCTTCCGATTTAGTGTGTAAAGGTACAGATGATCCTAATGCGTGTATCTATTTTAAACAACACATATCACCCTATTTTGCAGCTGACCAGCTACCTTTCCGCGAAGGGGGAGAATTAACATTGTAACAGGGTCGGCAAATCAATAGTAGCCTACAAGCGGCAAATCTTTAAATCCGGCCCTGCATTAATGAATCAAAAAGTATGTTAAAAGATGATGACATTTTGTAGCTTCGGCAATTTGCTTAGTAACTTTGATATTCGTTTTATTATCGTTATGCCATTAAATACTATAATAACGTTCAGACCATGATTTTTGTGGACTGAATAAATTTTCCTAAAAGAGCATTAAAGGTTTCTTCTCGATCCCATATATACAAAACTATGTGTAAAGATCCTTATGATTGGTTGGTTGGTAGACATATATATTCAGGTTTGTGTGCTTGGTCAGCGACCCGCTTAAACCTTCGTCAAGTAAGACAGACACAACAGACAACACACACATAAGTGGATCCATCTAATTTTTAGAGACAGAGGCCAACTAGAGGATCCCCAGAATTGGCTTGTCACCCCCAGAGGTATTGATTTGGTATGGGAACTTAGAGGACTTTCAGACCCAACAGATTTAACGAGCACGTACTCCGCATATACTCGGTAGATCTTCAGTGGTACCGGGACTCGATCGCAGGACCTTCCGATCCCGAGACCGAGACGCTGACCACTAGGCTCACTACGGCCCCTTATTGATGTATTTAATTTGTTTTGATTTAAGGGCCGGATTTAAAGATTTGCCGCCTGTAGGCTGTAGATTTGCCGTCCCCACAATATTCTCCCCCTTCGGGAAAAGATAGCTGGTTAGCTGCAAAATAGGGTGGTATAATGTGCTATTTAAAATCATCACAACGAATATAAAAGAGGGAAAATATGTTTATTTGAAATACAATATAATTAGATCATTTATAATATCCTCACTTACCCTGGTCTCATAAGGTTAACTGTGTGGTAAGAACAACCACACAGCGACGACATGCTCAGCTAGCGGGTGCTATATATACGGTTTACGCATTAATGTAAATTATTTGTTTTCATTCTTAAAAATATTACTATCTTAAATTCTTAATAATAATTGTTTTGCCGAATGCCGCTTTAATTGGTCGTAAAGTTTTCCGCCCCAAAAAATTCGCCGCTCTAGGCTACAGCCTATTTAGAAATCCGGCCTTGTTTTAACATTCATTTACGCATTCGAAGCAATCATAAATGGCCAATATCTGTGTACTCCTCGTTCTGATTCCATGCCATCAAAGAGAAATAGCGGATAATCAGATATAGAGACAATTCATGCTCAGACAATTTTTATAGCTCATTTTCAAAGGTCTTTTTAACTTTAACTGTCAAATTTAAAATAATAATAAAGGCTCTATGAATTTCTTTTCATTACTAACTTTTATGGCGCTACACATGGTTAATGGCGGAATTACTTTATCGACACGTTTGTTTCAATTTCATATCATTAAACTTCTAACCAGGCATTCTTGTGTTACAGTAGTTTAGACTGATAAATGTCTAAAATGTCCTTTGAAATTATGCCTATAATAAACGATTGAAATTAAAACTCTGAAATGAAGAATGAAAAAAAAAATCTTCACGTCATTGAAAAAAGTTCTTTAAAATAAAGTGGCACTAGATGTCGATCAACGACAGGCCTCGTAATTTTGAACCTCGGTCAAGTGACGACCAGCCACTGTTTAAACCAGTGAAAACAACAATGAAAACAAAAGAATTTTAATTACCCGATTTCACAGCCATACTGCACACGAGAGGCTTGGTCGATCACTCCTCAACCCAGATTTGTCTGAATAATGGTCTAGAAATATCTCAATCGTGCTTATCTACGCTTTCCCTTATCTGCATGTGATTTTGGCCCATTGTGCTATTTTGTGAGTGCAAAGACTTATGAAAAGTTTCGGAAAACTCTATTTTATAAAAAGGGTAAAGAGAACAATAGAAGTTATATTATTTACTGGTTTTATTGGTTGGTTGGTAGACATATATATTCAGGTTTGTGTGCTTGGTCAGAGACCCCGCTTGTAAACCTTCGTCAAGTAAGACAGACACAACGCACACAAGTGGATCCATCTAATTTTTTAGAGACAGAGGTCAACTAGAGGATCCCCAGAATTGGCTTGTCACCCCCAGAGGTATTGATTTGCTATGGGAACTTGGAGGACTTTGTGACCACGACGGATTTAACGTGCACCAGTCACCATTAGCGTACACGGGGGTCTTCGGAAGGCAGCGGGACTCGAACTCGCAACCTTAGGGATGTCAGTCCAAGACCTTACCGACCAGGCTATCCCGCCCTTACTGATTTGATGTTCAATAGAATAAGTAAATGTGTTAAAATACTTTTTTGATAATTAGAGTTGTTTAAAATTTACTGAAATGTTATACGTTATGTTGCATTAACGTCGCACTAGTTGAATTGAGCATATTAAAAAACCTCTAAAACTCAAGTATTTCTGGTTTTAAAGATGTATTTATTTTTAAATTCATTTTTAAAGTTAATGATACGTCCCTTTTGTTAAACCTCTCTTAGCATAACAGATGACGTCACGGTTGGCTTTTTTTTGTACTTGGCGTGTTATTTCGTATCACGTTTTACTGTATCGCTTTTGAAACTGTGAAACGTGCTTTCATCCTTATCAAACTCTTTAAAAAGTTATGCTATTTAACAGAAACATGTCATGTTCATTCCAGTTAATTTCTTCAAACGTTGAACGATTTCACTCGACTATTCCGATCAGATCCAGCAGTCAATAATTATGCAATAGCTCATACGCGCTCTAGTGTGTGTATTTTAACTAACAACCAAACTTGGAACAAGCTGTTTAACTTCCTTGATATGAACTGGTTACAAATAATATTGTCTTCTTTTAATGAGGTTTCGCAGAAATTGTAAGGTTTACTATTTTATAAAGTGTATTCTCCAGCATAGATCGAAACATCGCCAA
Organism: Oedothorax gibbosus; assembly: GCA_019343175.1. NCBI lineage: Eukaryota > Metazoa > Arthropoda > Arachnida > Araneae > Linyphiidae > Oedothorax > Oedothorax gibbosus. Next base: position 1,829,393 of record CM033279.1, read on the forward strand.
AAACATAACAGTTGACGTCAGAGCTGTTTTCAGTGACGTACATTTTCGGCAAATTTCAAATGTATTTTTTGTTGAAATTAAACATATTTGTGAATATTTAACCTTACATTCGGAATCTGCAGCTTCTAATGTACCAGAAAATTACATATATTATGAATTTCGCGTTTGATGCAACTTGTCCATTTCGGCGCACTAGAGGTACAAGAGGGCTATACGTGACGGGCGTCAAAATTTAGAATCTTGGTCAAATGACGTGGCCGACAATGCAACTTTTTTTTTAAGGTCGACATCGTACGCAGCGTCGGGAGGGAGGGAGGGGTAGGTACATATATATTCCGGCTTGTGTGCTTGATCAGAGACCCGCTTATGAAGCCTTCGTCAGGTGAGACACACACAGAAAGAACTTTTTACTTTCACAGAGAAAGGAATATACACCCAGGGCGAAGGCGGGAGTCGAACCCGCACCCGTTACAGCGCGCAGACTGCTAGCGTAATGGTCCAAACCACTCGGCCATCCGGCCCCCAGCAGCGTCGGGACTTTTGAAATATATTTAACGCGCACTTCATTTGGCTGCACTGACCGTTAATAAAAACGGCAGTTATTTTAGCAATGCCCGAATATGGGAATTTCGCATTCAAAGAAAGGAACTTACACTCTTAAAACAAAAGAGTGAAATTCACTCCTATAGGAGAAGTGCATTTTCGGCATCGAAAAGGAGTGGAAATTAACTCAGACTGAGTTAAAACCGCTCGTTTTAAGAGTGTAGGACGCAGATTGTTTTCTTTTATTTCTTTTACCCACTCCGAAAAAAGAGTGAAATTCACTCCTATAGGAGAAGTGCATTTTCGGCACGGAAAGGAGTGAAAATTAACTCAGACTGAGTTAAAACCACTCGTTTGTTTTAAGAGTGTACCGACTGGTTCCCCCAACGCCTAACTAAAATGTTATTTTATAGCCTTTGTAACATATGTTTGAAAGAAACCAATCATATGTTGGTTGGTTGGTTGGTAGACATATATATTCAGGTTTGTGTGCTTGGTCAGCGACCCGCTTATAAACCCCAATCATATGTTAACAATAGTTAAAATGAAATTAGAATACATCCTCGAAAAACTAAATTTTATCGACATTTTAATTTCTGTTACAACTTAAATATGGGCATAAGTATAACTACGTATAAAACTTATTGTCTTGATATTTAAACGGCCCGTGCAGCCAAAAATGTCCTACGAATAATACCCCGTGTCGAGGGAGTGCACGTTAAATATCCTTCAAAGTCCTAATGCTGCGTACGATGTCGCCCTTAACGGTTGCGTTGGGTGCCTACTCAGGTGTCGGCTCGTCACTTGACTGTGGTTCTAAAATAAGACGCCCGTCGCCAATAGCCCTCGCGTAGCTCTAGTGCGACGATAATTCAAACTAAACTAAACTTGATATTTAAAAATTATACTACTTTTTTAAGATATGTTTTTCCTTTCTAATCTCTTATATCTTAGCCATTGAATGATCACTAAACCGTGCAGACTGATAAAAAAAATGCAGTATCATTTTATATTCAATCAATTTATGTAATTGGCTTGATAACAAATAATCATATTTTTACTTTTGATATTTTTTCAATATAAATATAGACAAAAGATTAAAATCTTAGAACTACAAAAAAAAATAAAACTTACATTTTGTAGATAAAAAAATCACATCAAAGCTTACCACAAAATTTTAATATTAAATTCATACCTTTGCTTTAAAATATTCTGTTCATTTTATACATATGCCCGAATAAAGCATACACTTTTCCATTTGCAACTTCTCCTTATTCATTACCTGCAAGTACTACAACTCTTTCAAGGCATCTATAAGTTGGCCTATTGAAAAACACAATCTATTACTTTATAAGGAACTAATTAACATTCAATAATAATTGATGGAAGTAAAAATATGTTCTAAAATATTTAACACTTAATAGATTACTACAATATTTAATATTTTTAAAACCATAAATACAATAATTATTAATCATTACTTATCCATTGGTAGTATAAAGAACTAAAATGTTACCTTATAATGTTATGGATTTTGAATGAAAAAAAATTAGTTTTGCCATAGCAAATGTATGTAGCAATGTATACCATAGCAAAAACTTTTTTTAAACGCTATTCTATGGATGGGCATTTTACATCATAATTGACAACAGTTCCAGTAATGTTTTCATTTTTGCTTCTTCGGGAATTACATTTCTTTTGGTAATAATTTGATCTAATTATTTCAATTTAAACATTAAAAAAATATTACAATTGTTAAATCATTTAAGATAGTGTTATGTTTTCATAGACATTTCTTTTTATTTTGTTTTCTTATTGTTTGTTTCGTCATCTTAGTTCTCTTATTGTTCTTTGTGTAATTTATCGTACTGCAATCTGTACAATAGTTTTATATAAATATTGAATATAATATCTATTAAATATAAAAATATCCTAAATATTGAATATCTGCGTTTTTCACAACGCAATCGAGAGTGAAACCAAAGCAACCAATGAAATTGCAAAAGATCACTGCCATTTTTAATGTGCACAAATAAATTAAGAGTACAGGGGAAGAACCGCTTGATTTATTAGGAGTCGTCCCGTAATTGTGTCTTTTCTCTCTTCTTTCTCTCTTCTTCGCTTAGTCCAAGCGTCGGAATCGTGCATCACGTGGATCTCGGTAGGTAGAAAAGTCGTGGTTTAGGACTTTTCAATTAATTTGCGAATCTTAAAATTTCTCTTAAATGTTTTAGAAAAATTCGTGATTTTCAATCAATCGTACTTTATTTTTAAAGCTTAACATGATGATGAACACAGTCTTTTGAATAAAATGCGGAACTGAATTTCAGGGTTGCAGTGAGAGAAGATGCACAAGAAAGTGAGAAACTGGTTTCCTTACATCAGTTTAGGCGATTACTCGCTATCATCGCCAAAGATGCCTGATGAGGAAAGTTTTCTATGAAATTAAGCGGTTTTTCCCCTGTACTCTTCAAATGTTTACTGTTTTATGTGAGTATGTATTTGTAGAAACTACACTAAACACAATAAATTTAAAATTATTTTAATGGAATATAACTTTCAAGTACAAATAAATAAACTGGTAAACACTGTAATTTCTAGTAAACGGAACACAACAGATGATTTTTACATAGTTTGAAATCTCTTTGCACGATTGCACAAACATTTTTGAAGAAAATACTGAAGAGTTCGAAAAGGCATAACTGGAAAAATATTGCTCATGAAAAACTTCCTTTCAAATGTGATTAAATTGAAGGCCGTCGCAATTTTTAGATGGTGCAAAATACTTATATAAATTTTAAAAATTAATGCAAAAAAAGAATATTCATGAATATGAGTATTTATACATTGCCAAATTTTAAAAAAAAGCACAAATGAATTATCTAACAAATGTGGTTAAGATATTTATAATAATTTGTATACCTTAGCATATAAAGGCCCAATGTGTAATATTATAGTCATAGAACAGAGATAAGAATAGGAGCAGAAACCACATTTGAACCTGGGTTCAAAAATAAACGTTACGAAAAACAAAAAAAATTCATACTTGGCAACTAGTGGGGGGGGGGGGGAAGGGGAACGTTGCCATTTGAAAAAAAAATTAGCAATTTGTTTTATTACTACATAAAATAAAAATTATCACGAGACACTTTCCTAGTTAAAGGGCATTTGGGGAAAAATCTATAGCCAAATACTTTATAATCAGGTGACGAACAAACAGAAAAAGTTATTTTCCTCCCAGCCGCGAATGAGGTTACTGCAATTCTACTTTGATTTCTTCTCTATGAATATAAAAAAAATAATATTGACCTTTTTTCCAATAATCCTTCTGGCAATACAGGTATTTGGAGTACTGTCAATTAAATTACAGACAACCTGTACACGACTTTCAAAATTTATAGCTGTAAAATTAAAAAAATTTACAACCGAACACCAGATACCATAAGATTTCTGTGTTTTTCTAAGAAAAATCTTCTGCCTGCAGATTAGAATCATAACTCAGTGAAAATGTTCAAATATGGGATTTTATTAAACAAAAAAAATTATAATTTCTTTTTAAACAATTTTGTAGGAGACATAAAAATTGACAACTCATAACTGCAATAAATGTACTTATCACAAAATCTTACCTTCTAATTCAGGCCTGACAAGTATGACAAACGTAAGTAATATATAGGTATATAATAATGTATATTTATATACAAATACTCAAATATAAACCCGATGCTCTAAGACCAAGGTTACCACTCTATAGAAATCTTTAAAAATTCACACTTTAAAAATTAAAACTTTAGGTTGTCTTTGGAATTAAAATAACAAAATACATAATTTTAAAAGCCTTTTCTTATTATGATATTTATTAATTTAATTTCAAACGATTTTTACTAGGTGGAATATTGTTTTCTGTTTTTAATGCGATTATTAATTCTTATACGATAACACTAGAAAGTTAAATTTGGTCTAATAGTTGTATTGGTTTGATAGTTGTTTGGTTTATTTGTTATTGTATATTTAGCTCTAAGGTTAATAAATAAACTGACAAGTTAACACAAAAAGCGTAGATTTAAAATCATTTAAAAATTATTTTTCCATAAATTTCATGTAACTTTTCCAGATTTCCCAGAATAAGTAGCAACCCTGTACATCTTAAAAACGATGACTTGACACAAACACTTATTTCACCTACTGGTTTTCACATATGCATTCAAATATATAAACCGATTCCTTCTACTAATTTTCATTTCTCCTCTTTCAAACAGTCAAAATTAAAAAATTATAACTTAGGAAAAATATAGGTAGGCAATATAAAATCTATGCAGAACATGGATTCCACAAGCTTGGTCGAATGTGCAAAACTGCACCTTCATGGAAATGTCGCAGGTTCATTAGTTTTTTCATCAGTCTGTGTTCATCAGTTTTTTTTCATCAGTCCGTGGCCACTTTTGAAGAGGTTCGTTGGCGTTTGTTGAGGCGCTTGTGGTGGCTCTGGGCCATGGAATTGACGATGGAGAGGACGTAGTACAGGATCATGAGAATGACCAGCTTTTCGTACACCCACGATATCCATGTTCCTTCCTGCAAAAGAACACATTGATTTATTTTTAAATTCATTAGAATGTAATTAAGGCTCTTTTAATCCAACAAATAAAAAACAAGTAGGTTTGTTACAGAATCTGTCACTTAAACCGCTTCCACACAACATTTGTGATCAACAGGAAACAAACTATTTATACACCTCAGAAAGAAATTCGCCAATTTGATTTAGTAATTAGACTTTATTCGTTTGCTGAATTTTCTTGAAGTTCAAAGAATAATGATGTAATCTTTTTTAATAGATATCTGTGTTGCCACAATTTCCCATTTACATTTCTTTCGTAAATTCAGTTATTTATCGTTTGTTAAATTAATTTACATTTATATATATCACATAAATAAATATCATTTCAAAAGTTTTTAATTTTTATTTTAAATAAAGTTCCTCATACGTTTAATAAAATGGCAACAGTTAAAATATTGAATAAAAATGGAATGTGCATGCTATTTCAATGTAGATTAAATTTTTAGTTATTTAAATTTTAAATAAACTTCTAATTTAAAGTTTTTTTTAATGAAATTTGGAATGTAGCCTAATCTGATTGTTGTTTGCTTTAAAATGATGTATCCCTCTTGTATGTGAGACTTGCGGTTCGATCTGTGAAAGTGGGGGACGGACGTAGGACTGAACGATTATAAAACCTTCCACTTTTTACGTTATAAACGTAGTGTGGAAGCTAAAACTGAAATAAATACCCTTGTGCAGATGTCCAAACAAATAACCAGAACCATCAATTAACCCTATTAGCGAAGATGTAATTCCAAACTGATTTATATCAAAAAAGTAAATTTGCTACAGATTTTTTTAAACATAGTTCCTTGTTAGACTATTGAGTGACAATGGTGATTTAAAAGAATAAAAAATGGCCTTTGAAGGTTAATTAAATGAGTTACATTTTGCAGTTTTTTTAAATAAAGTACTTTAAATTTGGATTTGCTTCTGAGGTTTTCAATGACTTCTCGTTTCGATACTCTGAATTTGGACACAGCTTGCTGTAGCATTTATAGTTTGGGCTATGAAAGCGGATGATGGACTGATAGACATGGCCTTTACGAAAGTGTCCACTTTTAACACCAAAAACAAAGCATGGAAGCTGCTAAAATTAAAAAATTGTTTCACAACATTCAATTTAATTTAACAATTTTAGTCAAATACATTTTTTTAGTTTGGTTACTTTAAATACACAAAATGAGCAAAACGTCACTCACTGAAACACCAGGAGTCCCATGTTTCCTATGCAAATTTGCTTTCTGTTTTGCTAAAAACTCTTCTAATGGTGCATGTAAATATTTTCCAATATATGGGATGAATCTAGAAAATGCATACAAAGATCATTTTTATACATTTTTAATTTAAAAAAAACTTAATATTGGACCATAAAAACAAGAGTAACCATACATTTTGAAATCAAAGCTCCTTTAACTTGTATATATACACAAGATTTAAATTTAATACTGTTTAAATTAAAAGCAAACATTCGTAAGTAACTTCTCTCTCCGAATCTTGAGCATGAATCAACAGAATCAATACATGAAATTTTATAAAAAGGGCTATGTAAAACAAATAATTTTAACCACAACTATATTAATTGTAACTACTAATCAATTAAAGTTTAATCATAATGATAAGTAATAATCAAGGAGTAGCACTTATTTGCGTTTATGGACCAGAAAAATATAAGGAAATTAAAAAGTTCCGTTAAAAAGTAAGCTAAAAAAAGTTTTCATTTAACAAAAGACCAAAAGTAAATTGCCATAGAAAGTCTTAACTTAAACTTTTTTTGCTGAGATTTTGATGGTTGAGAGATTGACTAATTTTGATATGACAGCCCCTTGCACAACACATAAATATTGCCGCGTAAATGAGATCTGTCATCATGCATCGATAGTCTTAGTGGTAGGATGCTCACCTAGCACGCGGGCGACACGGGTTCGATCCCCAACCAGTTCGTGTGATATAGGGAAATCTTAAACTAAAAATTTTACTTATTATTTGCCTGGAATCGGGATGGTTCTAGAACTTTCTTTAATATTCTATTTCGATTATTCTAGAATATTCTATGTAACTATAAAACCTAGGTCCCACCAGTTAGTGGGCAGTTCTGCATTCTGTTGTCTACTAAATAAATTAGATTATTGCTTTAAACCGTGTATTTATTCTAATCTTCGTGACAATATAATGACAAATTATTTCAGACTAATTATGCATACATAATATAATTACTAAACATTAATACCCCATAACATAACACTCAGATAACAAATTTCTGTAGTACTCACTTCATTTTGCTAACTAGATCGTGGACTTGCCGCTCATTAAAAGCAACAATGACGAACAACTTCTGAATGTGCATTTTTATCACAGCCTTTCCTATTAGGGTGGCTCCAAAAAAGGTCCAAAATGGGACAAGAAAATGACCACAGGTAATGCCAGCAAGATCAAATAATGGATTTGGAATCTAAAAAAATAATATAAATCTGAAATCAACATACTACTTTTTTTTACCTTAATAAAAAATTAAGTTATATTTTCAAATTTTGCAAGGTATTTACTGGGACTACATTTACTACTACAATTATTTTACAAAAAAATAAGTAAACACTATAATGACAAACTTATTTTTTAGGTGGGGTAGAGGTATGTTTTTGGTTTCACTTAACATTTGTACATTGATTAGCATAAGCAGTTATATGCCGACATAAAACACTATTTAAAAAAATAATTTTTTAAAAAATAACTAAAAATAGGAAAACCCCAAGTAAATATGCTAAATAATTTATATTCCAACTTTCCTTCATGAAAAGTAAAGACCAATTATTGTACAGACAAAAATGGAATGCCAATCGTGGGACACCAGATAATGCAAACCGAATAATATTAACAAAAATATGACTAACACCAAATATATATTCTTTGGAATTGAGTTTTTTTTCTTTAAATAAATCCAATTTACTTAAAAGGATTGCTATGGGCATCCTATTTTTTAAAGATTGTAAAGGTCTAGTATATACGAACCTTTAAAAGAAACCATTTTCAAGTTTTTACGAACTGTGCCAGCACTTTTAAGGGGAGTCGGATGGGTGTTTGGGTCAAAAATGTCAATTTTCTGTTTTTATTTTATTTTTATCTGCATATCTATAGCTTTAATTTAAGACCAAGATTATCGATTTCTGTTTAGTAGTTTTCTTTTTATAAGCATTTTTCAGAAACTCTGTATATCAGTTCTTACCTATACCTTACTTTTCTTTTGCGTTTCATGAAATATAAGGTTTTCCAACACTTAGGAACAGTTTTCTCAGAAACTATAAAAGATATCAACATGTTTTGTTTCATAATTTCTTCCTAATTAACAGCTCTTTAAGAGGATTGTCAGTCCCATAGAGCTAAGCATTATTTTATAATCATAATTTTTGCAGATGTATGCTTTCCATGTTAGCCCTTTTCCCACAGGTATGGGAATCAACATAACATCGAAATGAAACAAATTTGAAACGAAAATGTTATCTAGTTATTTAATTATATATTTTTGAAGTTTAAAATGCCCAAAATATACAGCAGATGGCGACACTAATTTAAAACTTTATCAATTAATAATTAAATAGCCCGATGTTATTTTTTTAAATTTTGTTTTAAATTGATGTTATGATGATTCTCATACCTGGTAAAAATGAGATAACATTGCAAAATAATTCTTTGCAAAGTTGTGATTTCAAAATTAATACATTAGTTCTATGGGACTGACAGTCCCTCTTAATGTAAACTGACAAATTTTAAATAGCTCTGCTAAAAAAAAAGTTATATAACTTTAATCAGATTTTTTTGGGGTTTTTTTTAAATATATTTTTAAAAAATCACTGTAAAAGTATTTTTTATTAGGAAAATATCCTCATTTAAATCAAAAAGCTATGTAAGGAACAAACTGTAAAAAAATTCGTAATGATATCTCATAGTTCCTGAGAAAAGTGTTCCTAAATTTAGTAAAATTAACATGGGCGGAGATAGAACCATCCGACTCCCTTAGATAACATTTTAGCAAAATCAAACAGCATTGAAGTCTGTTAGATTTCAAAATAAATAGAACTACTTACGGATGCACAGGCTAGAATACCAAAAAAGCCAACTCGTTCAACAAGTTTCTGCACAAATTGTTTGGCCTTGTAGTAATATGACTGAAAAAAGAAAAGTTATATTTAAAATATAACATTAACAATTCAAACTAGTATAAGTATTTAAAAAACAATGTTTGAAAAATAATAATATGTCAGTTTTAGACAAAAGAGTCAGTCTGGGTTATAAAAAGTTGGTTTATTTAAACATTTGTAACAAGGATATCAGAAAAGGTTTGTTTATGTGTGACTTTATAAAATAAATCTTATTTTAATAATTGGCATGACATGGAAAAATTTAAGTAATCTTACAACTATTTATTTGTCATCCTTCAAACAAAAGCCAAGTCAGAATGCATTTTGAAAGTTTTTTTTTTTTACATAATTTATTGAGATACATGTAGAGCGATAAAAATGTTTTTACATTGATGCAGGGCTCGAAATTAGCGGGTGCACGGGTGCACCGTGCACCTAAAAAGAAAATTGTGCACATAAGTTTTCAACTTGGGTGCACGTTGTGCACCCAAGTTATTGGTTGTGCACCCAACTATATTGTACCGTTGTGCACCCAAGTCGCGAAACTCTGGTGATCCGAAAGTCGCGAAATTAAGGCGATCCGAAAGTCGCAAAACTCCGGGGATCCGAAAGTCGTGAAACTCCGGCTGAACCGAAAGTCGTGAAACTACGGCGATCCGAAAGTCTCGGAACCCCAGTGATCCGAAAGTCGCGAAATTACAGTGATCTGAAAGTCGCGAAATTACGGTGATCCGAAAATCGCGGAACTCCGGGGATCCGAAAGTCGGAATACGGCATCGAAACGCTAAACTACGACGATCGGAAAATCGCTAAACTACAGCGATCCGAAAGTTGCGAAACTCCAGCGATTCGAATACAACGATTTTCATGACTTTTGATCGTTTTTGCTAAATTCATGACTTTTCATGACAAAATTTACCTAGCCAAATTCATGACTTTTCATATGCGCGGAACCCTGCATTTAGTCAATTTGTATGAAGAAAAGTTTTTTTTAACTTGTTATTCATATTATATGTGTGCACATAATATTTATATTTGTGCACCTAACTATTATTTAGTGCACCTAATTAACAAGACTTGGGTGCACTTGTGCACCTTGCATTAAAAGTTAATTTCGAGCCCTGCATTGATGATAGAATTTTAGTGAGTCAAAGAATACAGTTTCCACAACTCCGACCAAAACCTTGTATATAAACCTGCCAATCTCATACTGTGAGAGAAAGTTAATAATTTTGAAAAAAAAAAAATCTAAACATAAGTTTTAATTCAGAGGGTTATAACAAATTGAATGAAATTAAAAGATTAGGTCCAATATAAAGTGATAGGTATATATTACTTGTTCTCCTTTGCCTTTCTTCAGTTGTAATAACTCTTCAAACTCTTTCATATCTTCATCATCATGCTCTTGGCCCGATAACCGAGCTACAATATATACTTAAAAATTATTTTGGAACATTAAATACTTATATTGTAGATACTAGGGATGCACCGAATATTTGGTTACTATTCGGTATTCGGCTACTTTAGCCGAATATTCTATTTGGCCGAATAGCTTAACTAGCTTAACTTTGTGCGAATAGTGAAATTAAAAAATTTCAAATTTCTTCAAGTTATCATCGTATAAAACGTCGAAAAATTCCCAAACAGGACTTGTTTTCTTTTATAATAGACTCGAATTCTAAAGTTTTAGTTATTTATAACGTTAAATCAAGCTTTACTCAAGTTATATTAAATAAACATGTCTCTTTAAGTTAACAGTTACAATGAGTGGGCTTTAAAAAAAACAATAACTTCTATATATATCACAATTGTAATTTTTTCACTAAAAGATAAAAAAAAAAAAATTTAATTGTATAATAATATTGTAAGCCATGGTTTTATTATTTTTTCTGATTTTCATTCTACACCAGATCGACCTACTTCTGTTTTTGTTTTCATACTTCCATTTTCGTGTTGTGATTTTACCAATTTACACTTTCTAAAAGGCTTGTTTTAATAACAAACGAGTACTACTTTATTCTGTGTTGCTTCAATTAAAAATTTAACAGCTATATTGTATTAAAATTACTGTTTGATTGTGTACTTTAATGTTTATGTTTAATTGAAGTTGATTCATAATAAATACAACTTACTTAGATCCGACAAAAAATAAAAATTGGTTTAGGTAGGCCGAATATTCGGCTTAGACTTTGGCCGAATATTCGTTATTCGGCCAAATTTGGTATTCGGTGCATCCTTAGTAGATACATAAGAAAAATAACTTTGATTGTTGGTGCAAATAGTTTATTGTGCAAAAAT